>JAQMCX010000008.1:2089644-2104382 GCA_029814765.1 Acanthurus leucopareius
AGAAATATATTGTATATGTTTTCCTCCCCTGCATTTTATGATTTCAAGTAACCTTTAATTGGGATTATTTTATTTGCGCATGTAACCCCCTCACCCTTTATTTATCTTTGTCATCTGAGTAGGCTCAATAAAGAATAAAAAAAAAAGAAAAAAAAAAAGACACAGCAGCGTGAAAGCACCACTGCCACCTACTGTAGCGGATGTGCAATTACACTTTATTCAGGTAAGGCAATGAAAAAGCAAACGATAGTTTCGCCGTGCATGTTCCCCGGGGTCCCCCCCCGCCCCACTCTTTGAGAAGCACTGTTTGAAGACAATCATGCACGAGCCCTCGTGGGCCACATAAAACGATGTTGCGGGCCACATAAAACGATGTTGCGGGCAACATTTGGCCTTGAGTTTGACACATTGTCTTCACTATCATACTGTGAAAATGCAAAAAAAAATACTCTCAAATCAAGATGTCTAACAGCCACCTACAAATGAGCACTTTTGAAACTACAAGCTCTGCCAATAAACTAGAAAAAAATCTGTTTTATAGAGTAAACTTCAGACCGTGTTAGGTGCATATTTTTTCCATCGTTTTATCTCTGTGTAATATAAAGGACCATCCTTCACTAAATTTATAAATCATGACTGATTTACTCAACATGAGGACAGCTATTCAGTATGTGAAAAGACTTGTACAATGTCTTGTGTGTCTTTGGAGGAGTTTTGCATAGTAAGTGAAAAACAATACATGCATTGTTGATGGAGGTTGGTGCCACGTATTGAGGCATGGAGATGAAAAGCATGGACATTAGTAAATATGGTAGTAGAAGCACTATTAAAGTGCATCCTGGGCAACATGACAGCACATGTTTCCACCTTTCCTTAATTATTTTCTCTCTATCCAAAAAAAAAGACTTTTCTCTTGCAGCCAGTGACACATCCTCAAGTGACCAGCAGGGGGCTCTGTAATGACATTAGAAAAATGGATGAACCTGCTGTAAGATGAAAGGATGTACAAAGTAGTATTAGTGGTATTTACAGAACATAAAATGATTTGAAATAGCCTTGCTTTAAAAAGGAAAAGAAAAAAATACTGATACACGCACATGCACATATATGAATGTGTGTGTGGGTCACATATATGTGTGCGTGTGTCTGTGCGTGTGTCTGTGCGTGTGTTTGAGTGGTTACATATATGTGTATAGACACACACACACACACACACACACACATACACACACACACACACACACACACGCACAAACACACCAGTCATCAGCCAACACTAAATGCACCACTGAAGTGAATATAAATCAACTTTTAGTCAAAAATAAAGACCTGCTTTTCCTGAGGAGCTCCCCAGAACTGAGCAGTTGCCAGTCAATGAGCAGTAGCTTCCTCTTTTAGCTGTATTCTTTTTTCCCAAGCATTATTGTAAAATGAGACAGCAAAGTGCAGCTTGAAACTTTTTCTGGATTTTCTAACACAATAACAGATTTGGGTACCTGTACCAGGTCAGCACAGAGCTAATGACATGAAAAATAATGTTTAGGGTGGTAAACAATTAGCAAGACGAAAGTGGTGAATAAGATCCCAATATTTTTAATGTTATAAATTGTCCTACACATGTTGTGTCTTTGCTCTTCACTGTAAATCAAATTTCCCCTCCAGGGCCAATAGGGATCTGAGCCTTAACCTGCATTATATTTGATCAAAATTCATACAGTAATGATAAGAATAAATTGTATTTGTTAAAAAGTTTTTTTGGGGCAAAATCTCCTATCTATACTCTAATTTGCTGAAACTTTGCGAATGCCCAGTGGCAAAAAGAGAAACAAGAGGATCTGCATTGAAAATCATGGTCTATACCATACAAACCCTGATTTAGAGATGGACTCTTTAAGACAGTAGGTAGTTGCATACTTAAGCAAATATTCATCCCACTAGAGCAGGATCATTTAGTATGAGAATGTATTTTTATTACAAATGTTACCTTTAAAGCAACAAGCCTTTAAAATGGGGTTTTCACTGATGTGCGTGAAAATGTCAGTTCTTTCCAGTGCACATCAAAGTGGTCTCAGACCTTTCTTGAATTACGTTTCATTTCTGAAATGATTCAGGCTGACTGGAAATACCTCATCCTACTGTTTTGTCTTTTTTGTTTAATTTGACTAAATGATTTTTACTCTTCACATATTTTTTGCAGCAACTATTAATGTGTTTGTTAACTGAAGTAACTTCATTTAATTTGTGCTAAATCATTAAAGAGGCCCATCTCACCATTTAAAAAACAATTTAAGTAATATCTGACAGGAATGTGAATTTTAAAGAAGAGATCAAATTGAGCCACTACATAACTAGTGTTCTTAAGATTATGCCAGAAATAGCATAGTGATTAAAAATGGTCATATATGCCAGTATGGTAAAACTACTAAACATGCTATGAGTCCTCTTACAGTATTGGATTTTTTGAGACAATTGGTCATTTATAAATGACTGAATGATGAATAGATGTTTGAAGGATGGATTAAAGGACTAGAGCTATTAAAAAGAGAAGGGAAAGAAGAATAAGGGCTGCAAGACTCCATAAAACTTGTTTGAAAAAAGTAGTCTGTGACAGTCACAGTGTTTTCATTACTTTTCTTTTAACAAATCATCTGACAAACATATTAAGAATATCTGAGACCTTACAGTTAGAGCTATTACCTAATTTTAATGTGGTTTAAAGATTTGACCAAGGATCTGGTTTAAATTAGGCTACAGGTTAAGTTTAAAGTTAGTCTGGAATTGGTACCAATTACAATATTACAGTTACAATTATTTTCCATTTATATGATAATGCCAAAAATGCATTAATGCTGCAATTTGCAATTTGATTTCATACTAACAATTTATCAATCATGTCATTAAATAATAATAATAATCAAAATAATAATGATAATTATAATAATCAAACAATTGATAATAATCGATTGATAATAATAAAATAATTAATAATAATCAAACGCAGTAGTTCTCTGAAGGTTTAGGTTAACAGCCAGTGCTCCTTTCCTGCCAAGTCTGCACTGATTCCAAAAAAAGTACGTTTAAAGAGTGGATGAAGTAGAAATGAGGCACAGAAATATGACAAAATACTGGGCTGTCCTCCACAAATCAGCATTAACCAGTTTATGTAAGCTAGCTAGCTAATTTGCTACTGAGATATCAGCATACTACTAGTTTGTTTTTTGTTGTCCTTGTTATAGGGAAAATGTCCATAATATACTGAAACAACATAAAACTACATAATACTATGGGTTATTGCTTTTTTATCTTTAATGACAAATAAAAAATACACATTTCTTTTGGTACCTCACCATCTCACTGACTTACATGGTATTCTGGGAGATTTTTCAAAATACTTGGTGTGTAGAGGTTCTCTAGAAAACCTCCATCTGAAAGCCCATGTAGCTGTGAAACTTCAGCCTACCCTCTGTCCCAACAAGGACCGCGACATGCTAACATGAAGTCTAGACTTGTGTTCCATGTTTGATTTTATGATAATATAATAATAATATATAAATAATAATATATAGAATAATAATTTTTAAATACAAAAAATTAAATATCTTATAAGTGTAACAATGTGCTATGTGTGTGCGCATGGTTGTGTATACGTGTGTGGTTTTGTGTTTGTGTGCATATTTAAATTCCCATGCTGTTTGTTAACTTGACCATCCGTCTGACCTTCTCACACTGTTGACCCTCTGTCTGTGTCCGTGTGTGAGTGACCTAGATCACATTAGCAAAGACATGATTAACTCCTGAATGACCGCAGCACAAAAGATGATTAGGGATGAGGAAGAAAGAGGAAGATGAAGTGTAGAGTGTGTATGGGAATTTGAGTGACAGAGTAAGGAGAGAAAGAGATGTGAAGGAGGAGTGTAGAATTAACAAAGAAATGCACCCTGTTATTAGGTGAGAGTTTGATTACTGGTGATTGTAGATCCTCCGTAAATGTCATAACTTAATGGATTTGGCTCCACAATGGCAGTTTTAGCAAATTGCCTCATATCTAAATGCTGAATCTCCATTCCTCATAAACAGAAAAATCTGCCTAAAAAACAAGGTCACCCACAACTGCTACTGAGACTGAACCAACAGGAAGCACCTGGTGTGATGCGGTTAACGTACCTGCATTTCTAACAAGTCCTTTGAACTATTTGGACAAAATAGGTAATTTGTCATTACCCTTGAAAGAAACCTGTGTGAAATAGCCAATAAAAACCTTTACAAATGGGAAAAACTATTGTAGCTTGCATTTGAAAGTGTCTTTAGATCTGCCGTATTTATGGTAAAGGTTTGGTTTAGTTTGGGCTCCTAAAACTATGATATTGAAGCTAGTGAAAATTCAGCTATAGTTGTGGTTTCTGTATATGGAGCGCAATACTAACTGTGGTCAAAGTCACATTCAGAGTCAAATCCTTGACTGTATTTGCAACCAACCTGACCTTCAAACTAAAGGTGTGGTCTAACTAAACATGGAGCAAAGTTAAGAGGCAATGTGATTACACATTAATGAGCCAAAACTTTGTTTTTATAGTGAACTTACAGAGGTAAAGAGAAAGTCTGAAGAAATAGAGGAGATAAACAGGATGTGCTGGGGAGGATTGTCATCAGTCAACAGCTAAGCTGTTATACAATCACAGCACAGGCACACTTCACACACACACAGACAAGGTTTGCATCAACTAACATCTGTCCAGTGACTACAGTAGATGATAGGAAGGGCCACCCTGCTGACAGTATGAAATTATGTGGAGCCTTCAAGAATCTCTGAGTTACCATGTCAAATCTTTCATTTTAAATTTCTGAACTGGTCACTGAGTAAGTGACCTATATTTGACCTTAGTGCCTCAATCAAATCTGCTAAGATATGTTACTTTAACTGTCAGGTTACATGGATCAAAATGATCTGTTTGGTCACAACAGCATGTTAATTAATTTAAACAGGATATTTCCGATGCTCAGAGCTCAATTTAATTTAATTCAGATATTCAATCTAGTTAAACTGTTTTTTTATCAAGAAAATAAAGTTCACAATCTTATTTTGAAAGTCTATTTTAAGTCTCAAGAATGACAGAATATAATAAACATCAAAACAGTAAATTTTCGATAATAAGGTAAGCAAAAAGAGACTCTGTAGTGTGTGTGTGTGTGTGTGTGTGTGTGTGTTTGTGGACGGACTTGTGCGTGTGTGTGTCTATCCATTCCTGGGGTGCAGTGGAGCATCCAGGGAGCTGATAGGAGCTGAAGTGTAATTGTGTCAGAGCAAAGACCCAGAAAATACAGAGAGACAGACAGACAGATAGATAGAGACAGGAAGAGAGACAGAGAGAGAGAGAGATAGATCGAGAGAGAGAGAGAGAGAGAGAGAGAGAGAGAGAGAGTTTCCCCATCATCCTGAAGTTAGCTAAATGTCATCCATCAAGGCATTTTACTATTTTGTAGTTCAGTCTGCTGCACACAGAACACTGCAGAATATTTCTGTTTGACTCATGAGCCCCCCACCTGCCTCACATGTTCCATTATCAAGGCTGCAGCTGGTGCTGAGCACACACTAACATGCACTCATTACAGCTCAAACATTTATTTGATTAGAAGATGAAAAATAAATATCACTACTAAAAATGATATGGCTAATACTGTAGAAAAACTATTTGTATAGATTTTTAAAAGCAGACTGCTTAACACTCACACATCTTCACACATGAAAGCAGCCCACCACAACCACAGCCTTATCTGTTAGTCACCAGGCAGCTTCACTGGAGCAAAAGGTTTGAGATGAAATTATTTGCTCAAGGGCACCTCAGCAGTTCTAACAAAAACTAACTGCCAACCTTCTAATCACAATCCTGATTCTGTGCCATTTAGCCAAGTGTCAAGGTGGAAGAAAGACTTAACTGGACTTCAACTGTGAAGCATTAAAGCTGCGCTGCTTAGTATTTTTACGTAAAATTAAACGTAAAATAAAAATGGATCAAATGACTGTGAAAGGGGTCACTCAAAAAGGAGAAACTACAGAGAATCATCCACTTTGCAGTTGCTCTTACTACTGATCAACACAACGTTTCAGCCTTTTAATCTTTTTTTAACTAACTTTATGAGTGTGAACATCATTGCGGATCTCTCCTGGACGCTACACAACTAACCAGCAGCTCTATTTCCTGAGGGAACTAAGTATGTTCGGTATGATGCCGACATCCTCAGAAACTTCCTCAGGTGCGTCATCCATCGAAAACTTGCTAAAAGGCTGCATCACGGTCTGCTAACTGCTCTTCCCACAGCCACAAATAACTGCAGAGTGTCTTGAGAACAGCACAGCAGCACATCACTGGCAACAAACTCCCAGCCTTTCAGGATATCTTCATCAGTGGTGCCTGTTGTGCCTGCAGAAGGCACACAGCAAAATCAAGGACCACTGCCTCCCAGCACGCAGGCTGTTCAGCTTTTTGCCATCTAGCAGACAATAAAAGAGCATCACTGCTTGTTCCATCAGACTTAAGGACGCTTTAACCAAAAAGACAACCAGCCTCTCAGTTCATTAACCTAATTTATCTTAAGAAATCAATGTAAAAAAAAAAAAAAATTTTTTTAATTGATGTATTATCTATACACAGCAGTAACATAAGGGGACTACAACTGTATTTCATTCTACAAACTTGCTTTTTAAAATGATGATGATTTTTGAAACTTGAATCTTAAATATTCTACTTCCCATATCTGCAGAATGCAGTTACCAGTCATAATTGCTACTATTGTAAATGACTAACACATATCCAAAATGCAATACTTGTGTCTACATTTGTCATTTTTGCACACACATTTATATATATAACCAATAACTGGAAAAAGCCCAGGCAGACAGAGGGAGGACTTTGCACAGTAAAGTCTCAGCTGACCTTTGTGTTTCAGTCCAGACTCTTTCTGCTTCAAGGCCAGAAGTGCTAACTACTGCACCACTGTGCCACTCCATATTTATATAGCAGTATGTTTTAGAAAAACAAATAAAATAAACTGAACTCAAATGATTTGGCTTTCCAGCTGTGTTCTACCACCTTTGTTTCAAGTAAGCAGCCAAAGCAGCTGCTGTTTTGGGCCAAAAGAAAAGTGCTGACACACCCACTGTGCAACATCTGCTCAGTGCCAAATAACAGCCAAACAGAGTCAGCAACTACCTATTTAACACATTTAAAGAGCCAGATATTGGAGCACTTTGGTGGCCTGTGAACTGGGTTCTCACCATGATCTTCGATTGCTCACACTGGGTTTCTTGTACTCCTGGCCTTTCTTCTAGTTGATTAATATTTTCACAAATCTGATCTAGGGCCTTGACCACAACAACAGCATCCTAGCAAGTTTTGTTAGCTACATGAGAACCTCCTGCTTTTAAATTATACCCACGAACACACATGCTTGCTAATAGGGTCACTATATGTTCAGATCAGCCTGCATCGATCCTCTCATGTCTGAGAAAATAGAAAATACTAGATTGAAAGAGGGAGAGGAGAGAGGGTGCTGAGAGAAGTTAGCTAATTTTCTTCCCTTTATCTCTTTCTGTATATGTGTAGTGAAGTAATTTTTTTATACCAACACAGCCTCTATGTGTTTTCAAACGTATAAAATTTATTTTAATTTTTTACGTTTTTAAAGTTTATTTTTTTCACAACTGCATTTTCTAATGATACATTTAATTCAGGTCAAGTTTTATCTCACAGTGTCTCTTCTCAAGACAGTGGCATTGTCACAGTCAACCTTAAGTTCCTGCATAATTTAGCCGAACAGCTCCTGTTAGCTTAAAGAGAACAGCAACAATGTCTAAAATATTGTGACTCAACCAACCATGAGCCACTGCTATAAATAATCAGCACACAGACACAGAAACTAACATCCACTTTTATTCATTTAGCTCAACAAAGTTGCACATACAACCTGACTAAAATCTGTTATTATGAAAAATGTAATTAGGAACTAAAAAAAAAAACGAGAGTCTAAAAAAGCAGGTGAAAATGTTCCAAAAATATCAGATATTTTTTTGTCACTACAACTATCACATATTTTTGATTTATTTACTTTTTTGGTTCATTTACATTTTTTACAAACTTTTTTCATTTGATTATTTATTTCTATGTGTATTTTCTAATTCCTTTCTGATAAAACATTTTAGGCCTCCATAGTTTTTATCTCAGCACTCATTCTTTATTCAGACAAAAGAAGAAATAATAAAGATTCTTAATTTTGTTGGCACCAAAGCACCAATCAGCTGGGTGTAACAGTAGCAAAACATTGGCCTAGAGGCTTACCGAGAGGTCTGACAGGAGAGTAAACTGAGGGGAGGGATTGTTAGATTTTTGCGCTGTGTTGTTCATAGTGTTTTACTGTACTCATTGAATTTGTGTTACGAGAGGACTCTTTGCTGTGCTTCATTTTGATGTACTTGTGATTGACATTAAAATCTCTGAGCACCTAAAGCTGGGACTAACATCGATTAAATAATATTACTATCAGTGAGTAACTTTATGTTACAAAAAACCAAACTCCTCATTGCAGAACATGTAGATATGATGATATTGTTATCTGCACTGCTTCTGACTTGACACCCAGTTTGACTGTTATCAGTCTATTAAAATATGCCATGTCAGTGTGACATGGCAGCACCTACCCAGTGACAGAGAGCATAAAGATCTTACATGTGCCTCCACATTGGTCTCCTTGTTCTCTTTGGTGACTATGTTGTATTTCATTACTTGAATAATTCGGATCCTAAATGAACGCAATCTTTAAGGGCTGTGATGGTTCAACTGAAGCAAGTTTATTCACTTTTTATAAATTCTTAGAATTATGTCAGAATTGCAAGAGTCTGACATTAAAATACATATTTTATTTGTTTCAGTTTAGATGGATCACTCCAAACATGGGATTTTCCTTGATAATTTAATGGTCTCCTGCTCTTAAGATGTATGAACTCAAACCTAAATATAACTGCTTTGGTTGTTGGATATTGCCTCATTAAACATTGGGTCCTTGCAAGAGGATTAAGTTTTTTTTACTTGTACTGATGCAGCCCAGCAGCCAGAGGAAACATAAACAGGTTGGGATCTGAATTCAACAAAATTGGAAAAACAAAATTGTTGAATGGTTTACAGGGAGGAGGCAACGAAGTGGCTCACTTAAATTTTGTAAGATGATGCTTCACCTATGACAAGACTTAGCAATATTTTAAAAAAAAAATCTTTTTTTACTTAGCCAATGTCCACTTGCAAAGCATTTATAAATCAGCCTTTAAAAAATCACAGAGTTACAATTTTATCCAAAGGATTATCATAGCACCTCTGTAACCTAGTAAATCACATCTTGACAACATTGTGTTTTGTTGGAAAAATAATGTAACTGTTTGAAAATAACATGAAAAATAAAACCTGTCTTGTCGAAATGAACTGTCACTCATGATGCTGTTGGTTGAAAGCTAGAATTAAATTGAGTTTGTTCATGCCTGAGTTGAGCCCAAACCTTCCTGTTAAAACAGTGCATTCAAATTATTACAGGACATTTTGGGGAAAATAATGGGGATACGTCTGGTAAGCTCATGCCGCTCACATAGAAATTAAAAGAAAAGATACTGCATGTGACAGTGACCAGGAGAAGTAACATAACAGAGAAAAATTCAATTAGAATAACCAGTCACAGTCTTATGCCTCCCAAACAAGTTGCGTTGTAGTTTATATCTGTTTATGGTCAGACTACTGATGTATGCAGAGAAGACTTAGAAGGAATTCAATAAAAGATATGAAGTGTATTTTTTAGTCACATGGAGATTATTGATATATTGACATGTATGTTTAATTATTTTATCTTTTGAGGTATTTTGTGTACAATTTTTGTCAAGTTAGCTTTTGATTTGAGTCAAAAAATGTGTGTGAGGTCACTGTGACCTTGACCTTAAACTTCTCACTACAAGCTTTTAATCAGTGAAACCTTGAGTCCAAGTAGACATTGGCGTCAAATTTGAAGAAATTCCTTAAAGCTATTCTTGAGATATTGTGTTCACAAGAGAGGGACAGACCAACAAACTGACAACCCTATAATATAATATGTATTATATGTATTATACAGTAACTACAGACCCACAGAGACTTAAAAAATAAACCCACAATATATCTTGGCAAACCTCTATGAGTGGTTGCTGCATCACCCTCAGCACCCCAGCTTTCCATACATGTGGCTGAAGGGGACATATTTTGGTGTGGATCTCCTCAGTCCCTCATGTGCATGGTGCATGAGTCAACAGTCAATCCTTAAATTGCACATCAGTGTCCATCCAAGTTTAGAGACATGTACACTAATCAAAAGAAAGATGGTGACAGTCAACAAATGTCCATGCCCCTTGGACAAGATTAGAATGCTAAAATTTGACTTTTAGCATTTTATCATCAGACTCATGCACTGTGACTGTGCAGACATCTGTGTGCCTCTAATTTGTTGTTACTGTGTGGACTTTTCTGTATGGCCACTACATGCTTGTCCTGTAGGTACTGACATTGTGCATGTGAGGAAAGCGTCAGAATGCAGAAATTAATATAAACCAAACCACTACAAGTCTGTGGTGTCTGCAGCTACCACTGCCTTGTACTTTGGAAATATATTCAGGGCCCTTTTGCTTTTTCTCAAGTCAGTGGTATTAGAGCTACTGAGATTTCTTAGAGATAGGTACGTATTCTCCATTACCCTCAGTCTTTCCACCATCTGGCATCAATGGAAACACTAAAGGATTTAGCTTTAGTTGTGCAGGGAGAGCTCCCTCCTCCTGCTGTGGGTCCTTAAAAAACCCAGCAGATTTCTCTCTCTAATTTGTTGAAATATTAACTCAAACACAATGTAATGGCCAGGACCAATTAACAGTTGTTTTAGCTGTTTATGGTAATCATATTACACTCATGATTTATGGAAATAAAACTAACATTTGACACATTAAAGAAACCACACAGCTCTTCTAAGATCTTGTCTTATCATTTTTGTTTTGATATGTTCTCTTTGTTTTTCTTTTCCCAGTTTCTTGTTTTCTCATATTAATCTGCACTTGCAGTATTTTTTACTATGCCTACCATGGCATTTAAGTGCATTTGAATTGATTTGAGAGAGAAGGAGAAAAAGAGGAAGGGAGAGGAGAGTAGAGGGGGGATGGGAGAATGTTGCCATGACAACTGCCATAATAATCATCCTAATGATTGATGTGCTGCGCTCCATTTCTCCCTGTTTGGACTCTCTCTCTCTGTTTTTCTCTTTTTTCTTTCACCCAGTCTGTCTGTCTGTCTCTCTGTTTTCAACCATATTCTTGTGGTTTTATGTCTGTGCCATTATAACAAGAGACTCACATGGTAATGAACACAAGGAAACACTAACACACAAAGGTTCATTAAAATCTTGTTGGGGTGGGGAAAAATGATCTGTTTTATAAAAAAAAAATTTTTTTCAAATAATTTTCCTGCTTGTGTATAGAGCAATAGATACCTTAAAACTGAAGAGAAGTGAGGAGAAGAGAAGAGATTGTTTCATATGAAGGGCTGTGGCCTGTTAAGAAGCCTGAATCAATCTCTTTGTGTCATTGCATTAGACCATTCAGGCATTTTGTGTATGACTGCATGTGTGCGTGTGTGTGCTTTTGTATGTGCATGTGTGCATGTGTGTGTGAATGTACATGTGTGTGTGTTTGAATATGTGTGTTTGTGTGTACGTGTGTGTGTGTTTTTGTTTAGGTGTGCAAGTGTGTTACTCTGTGTACATGTGTGTTTATGTGTGAGTGGGGGTGGGGGGGGGGTGGGGGGGGGGGTGGGGGTTTATATGGTGTCATGATAAATAGCCCTGTAATATACTGCACACATATTGCTCTTCAAATGTTAAAATGGATTACTTTTTTGGCAGCCTGGTCAGTATCAGCAGCCAGCCTCATGATTTGGACAAAGTGGAATAAGAACACACACACACAAACAAAAATCACTCTGTTGGTGTCCTGTTTCTTGGACCTACTGAGGCAGGTTTGGCCTTTTGACTGTGGAGTCTTTGAAACATGATGACATCTTTCTAATAGCTTTGATTATTTTAAGACAACCAAGACTCACCTCAGCTCCCTGGCTGATGATAGCACAGTTTTTCCTCTTCACACAAATGTTTGAAATGTCCCTTCAACTTCACTTGGGTGTTTGGGTTTTTTAAATAACTAAATGATCTCCTTTTTTCATTTCACATAATTTAAAGATCCACTTTATTACATCGTAATACATAATTAATACGTTTTCCATTGCCTTATTTTGTCATGGTTACAATCTGCGTTGTAATCAAAGTGAAGTATGACCTCTGCTTCCTCTTCAAGTGTGTAGGTTCCTTGAACCTTAGACAATAAGTCAAAGGAGACCTGCATTATAAAGGTCATATCTCAGACTGCTCTTCTCCTCAGCCTGCTGAATGTATTCATGTTTCACCATGAAGCTCTTTAACCTTATAATAATTCCAAAAGTTCAGCCTACAGTTCTCACATTCTCGAGTCTGATTCTTACTTCTTAAAGTTTGCTCAACTCCTTCAAAGTATATATTTGCTATACTTTTCAGGACAAAATGCTCATACTAAATAAAAAAGCTGTAGACCTTTACTATTTTTTATTCTGTCCTTATATCATCTTTTCTGTTCTCATGTAACATTGGGCTTTATTTTACAGGTGTCATATGGGTTTGATTGTTCCAATATTTTTTTACGTTATGTTATTTGTATTTGTTTGGATCTTTACCTGTGATGCTTATATGATTTTGTTGAGAAAAACTGTACATAAATCAGGTTTGAAAAAATAGTTCAACTTCTTGGGGAATTCAACTACCAGCTTTCTTGACCAGAGTAAAATGAGAACATTGATACCAGTTTTAATTCTGTAGCTAGAGCAAACAGATTATTAGCTTAGCTTAGCATTGAGACTTGAAGAGGAAAACAGCTGGTCTATCTCTGTTTAAAGTAAATAAGTGCTGTGAACTTTGGCCAGCAGCAGTGACTTATTGGAGTTTTTGTCACTGTGAAGTTGCCAGGCAAGCTGGAGAAACCAGTGATGTTTTAGCCTCTTCAAACCCTGACTTTTTTTTACCATATTAATCTGCTATCTTTTTGCCTTTATTACCGAAACTTGTATGACCTATGACCTATGAGAGAAATGTCAACAATGGAAAAGGAAGCACAAGGAATGGATACAGAACAGGAAATTTTTGATACCATCACTGCCCTCAGCACCTTCTGACCACAGAGCCTGACTAGCTGGGGGGTGGGGGGGTGGGGGGGTGGGGTGGGGGAGGGATTGGATTCAGGACTGCTCCTTGCTAATAGCTGATTACATGAAAATTAAATAGGTAAAAAGGAACTCTTGCTGGCCAAGCAATGAAAAATCAGAGGATGTTGTGCCTTTGCAGAGACCTGTTTCCACCACAAATCCTGGATTATGTTGCTGCACTTGACACCTTAGCTGTAGACTCAAGCAGGAAGCGCGGAGGCCAACTGTGATTTCCATCAGTGAAGTCTGTTGCTAAGACGAGTCAAAGCTGATGCACAGTGTTTCTCAGTTGTCAAATTTTTAATTTGAGGATGTCCACAATATTATCATTACTGTTGCTGCTGCTAACATTTTGCCAGGCATAAAATTCAATAATTGCACAGGATTTTTCATGGGTGTACAGGTCTATGTGTATATGAATATATGTATATAAAAACTCTATATATTTTTCTTATCATTTTAACCTATTAATTGCAGGCTATGTATTTTATGAAGGCCTGCAAACTTTCATTTTATCATGCAACCCTGTGTTGCACTAGCAAGTAGCACTTTTGATGTAGGAATTTTATTTGCTGTGGAATATCTTACATGGTTTGATACTAGTAGTCCTAATGTCACTTTCACAGGGTTTGAATACTTCCTCAGTCACCAGCAAAAACTCTCATTTAGGCAAGCAGGAAATAGTCTAAATAAAGTAGTGAAGCCTGGTAAAAACATAATATTTTTTACATTTCTGTTTGTGTACAGATTAGTTGCCATGTCAGTTAAACCAAGCCAATCACCTGCTGACTTTAGCAACAGAAAAGCTTGCAGGCATATTTCCCAAACTGTTGACACACAGTGGGAAGGACATTATTTTCTAAAATATCACACTCTCTCATAGACAGTTTATAAAAGAAGGATCATTAGCGCAGCAGAAACAGAGGTACAATGTTTTTGATTCCATTTTAATTATTTTTATTTCTTTCAAAACCTGGTGCCTCCACTGCCCACAATTCAACTTGTCAGTGATTCACGTGTGTTACACGGGATGCTATTTTAGCCCTGAGTCACGAATAAGGAGTGGGCTTCAGAGGTCTGATAAGATTACTCCTTTATAAATTCACACCCCCAGGTTTTTGTTTGTTAGCTCCCTTTGGAGCAGTAGAAAACTTTATATCAACTTATTCACAGATGTAGTTCACCTCAACAACCCAAACAGAGTTTGATGTGTAAATATCAGGGCTGTCGAAGTTAACTCAAACTCCTTTTAACGGCACTAATTTTTTTAACAAGCAATTAACGCACGCATGGTCTGTTCCTTGCCAGCTCCCGTAGTTTCAGGAATTGGCGCTAAAATAACATTGCAAACGGTTACAAAGCAGAAATGGATACAGAAAAGGGACTTTTAAACGGAAAGTTTAG
>JAQMCX010000008.1:2115419-2128760 GCA_029814765.1 Acanthurus leucopareius
TGCGCCCTATATATGAAAACAGTTTTAAAATAGGCCATTCATTGAAGGTGCGCCTTATAGTGCGGAAAATACGGTAAATGCAAGAACTACAATGGATATCACCCAAGATGTTTTCACATAGAGTTAAAAGGAAAACTATACCCTCAAATTCGGCCAAAGGGAAGAGAGGGCTGAGAGACTTCAGCTGTACCAAACTTTCAAATTCAAACAGACAGAAGTAATCACATGTATTGATTTTATATTTCAGCGAGAATCTATGTTATTATGTGTACGGCAACAAAAAACCTCAAGCACTATTGATGCTAAGGGTTCAGCTTGTGCTCTAAAAGAAGCCTGAGCTCTTGTCCAACCTCTTCACAAGGCAAAAGTGTTTCTAGTTATTCCAACCAGGCCTACTGGAAGGCAGATTGAAGTCAGGCTGTCATAGGAAGGATATGGATGTAATATTGTTTAAATATTCTGAAAGTCCTTCAGTTTTGAACTTTGTTGTTGACAGGAAAGTGATAGAAATAGTTAAGTCAAAAATGGAAATGTGCTACAGCTATTATTTCAAACTCTGGCTCCCTTCTAAACCCTGCACAGCAGGCCAATCATGGCATGAAGTGGATTGAAAAGTAACAGAAATTGTCAGAGGCAGCACCCTCCTAATCCAGCACTGGAAGGTGTGGGGGCGGGTTGGGGGTTGTCTGAAGCTACTCATCCACCAAACCTCTCTGATGAATCATATTGACAGCTAAGCTTCCCAGTGAAGTCCTGAATAAGACTATCCCCAGCAGAATGCTGTTTGGCTGATTTTCCATTTAAGTCCCCCAGGTAGTGAAAACACAACACACAAAGAGAGTGCGGGATGTGGAGAACAGAGTGCACACACTGTCCACGTATCAGATGAGGAGAAGATAGAGCAAGCATAGTCAGTAACAGAGGTCCTGTAGACATATGCCTTCTAATAGATACATGAAACTTAAGGTAAACACAAACTGATAACACCAGTATCCACTGCCCACAACCACACCTTTTTCACACCAGCTACATTATTCTGTGAGACACTTGTTGGTTGGAACTCTGGTGGTTTTCATAAGGTCTGCATTCAAGGCAGCAGGATTAAGTTGACCAGGTCCATTATGCTCTCGTCAATCATAATTATGGAGCAAGCATGAATGTACCCAAGACAGGAAACAACAGGATGGAACTCTGACTTGATGGACAGATCAAGTCAGCAGCGTTTTCAGTGCTTGTTGATGCTTTAAAAGGCTGTAAGGGACGACTGGAAGACTCATGGCTCCTGTGCTACAACCCAAGTCAAGCTCAGTTCAGAAAGAAAGGAGAGAAAGACAGAGCAAAAAGGGAGGTTAATTTTGTCTTGTCTGTTTGAATCTGTGGTGCTGAAAGTCAAATGATAGTTTGGGTTGCACAAGGAACTATTTGTGGGCAAGAGGATGTGGCTCTACAACCTAGGGGAAGTAGAGAGGCAAGACTGCTGGTGGAAGAAAAAGCTGAGCCACGAGCAGAAACTACTGTAGAAGTGGAAGAATTGAAAAAATGGAAGATGTCTAATGGAAAAATATGACAGTATGAGCCCTTGCTGGATAAACCAGTTTGGAGGTTTAGGGGTGATAAATTTCTTTTGCTCCTCCCATTCCCCAGCTGTCTCTGTATGGTGCATATTCCATGTTTACTCCAAATACAGTGATATCTGATATAATTAATGTAATGTATGACAGTATAACACTTTGTTGTAACAGAACTTAAGGCTCTTAAGGTTTGGGCAGTATTAACAGATGAACTGCAAGCACATCAGTAATAAACACAGGTATATAACCTTTTCTTTTTCTTTTTTGTTGATGGCTGATTTGTGAAGAAAGTCGTCTATTCGTCTTATTCAGACACTCATTTATAAACGCCGCTGAAATACCCAGCCCTCTGACCCACTCTTCACCTCTAGATGGAGCACATTGTTCCATTCAGCCCCTCTACACAAGGTCCTCCAAACAAGGTAGACGTAAACTAGTATGTCGGTTACTCTCAAAATAAAATTGCTTGCTGAGGAGGATTTTGAAACAGTATTTCTAGAACAAGACCCAAGTAAAGCTATTGATTATAGTTATTGTTCGGATTCGTGAACGGTGTGAATACGTTGTGTTTACTCTGTCTTTTCCTTACTCTTGTTTTTCTCCTAATCTGTGCTTTATTTTGTTAGAAGATGTACATCCGGGTTCGTTGTGGCTAGCTCTTGCTATTTTGATGGAGCCATGGGGCTCTTTGTATGACTGGTCCGCGAGGTACCACAGCGCTGAGGACACGCGCGGCAGCAGCAGCGACAGAGGAACATTTGAGCACATAGTCCCAACCAGGGACAGACAGGGTCCAACGACGTCCCCTGTCCGAAACACAATACAAACGACGTAAAAAGGAGAGAAAACAACGTTTCCATCGGGGCACTAACCCTAAAGCCAATGAAGGTTTGTTTAAACGTCAGGTACTATACTATACTATAGAAGTGATTTACCGCGAAGTTCGCTAGTCACAACAACAGTTATTGGAACCCGAGAGCCGGTGTGGAGAGGAGAGCACCAACTGACTCCATAAGTTTGTTTCTAGGCTTTCCTTCACCAGTTATCCGCAGGAAAACTGCTTTTGTATTTTTAAAGAAGCTTGTTTTGTTGGACTGTGGTTGTTTTTCTGTTTAGTTAACCAGGGACTCGAAAAATACATTTTAACTTTGTAAAAGGTTATCTCCGTGGTTTTGACAATCACTGAAATAAGAGAAGAAAGAAGGAATACGAGGACAGACGGAGAGGTGGATGCATCTTGAATCATGGATGTAACAGTTTACCCACCTCCTCCTCAGCCTCTGGCCGCGTCGGACCACACCAGGCTGGGACAGCTCTCCTACCCTGACCCGGCCTATGGGACCAACAAGGTAAGCAAAAGAAAAAAAAAGGAACCTATAGACTACCTTTGAGTCTCGAGATAAAAGCCACGTTTGTGGTGTCCTTTTATGATAACCATAGCTGTCTCCACTCCTTGTGTATTCTTCGTCATGCCCTGCAATAATTTGTTAATTAATTACTTTATAAAGTTCGAGTTACCCTAAGCAGGGAAGCTGTTGTCCATTATTACTTATTTCTCTGCATCATGTTGCTCGGCAGAGGATACATTGAAATGAGGACTGTAATTTTATCCGAGTTTCTTGTCAGTGATGTAATGACAACACCTATAATTAAAACTTCACCGCTGGTAATTGGAAGGTAATTAAGTGAAAACATGCACCACATTATAAGTCCAAACAGAAGATCATAGCCAGAATGTGATTCATGGCAAATACTAGTAAGAAAAAAACATTGTTATCATATGGTAAGCTTAAACCTGTTTATATTTGAGACAATTCTTTTCATTTCATTTTTGATACTTAATTGGTGCCTGGGAAGCTCTGTTGTCTCTTTCCCTGGGGAGCAGGGTCAAAGGTCAGGGTCAGATTCACAATTTGAGCTGGTGGGGATTCTGTGTCTGCTGTAAAACACCGTTTAAGAGGGAGGATAAATCCTGTGATCGCAAAACAATATCAAATCAATAAAGGACTATCTATCTATCTATCTATCTATCTATCTATCTATCTATCTATCTATCTATCTATCTATTTATCTCTTTTCTCTCTTTCTCTCTCACCCTCTCTGAGGGACATTTTCTTAGAGTAAGTGTTTGGGTCCAGACATAGTGAGATCATCTTATCATCTTATTTGACAGTGATGAATTGCTTAATTATTAAAATTAAATAGAAAACATTATTTCTAGCATTAAATAAATAAAACAAAAATAGATGTGCAATCTAATAAAAAAACAAAGTTAAAATTAGTTTTTTTAAATAAACAACAACCATTCTGCTATTTTTTTCCCTATGTCAGTAAGCTTTATTGACTTGGAATGCAAATGTATTTGTGTTTTTAAACATATATAAAGGAAAGGAAATAATAGAATTTAATCTCACACAGAAAGAAAGAAACTTGAAGCAAAAATGAGATCTGAAATCGCATCTTGCCTTATTCATTATACTTAAGTAACTTACTGTATTCTTTTAGATGGCTTTCACTGGCTGATTTTTACTTCTAGCGTGTCTCTGTCATGCACTTAGTAATATCCGAATATACTGTTATCACTGACTGGCTAGCTTACAACTTACTGGTTGCTTAGACTTTTCACTGGCAGGATTTCTGATCCTACATGGCCTGCTCACATTTATTAACTGATACCCTCACTGCATTCCTGGCATCCTGGTTTTCTTCTGTTAAACCCCTAAGCAACAACAGTTTTTGTTGTAATTGCTAAAACTTTGCTTTAACTTGAGATGCTCTGTTTAACAAGGTAAATGCATTATCACCCTAAAAAGAAATACTAATATTTCAGGGTATTCTGCAGTGATGATGTTCCTAATGACATGACATGACAAGATACTGAGAAATATTTTCATTTTGAACAAGCGGTAGCTTCTGCCAGAGGTGCTGAAATTGGTTTGTTGTATTGCCCCCTTTGGTTGTAAGAGTCTTCTTGCACTGCATACACATTACTGTGGTTTGTTGTACATCTAATATTCCAATAACCAAACCACATTCATACTACTGTAGTACTTTCTGACTAACTCCTCCATCATGGGGCCTGTAGCAATGTTACTTTTGCTTTTCAGCCATGTTTAGTGTTGCTGTGCCTTAAAGTATCACATCACATTGTCAGAAAGCTGGAATTTGCCATTATATATATATATCATGATATCATTCTTACATGAAAAAATATCAAGTGTTATCAAGAACAATATGATAATCACATTCCTTACTTAGAGAGCATCAGCCTAAATGCCACTACTGTGCTGATTTAAGCTGCGTACAAGTTCCCGTTATGTACTAATTATTGGATGTTATGAGTAATGTAGTGTGGATTCTTGTGCTGTTACTGTATACTATTGCTTTTTTTTAGTATATCTCCTGGAGTAGTCATTGCAGAATGTCCCCAAAAAATGAAGATGCCTTTTTATAGTTGTGATAACTAAAATAAATTGTGCAGAGATGTCTTAAGAAAGATCTTTAAAAAGTATTCAGGTGACACTAATAATGATTTGTGACAGACCACAGGTGTTGATTTCTTTTATACACTGCAAAAACTGTGGCAACTGTTATATAGGAGATAGTGTATATTGTATTTTACATGTAGTTTGGAACTGGGACACAGCATCTGAATGGCCACCAGTTCTGCAGTTTACTGTGACATCTGACCTGAATAAGTGCTGATTGGGCTTATACTACATATCACATTAATGCTTCATGCGTGATTATAGTTATTTACTACATGTTATCTAACCCTTGTTATTTTCTCTTATGTTTGTTGATGGATTTCACTGTGATGAATTACCACTTGCTGCTTTTAAGCTCATACTCTAACATAATGTGTAGAAAAGCCTTGCACACAGTATTGCACTGCGTTGTTGTCACTAAGTGTTTTTGTTTCAGAAAGAGGGAGGGAGAAAGGCTAGGGATATAGAGAAAGCAAGTTATGTAGTTGGGGGTAGGGACTGAAAAAAAGGGAGAGAGAGAGAGAGAGAGAGAGGGTTGTTGGGGGTAGGGATGTTGTAGCTGAGAGAGAGAGCGAGAGAGAGAGAGAGAGAGAGAGAGAGAGAGCTCAGTGGGGGTGGGGCCACCAAGGTTTGTACTATATTTCTCTCTGTGTGTCTTTTGATTCATGGCTCTGTTGGCCTGATAGAAGAGATCATATTACTGTGCAAGTGAACAGTAACAGAAAAAAGATAGAGATAAAGATAGAGAATGTATAACAAAGGTAGAGTGAGAGGCACTGCATTGGATGAAGGGAGAGAGACAGGAAGTAGGATGCATAGAAGAAAAAGAAGAGAACAGAGCAGAAAGAGAGAGGTGCATAAAAGAACAGAGAGACTGTTTGTGTGTCTGTGTGTGTGTTTGTGTGTGTGTGGGTGGGAGTGTGTGTGTGTAAAAGAGAGAGAGGCGTGTCCAGATGTGTTAATGTAAAGATGTAATGCTGTGGGTCTAGTGGTGGTCTACATTTTCCGTTTCCAATAAACAGCGAACATTCCTTCACAATTACCTTTGAAAAGGCAATAGCTCACTACATGTTTTGACAATGATTAGGATCTATGAAAACAAGGCAATATGTTTTAGTTACATCCATTGATGTCTCCAATGGTTTTGAATCTGAAATGATTGTAACACTTTGAACTTTAAGTTATTTGGAATTTCACTGCATATTGCTAGACATTTAAGAAAAGAGTTCACTGTGAAAATATACAATACAATACAATATGCTTTTATTGTCCCCGTAGGGAAATTTTGCTTTGGACTTGCACAACATGCCTCCACGGTGTGACATGACAAACAACACAATGAACTGCACACAGTCAACACTGCACACCACAAGATATGTTATCAAATATCAAAATATCATCAAATATGTTCACAGAAGATGTAAATCTGTCTCAATGAAATGGATTTAATGCTGATTTGTGAGCGGGCTGTGAGATGACTGCATTGAGGATTAAGTAGTGGATAAACTGTAACTTACAGATTGAAATAATGATATCATTATAACGACCATTACAACTAGACAAATTCAAAGACCTGAAAAAGTGTAATCTGTTTTTTTCTTCTAAAAATATTCTGTGAAAGTATTCTGCTAAATTGCAATAGTAAAAATGTTTTTGTAGGAACCATAATGAGGAAGCATGGTTACTGAACTATCCAGATAGTGTTAATACTGAATATTTCACAAAAATGTTCAACATATTTCATTTAACATTTAGCGACAATTAGGAAATCACACTAACCTTGATTAACCTCACACAAGTTCAAAGTCCCTCACTGTGCGCTTACCGTCTTGTCGATCACCTTTCTTGAAGTAACTTGACTGTCTGTGGCACAAAAACGTAGCACTTCTCACTCTAGAAAAACATTTCCAGGGAACTTAATCTAGGCAGTAATAACTTTCCCCTTAAATGAGTAGACGTACAGTGATTGAGTAATTAATCAGTCAGTCATTTGAAAAAAATCCATCAAAAGCATCAAACACTTGATTATTCCAGTTTCTTAACTGAGAATTTGATGCATTTCCTCATCTCAACATGATGGTTGATTGAATAACCCTAGGGTTTAGACTGTTGGTCAGACAAAACAAGATATGAAAACATCACCTTGAGCTGTAGGAAGCTGCAATATGCTCTTTCTGATGCAGTATAGACCAAACCATTAATCGATTAATCAAGAAATTATCAGCAGATGAAACAATAGGTAAAATAACTGTAAGTTGCAGCCCTACAAATCAGTAGCATGTAAACACCCAGTTTGACTGCTGGACAGGGTGGAGGAAATAATGTTGTGTTTAGCAGAAAAAAAGCAACTTTGGCATTAATCAGGGGTGTTTTATCCATCTGTACAGTATTTAATCTGTAAAAAGACCACACAAACAATCAACCTGTCACTGGTAGCATATTTCTCGTTTAAGCCTCTTTTATTTGAGGCTTTTAGCTGAGCCTCTTAGACAGACCCACACAGTGTTTCTCATCAAGCTGTGTACTGTGTACTTCAACATGCTGTACTTAACATATGCTTTAAGTTACTGTTATTTGGTGATGGAAAGGACCATGACTGGTCTCAGGATAGTCACAACTAACCAGATAATATTACAATGAAACCTCAAACAAACGTCTGTATGGCAAACTTGACTCATATAAAACGGTATGAAGTCATCACCTGGTTGAAGTAAGAAGATTTTTCAAAAAGATGGTGGCCATAATTGATCTCTCAGCATAAAATAGTGTTGGATTCTATGGCCTGCAGCCAGCTCAGTGTCATTGTTGTGATGAAAGTGCACAGCTAAGTCACATCAAGTGCTGGATGGATGAACAGTAATGAGTGAGCCACACTCAGCTCTGACGTGAATAGGCACAACTCATATAATACAAATATAATTAATTAATTGTAACAGTGATTTTAGCATGTGGATGAAGCAACACAAGTATTTGTGGTTGAACAGTTTGAATACATGCTGTAAACACTGAATAAAATGTGTGGCCTTGTAAAAGACAAAAAAGAGAAAACAAGAGGAGCAGAGATGGGATGAAGGGAGGAAGGGAAGAGGAAGGGAAGGGGGAGAGAGAGAGGGCCTAATGTAAACATGATGATTGTGAAAGCAGGGTGAGGTATTTCTAAAGCAAATAGAGAAGAACAGAGAACAGGGAGAAGAGAAGTGGGACTGGTAAAGAACAGGAGAGTATAGATTGAAAGAGAGCAGAAAAAAAACTGCAAAGCACCCAGGGGACAGGATAAGTTTTGAGAATATAAAGAAGCAAAGAGGGATTTAAATAGTAACAGAATTTAAGTTAATTGAGAAAAAAATAAAAGGAGACTCATCAAGGGCAGTCAGGTGTTTAAAGATGGATGTGTCTTATCATGTGATCAAGACCCTAAATGTTTCAACATAGTCATACAGTCATTTATTCACGAAGCCATAAACTCACAAAATAAACTTTTTTTGAAATGATTCAAATCATCCTATTAGTTTAACAGGTATAATGTTTAGGCTACAATTAGGTAAGTGAATTGCTTGTTGTAGTATGATCATCATTGTTTTAATTAATATTCCACTAATGTTTTTTATTGAAATGATGCTACTTTTAGCTGGTACAGTGACAACCCAGCAGTACTCAGCAACATGAGAAATGGAAAGGGTTGAAACCACTTTTTAACTTAATGCAAGCTGAAACTATATTGGCCTGAAAGCTCTATAGTTATCCTCCAAACATCTGACAGGGGAAATGTAATGTGCTGCTGGACAGGGAGTTTACTCTACTTTATCAAGAGAATGATATTTTACGCCTTTCTCAAATGACAGTGTTTCCGCTAGATTTTTTTTTTTAGCAGAAGGGGCAAAGGGTTTTGTTGTACCTGGAAGATATGCAAGTGTAAGCAGTGTCCTAGTTCAAGTTTATGACTCTGGTAGCTGAAAATATCCATCAGCCAAGCACATTTTTTACCTGCCAAAACGTATGCATATTGTGAATGGCTTACTTTCAAAGAGGTACTTTGAAATATGCTCTATCAGACTATGGTTGAGGTTCAGTGGTTATGTAGTTATGATTTTAGCAGTGAATTATTGATAGTGCTGAAGTTAAAGAACAAGAAAGTGGGACAGCTGTACACCCATGTATTTCAACAAAGGCAAAAAGAAGAAACTTAACCATTTTAAACCATATTCATTTCTGTTAGACTGTAGACTTCTGAGTGTGTGATTTGCACTTGAATGCATCATGAAGTCATATCTAATGTCCATATCTAATAATAGATATTACGCACAATTTCTGGCATTATTATAAATGGTAGCATTATTAAGTCATCACCTTATTCATATTTATTATTACAGTGAACAATTCTCAGTGAGAAACATGTTGTCTTCACTTATATATTTTAGAGAATATTTTTGCAGAGCAGAACAGAGAGCTGATCGACAGCTTCATCTCATGCTGCAATGTCAGTCACTTGAAGCTCAATATAGGTAAAAACTATGGACTTAAGGAGAACTTTGAAAGAGACAGTAGTCCCCATGTGGCTGTTTTCGTCCCAGAGACAGAGAATGTAGAAGATGGACTCACTCCAGTATCTTGGGGTCCAGATCATAAAAATCTGGACTGGACTCAGCAGTGTCTGTTTTGGCCCAAAATGTGGTATATGAGGTCACAGAGACCCTGTTCTTTTAACCTTTGACCGCCAAAAATCGAATACGTTTATCCGTGAGCCCAAGTTGACATTTGTTTCAAATTTGAAGCTATTTCATCAAGGTGTTCCTGAGATATCGTGTTACCGAGAATTGGACTGACAGATGGATGGACGGATAACTTGTAAACATGCCTCAAAACATGGCTGTCACTGGTAAGAAGGATTTAAAAATCTGCAGAGTAAGCCTTTAGGTAAGTTAAAAAATTTAGTTCATGTAACCAACAAACTCTTTGTGTTTTTGTCAATTTGAAAAACACTGCTGCTGCCTATGCAGCATTTCAGAAACCGTGCCTCCACCCCAGCATCCACCTGTTGAATCTAATTCTAAGTCACCTTGTGTAACAGTCTTTTGTCACGCTAAGTGCTGGGCTTAGTGTGTACCTGGGGGGCACACACTTTGTTATTTTAACAGTAAATCTGCCACAAGTGAGTTGGCTGACTGAACTTGTATATTATATTTTTTGGCAAGTTTCCATCGGATGAACAGGATGATCCACTCGGCTATTCCCTCACAGTGGCACTGCCAGTTTTAAAGAACCATGACTGTCAGTCAGAATTGCAGAAATTAAACAGACTAGATTTGTCATTGTATTTAAAATGACTTTTTATGTAACCGTATCAATACAATTAACTTGACTGTTGCAATGCTTTATGTGAAATATTAGCAGCACATTTTAGTAATTCAGCTTGTAAAAAGACATAGAAATACATCTACAATATATGCTTTGGCTGTGTTTTCTTTCTGTATCACACACTCACATCGTCCCCTCCTATAGTTTTTTTCTTCTAACCAGCCAAAGTGTCGGCATCTCATCTAATTATCTATCAGAACACAACCAGTCAATCTGTCTGTCCGTCTGTCCATGTTGGCTGTCTTTCCCTCTACTGAGCACCTTGCCAGCCAAACCCCCCTCGGCACAAACACATATGCATACACACACACTCCTCTCCCCTTAAGCTTGCTGATGATTGGGTGATTTTAAGCACTGTTGCTTGTTTGTCGCTATGTCTAAAAGTGCTTCAGTTGGTTGAATCATGGAGGACGATGCGTTAGGGACTCCTGGTTGGTGGAGGGATGCCAAGTGGAACAGATGGGTGGAGATAGAGCTCTGCCAGAAGAGACTAATTATCAGATTTTCGTTTCCAAAACAAACATATTGCTGTCAAATCACATACTGCAATCATTGCTGCATTGTTGTTCATGTGTGTGTGCTGTGTGTGACAATGACTTAGATCAATTAACTTGTGGTGGAAAAGATTGGATCAGTTCCTGAGTTGTTGCCGTATATTTTTCTCAGCTAAAAAATCAGAATCATCCAGTGATATCTGTAGCGGTGTCCTGCAAATTACTGTGGATAGAATGAAACAAAGCCACATTTAAAATCCGTTAATGTGCAGCTGTCTTGTACTGTCATAAACTTTGACTATGCACTTCTGCTTAGTGCAAACTGAGGGAATTTTTAAATGTGGACTTTATCCACCAGAAAAATGTTTGCCTCATGCAAAACATTCAACAAAGTCCATCATTTGCACAAACTTGCCAAAAATGACTTGTCTTAACTTGATTACTGTCACCCGTCCATATAGGGGTGTGCTTTTCTGACATTTTGTGAATAACAAAATCAGCACCCATCATGCTCTGATTGAGGAAAAATTCAATAATTGGTTAGAAGTTAACACTGTAAAGCATCAAGTCCTGCTGCCAGTAATCAGAAGTAAAAAAAAAAAAAAAGATCAGCAGTGTCAGTAGTCATAATAGACAATACTTCAAATATTAGTACAGCTGTCAATGATGTGTCATTGAGGTCGTATGTGCTGTGACTGAGATTAAAAAAACGTTTTTACATGAAGCTGGAAACTACAATGTGAAAAACTGAGTGCCAATTACTAGATATAATTTGACATTTTATATTTACATATAGTATTTATATGTGTGTGCGGTGTCTTCAGTCTCAAAGTCTACATTTGAGATTGAGAACCGATCGTTCTGTCCAACTTTTTGTTCTTGTTGTCCTTCTTCTTGCTTACACTGGTCCAAAAAACTAACAAATAAAAAACAAATAAAAATGATGGTAGTCATTTATGAAGCTGCATTATTGTATGGACTTCTGCTTGCTTTAAAGTTGTGGAAGAAGCTATCTTTAAGTACTGTAATGAAGATGAAACCAAAAGAGAAATCTGTTAAATGCAGCTGCTTTTCTTTCAGCCGTGGTCAGTGTTGCCTCTGTCCAGAGGACGATCTGTATAGAGGAATGCAGTCAGGGCTGGTTGGAGAGAATGGTGATGGGTCCCTTACAGAGTAAAACTGGATATCAAAACTACATATAAATCAACCGAAAGCTCAGCAGCACAGTTGGAAAAGAGGGTCCCAGTGACCATGTTGGCATGTAGCAACACATTTGTTTGTTTTTTTTATTTTTTAAGCCATTATGTCTTCATAGCTATTGTGTGTCCACTTAACAAGTTTAACAGACATTAGTACTTTTTTGTCTTGGTTTGGCCAGATGGACCGAAACTTTAACTCTCAACTTTATGAATATATTGCTGAAGCTGCAGTCCTCTTAGACACAAATGACACTTTATTTATCTATGTGGTTGACTTGCACCTGTGTCTTGTTTGACTGGAGAGATAGGCGTTGAATTAAGGTGCATGTTTATACGCTCATGTTGTTGCAGATATTATAGGTTTACTAGTAGCAAAGGTGAATTATATCAGAATAATTAGCGTAGCATTTTGTTTAGAACAAATTTGCAACAAAATAAAGCCATTTCTGAGCTCATTATTCACTAGTGGATAAAAAATATTTCAGAAACTTCAAAGACAGTTTTGTAAATGATTTATTAAGACTAGTTAGTTTTAGTTAGTTAACAACTCTCTGTCTTTACTTGAAGAATACTGGAGAAATATTTACCACACAGATATTATCAAACACACACTCAGACACACAAATGTAGATTTTCCATCCGCACATTCTTCTTAAGAAATACATAGTGATACCCTAAGCACACATAATATGGACTTACAGTCAGGGCAAACTCAGTTTAGCCAATAAAACTTGGTTTATATTGCTGTCATAGAGACAGAGATCAGACAGATAAACAACTGTTGAGTTGAACTGCCACAGCTGTGTGTATCTGCCTCCTTCTCTCTCTTTGTCATACACACACAGTCATTAGCCTTTCTCTCTCCTTCTCCATTTCTCTCACCGTACAGAATTGTAGGTTGATTTATGTCCCCTGATGCAGTTCAGAGTCAACTGAAATCCATTCAGTCCAGTCCAGCCAAATCGTTTCCCACACCTCCCGAACGTTCAGCTGATCACACTGGACTACAATAATTTAACTGTGTATTTTTGACACATTTACACAAAGATAGCCTCACAAGAACACAAGGGGCCCTATTGTACGCTTTCCGCCGTGCGCCAGTGGCGCATTGGGTGGGGAAAGTTTCAAATTAATTCAGGGGAGTTTCCAGGTCAACTGTTGCCACCTTGTTCCAGGAGCAGCAGAGGAATCCTGCTCTTCCCCGCCCAATGCGCCACTGGCGCACAGCCGGTAG
>JAQMCX010000008.1:2158192-2168256 GCA_029814765.1 Acanthurus leucopareius
AAACGAGAGGATCGCTCCTTTTTCGTTTTGTTATGCTAAAGTTGAGGGAGCCACCAGCTGCTGCATGTGTATGCGCCGCCGTTGCCATGGTAACAATTTACAATATTTATATAACAAATTGTTAAATTTTACAATTTAACAATTTACAAAATTTATATTGTGTTATACATGGTAACAATTTATAATCCCTAATTTAAAAAAAAGAATGAATAAAGTTGGAGCTAATATGAAAGCCCACAAAACTATATTTAGTTCCTCCTATAAATAGGTGGATAAAACATTAACACACTTTTTTTTGCTCGAGTGTAACTAATGTGCGACAAGAAAGCAGTTTACATTGAAATTCAATGTTGTGATTTGCTCATGGAACATGGATACTACCATACACATCTCGTGTTAATAACATGAGGCCTCTGTTGCATATGTCTTTTGATTTTTTGATTTAAGTCTATACAAATAACTTTTAAAAGAGCTACCGTATTTAGTTTGGTACTCATTACTGATAAAATAGAGACAAAGTTCTATTTTATTAGTAATGAGTTAAAGTTACAACTACATTGTGCACTGTCCTTTTTTATTGGTAATTGTTACAAACTTGAATGATTCTTTTCATAAAGACATACTGTGAAATATAGAGATTACTTATAAAATAGATTCTGGTGTTACAGAGATGAAGGACTGCTGCTATGCGTGACTTGTGTAGATGCTGTTTGTGTTTAGTACTCATCTGTTCTGCTGTGTGGTGGGAAGTTTCCCTACATTTCATCTCTGTGGTTGTGTCATCGCTGACTTCAAACAAGAACACTTTAGGTCACGTCAGTCATGAAAGTCTCAAAGACACGACTTGAGATGTGAATTGTTATAATGCCTGTTTAGTGATAAAAGAAGGAAAGATTACTGTTATAAAAATAAACATAAAGCTTGCTAATGACATAATCAATTTACCATTTACAATTTCAATTAGGGCTGGGCAATATGACCTCAAATCAATATCATGATAAATTGGGCAGTTTTACCTCGATAACGATAAATGCACGATAAATCCCCGACCACTGTATATCTTTGCCATCTGAAAATAATTAACTGCTTTTCGTTGATTTATTGACCAACTGGCACACATTACTTTCAGTGAAATATAAAAGTATAAAAATCCCTTGTAACCATTCAAGTATAAACATTCAAAATAGCTTGCATGACTTATTTCCAATATAAATATTTCCAAACGACAGATGTCGAATTTCTTTTCAGAACAAGCACAACAGGATCAACTTCGACTGACGTTACTTCGTCTACGGCTGTGTCAGCCACTTCTTCATTTGAACCATCAGCCATTTCCTCATCGTCTGTTTCCTTTCTTGTTCAGACTGGATGGGTGGAGTCACGTGACTACACACGCTGTACCTCGTCTTAAAGGGGAATGAACATAGCCAACCAGCACACACAGTCAAAACAGACAAAAAAGACTTATATTTTCTTTTTTATTAAAACACCGAATTTACCGACATGGGCAAAATGACGTCAGTTATCGTAGTAAATTTCGGTAACGGTAAATTTTCGGTTTATCGCCCAGGCCTAATTTCAATTTATTATTGTGTTATAACTGCATTTGATTGTTTCCACTTTGTATCTAACTGTGTCCTACACAACCTCTTTCTCTTCCTTATAGCTGGGAGGTGGTGGAGAAAAGAGGCCAGCAACACTTGACATCTCCAAAAAACCCAAAACACCAAAGAAGAAGAAGCGAAAGGACCCGAATGAACCAGTAAAGCCAGTGTCTGCCTATGCCTTGTTCTTTAGGGACACCCAAGCTAACATCAAGGCCCAGAACCCCAATGCCACCTTTGGCGAGGTGTCAAAGATCGTGGCCTCCATGTGGGATGGGCTTGGAGAGGAACAGAAACAGGTAAACTAAGATGGTATGATAGAAAAGAAAACTCAGCTGGAGGAAATAACATGTAATTTCTCCTCAGTTAGACCAAAGTACAGTGAGTACATTGTCTGATAAGAATCAACCATTTTTCAGAGAAACATCAGCTCTAAGGATATCTCAGAGTCAACCAGAAATGACTAAGCTTGCTAAATTGCCACAAGTGGCATTTCAACTGAAAAAAACAGTTCAAATTCAGAGTTTGAAATAGGTGCCTTGGGTAGGCATTATTGTGGTTGTGTGTGACTAGCTAACTGTCAGCTGAAGTTTATAGTATGATGAGCCATGTAACGTTTATACATGAGCTCTAACTGTTGATTATTCATAGCCACAATTCACTGAGGACTTTTTCCTTTAAAAAATGGTAACTTAACTAATAATGAAGAGTTCATGAAATTGATTTGTAGAAATCATTTTTTTAAATGTTGTATTCTGTTTTAAAGGATCATAGTTAATCATCACATGTCAATGAAGTCAAGTGTTTGTTTTTTAGGTGTACAAGAAGAGGACAGAGACGGCTAAGAAGGAATATCTGAAACAGCTGGCGGCCTACAGGGCCAGTCTGGTCTCACAGGTGCTACAAACACACATAATTAAACACTCGCAATCACACATACACACACGTAATTACACACAGACAGAGTAATTTTTCATGTCATTAGCATGCAGACTGCAGACTAATTTTCTGTTATACCTTTTCTTGTTCTTTAGAGTTACAATGATCCAACTGAAATGAAGCCACCACACTCTTCCTCCACGTCCTCTTCTTCTTCTACCTCAATGTTTACACCCAAACCCTCAGTCTACCCTGGTCATCCAGGCCAGCACCCTCCCTCCAGCTCACTAACCCACCCTCACTCTCTCCCTCCACCTCAGCACCCAGGCATGTACATGACATACACTCACCCTTCCCATACCTCAAGTCCCAACCTCGGTCCCCACCTGCCCCCTCCCCACACCCAGATTCACCCTCAGCTCCAGGCTTTGTCATCCAGAGGAACAGTGCCAAGGCCCAGCATCCCCCACCAGGGCGCCCTATCCATTGGCAGTATGACGGCAGCATCTACCCCTCCTCTCCAGGTCAGCCCTCCCCTCCACAGCCAGGCACACCTGGGAGGGCTGCACAGTCCACACCCTCAGCACCAGCAGCTCAGTGGACATTCTTTGGGGATGACACACTCACCTGCTATGACACAGGTCAGTCTCCATCTGTTTGTTCACTTCTTTGGTCATAGTTTTTAAGATAGTCAGGTATATGATTGTCAAGCTTTAAAAGACCTATTGTGTACTGTTTCGGCGCTCTCGTGAGCATTTGTGGCAGCAGGAAAATTTATGTTGGATTGAGTCAAATAAAACTACATTGTGTATTTACCTGGTAATTAAGAAACATGTCACCCAGACATCAGTGTGATGCAGCAATGAGGTTTTAAAAATATCCAGACAACAAAGGAGTTTCTATGGTACAGAGGAAGAAGATATAAGATTTGATACACACACATCGTACCTTCTATCAGATAGGAATTACAGTAAAAATTAAGATGGACAACATGCCAACACTTCCTCCCAATGCACAAAAAAATCCAAACTATCTCTGACATAAGCACTATTCTCTTGGACTGACCATCCATATAATCCATGCCCTGCACAGTATTAAGACCATCAACTTGTGCTGTATTTCATTTCCACAGTTTATAGTATTTCTGCTTACATTTAAGTGGAAAAAATAAACATTTTTGGCCCCAGCACAGAGGAAGTTGATGATGTTAAAGTTTACATTTAGTAAGGCAAAGTGAGAGTTAAAATCAGATGGCAGTTAAAAAATGAAGGGTTGCAGAATCATTTTTTTCATCTTTCAGAACACGTGAATGTGGTCTGAAAGATCCTGATGACCCAAAGAAAGTTTTTTTATAAGCTTTTAAGCCAGAGTGACTACATGCCAAAAGAAAACAATACAAGTGCAGATGCATGTTATCATTGACATTATTACTACTTAAATCTTGGTTGGACTTTTCTGTTTTTGATACTTCTGTCTGTCTGGCTACCTTTTTATACAGCCAGTCAGTCAATCAGTTAATTAATCAATCAGCCCTTCTGCCTCTTCCCTTCTCACTGTCAGTTTCCCTGTTTATTCTCACTCTGTGAAAACAGAGGATGAGGAAGACAAGTGGCTGTGATATGAATTTGTGTTAAGCCTATGTGAGGTAGGATGATCCCAGTGTCTCCCACAAATAGTTAAAAATGGGGGGTGGATTGCCACTGAATCTCACTTTCCATTTTATCCCTCTTTTTATAGTGCACTTTTAAATCCCACACTCTGTAATCCCCCTTTCTCTGCTTCACATTTTGCATATTTTTAGCAAAGAGGAGAAAGACCAAACAAAAAAAGTGGAGGAAAAAGGAGAGAACACATTGACAGAGCTCTAATTTTTTCTCTGAGTGAGAAGAGTGAGAAATGATGGAGGAGGGGAGAGAGGGGGAAAGAGAGGGGAGAGAGAGAGAGAGAGAGACAAAAGAGGCAGATGGGGTCTTTGTGAAGGAGTGAAGGAGAAGAATTTTCTCAACAATGGATGAATAGGTGAGGTAGAGGAGGAGAGGGGGAGGAGAGGGGGGAGAAACCAACCACCTGCTGTCCTCCTCTTTCTCCTCTTTCACTCACAACACAGATTAACTTCCCTTTCAGCTTCTTTCTTTCTCTCTCTCTCTCTCTCTCTCTCTCTCGCTCTCTCTCTCTCTCTTACACACACACACACACACACAAACTAATGCACTTTGTCGCTGGACTCACACATTTTTCCAACTCTCTCTCTTTCCTTAAGTATATCATGGTGTAAGACATGCTTCCCTCCTTTTCCTTCTCCTCCTCCTCTCTCCCTGCTTCCTCCTGTCCTCTTTTCTTTTCATCTCCTCTTCACTCCTCCTCAGCTCTCCTCCTTCCTCTGGCAGATGATAAAATCTCTGTAATTACTGCTGATGAACCTGTGACTGATCCCTGTCTTCTTTTCATTTCATTCACATCCCTGTTAATCAGATGCCAATTGACCAAGAAGTGCTAAAAGTTGCTTCATTTGAACTTTAAGCTTATGGAATCATTCATGTTAAAGAAGGATGTAAACAAGCCACCATTACTGCAGTGGTGTCTCCTTTTTAAACCAGTGTAATGACACTACCATCAGTGTGAAGGATTTCTTTTTTCACTACTTTGTAAAATGTGAATGTGAAATTATCTGTTGCATTTTATTGAATCAAAAGTTCAACAGTTCATCAATGAATATGAAGAGAACTATCATTAAAATCCTTTGATTCTTAAGAAGAATAAAAAATGGATGATTCTCTGGCAAGTTCTGGGGTGAAAAGAAGCAATTTTTTTTCTTAAGGTATGTGAAATAGGGCTGTCACAATATCAGATTTTCACTACATAATTATCATGGCCCAAATAACACACAATAACAATATTATTTCCATATCTAGGCAGATAAAAATTTTTTTTTGATAAATTGTTATCATTCAGGTTAATCTTCAACTTTGTTTATTGTGTGTTAAGGCTGTGATCTCTAAAATGTGAGTGTTTTGAGCTTAGAAAGAGTCTGTGATCTAACTGGGAAAAAGCATACAAAAAACAGGAACAACCTTTATAGTACATTACCTCCATGACCTCCACTGACAAAGTGAGAACAAAACAGATGATTCAAGAGGTGTTGTATTACTTCTATGATATTATCATGCACATTACCAACGTAATCTCAAAATTTAAATATTATGGTTATTTTCAACACCTGTAATGTTGATCATGTCAGTGTGCTCAGATTTGAGTTATGACTCTAAAGGAGTGAGATTTTTGATCCCAGCTACAGAACCAATAAAGGGGTTTTCAAGTACAGTCATTTCAGTAGTGGACGTAGCTCTGAAACCCTCTCAACTATAAGTAAAAGTTTAAAAAAGTACATCGTCATTAAATTACTAAAAATACAAGTTACTTTCCTTTTTGGAATGAACTGATAATCAAAACTTAATTAATTTTTAATTATACTACTCATTTAAAAGCCTAAAAAACCACTGTTGCTCAATAAAAGTAAACATTATTATCATAACATAAAAGATTAACATTTCAGTTGAAAAGTTAACTAAGCCAACGTTAGCTAGCCAGTTTTATTTTTTTACCTTTAGACTTTGGTATAAAAAGTGTTGCCAGATGTAACCAGGCGTTTTTGCTGGAGGCTGTCTCTTGTTCAAAGTTTTGCTTTGTTATCATCTATTATTGTCAAAGTTACTTTTTATTGTCAACAGTTACTTCTTTTAAAAAAAAGTGCTTTTTTTTTCTTTCAGGCAGCTGTTAACTTTTCTGTCTTCTCTCAATCACTCCTTTAAAAACATACAAGTTATGATAAAATAACAAATAAAATAAGATAAAATAAGGTAGACTACTGGCTCATAGGTGAACTTGAGTAAAGAGTGAGCGTACAGTTTTGAAAAAGGTACATGAAAAGTACTTGTTCTCTCACGTACATCTCTACAAAGCCTTGATTAATTACCTCTATGAACTTCTGCTGCAGCTCCACCTGTTGATCCACTTGGTAAACAACGAAAAACAGCAGGAAGACCTACAAGAACAAACTTCTGTTCGTTTTTAGGACACCAATATTTATCAGTCTTTCACCCCACAGGGCATCTTAGTCTTACGTCTCTCACTCAGCACACCCCCTTTAACTTTCATACCCAGTGCAATTTGAAGACATTAGAAAAACTCTTTAATGTTGCTTTTTTTAACAACTAGGCGTTTTCTACTTACATTTCTTGTCTTTGCTATTATAAGCCTCCAAATTATACAAATTTAAATGTAATGAATTTCCCTTTGCTTTCAACATCACCTTTAGTCCAAAAACACATAAATTCGTCTTGCCACTGCAGACGGATTGCTCATAGAGTAATTCAGTCAGTTTACATTTTTACATTGACCAGCTTGTCCAGCTTGTTACTTTTCCTCATTCCTTGTCCCACTGTGATCAGCTGATGTTACATACTGTACTGACATAATGCATTGCAGTGTCATTTTATCAAAGACTTATCTTTTTCCTTAAATCCAGGGCTACGCCCCCTCTCTCCAGTCTGACTACCAGCCAATAGGAGGAGGAATGCTTAATGGGGGAGCAGTGATGTCATCGTCCATGGACTACCACCAGCTGGGTCGACACACACCAAACCACCATCCCTCTCTTGACTGGAGCACCGATTACCACGGCAATGGGTAGGTTAAGGGTTTTCAAAGAGTAACTTCATACACTGAAAATCTTTTGGCTGACCTGCTTCTGGCCTGCTGTGTTGATATACAGATATACTGTAGGACGTTATGCTGTCACCTCTGATGTAGTTACAGTGTCAACGGAGCACATAACTGACCGCAGCTAATCAAACCTATCAGCGAAGCATACTAACTTTTTACCAGAGAAAAGTTGTGTAGCGCCCTTCTGCCTATACAACTGCTAATGTGGAATTCAATCATAATGTGTCTTAAGAATAAAGCATTAGAATAAAGCATTTGAATAAGCACACATCTACTGGGTATAAGAGGTATCAGACTCACATGTAGAATCAGTCGGTAGATTTATTGTGACCTCACCTCTTGTTCTTCTTCTTCCCTCCTCCTGCAGAAGTCTTCAGAGAGACAAACATCTCTATCTGAGCTAATCTCAGGAAAAAAAACAACACCAACTAACCAACTAAGACCTTCTACTGCCACACCATGGAACCTCTTGCCCCACTTTTACATCTATCCAGGCCAGCTTACACTCCCTAAACCCAGGAAGACTCAACCAACCACCTGGATCTAAATTAAACATGAATTTGGCAGTAGAATAATGGGACATTTGTGTGTATTACCTATAGGTCTCTTCTAAGGGACAAGAGAACAGTCTTAAAAACAAGAAGACGATTTACTTCCTTCCTGCTCCTGCCCCTTGGCTGGTCTGACATCTGCTATTGGCTGTATTTTTTGTACTGATGATTTACAGCATGACACCCGGTATTTTTGAATTGTAACAGTGTATATCAGTGAAAGGAGGTAGACAGGTCCTATGCTGTGAACCACAATGATAGATGTATATACTCTATCCCTCCTCAAAAAGGAGTATTCAATCTAGTTTCCTGTCTGCTCTACAAATTTCATATCTAGTTACTCATTTTGTGAAGACGGTGTTAACCATCCGTTCCAAAAGGCTCTGAAGAGCGAATGTACATTGCTGTAAAATAATTTTTTTTGAGCTTTCAATACAAAGCCAATTGATTTTTTTCTTTTTTCTTTTCTTTTTTTTTACCTTGTAGATGCTGAATGCTTCTATGGCTAAAGTCAATAGAACACAGCACACAAACAAGGGGTCGATAACCAAATACTACACAAATTGTGTTTCCCTGCTGGTTCTCTAATTATATACGTATAAGCCTTCAGTTTGAAGCGGGGTGAACTGAAGCCCCACACTCTGTCTGTAGTAACAGAAACATATTGTGATTCCGAACAGAAGCAATGTTGAACACAGTGACAATAGTTGAATTCACACTGCTTTATTCAACTGGAGACAAATAAGAGAGCAAAGTAAAGCAGTGTTGCCTTTTAACCAGGCGCTGACTGTGAATAATTGTGTACGATTAAAGAACTCTCATTGTTCTCTGGCAGAGAGGCTCAGTTCTGCAGGGTAGAAATTCAATGTATTTTAGTCCTTGAAATAATGAAATGTCAAACAATTCTTTGTTGAGAAAAAAAGAAATGAAAATATTCCTTTGTATGGTGACAGCTCCTCCTCCTGGCATATGTCTGTTGGTAATATTGATTTGGATCCAAACTCTGTGTGTGTGTGTGTGTAAGTGTGTGCGTGTGTGTATGTAAGTGTGTGCGTGTGTAAAGTGTGTGTGTGTGTGTGTGTATGTATGTGCGTGTGTAAAGTGTTAATGAGAAGAATGAGTGGCTGATGGGTTGTATGGTCTCTTTTGTCACCTCTTTTTCTCTGTGCACAGAGGCTATTTAAGAAACTATAACTGTTGCTGGGTTGACTGTGTTTTAATGTTGTTTTTTTAATCAAATCAAGTTTTGTTATAGTGTTGATGATGATGATGATGATGAGAGACACGCATCTCTCGCTATGTATCTCTTTGTATTAATGTGTTTTTTGGCAGATGAAGGGACTCTCGGCCACAACAACCATGAAGATTTTCTTATTTTTAGATTCTAATGTGTTTGAGAATAAAGTCAGTGCTGCATTGGTGTGCAGTCATTACTCCAAAACCTGCCTCTTTCATGCTGTTTATTTCTCAGCAGTTTGTGACAGTTGCTTTAATTAACTGCACATAATAATGTACATCTTTACCACTCCTGTGACACAGCAAACTTGGTGTTTCCAACCTGGCCTTTGCATTTATGCAAAGTAGCTGAGCTGTTATTTCAAACTAATGTCTTTGAAATTTCTGAAACTATGTGTTTTTAATCTGTGTTAGCTTGAATTGGATCCTGTCACAATAGTTGTAACTGAAACGTTATTGCAGTGGTTCCTAACATTTTTATAACAACATGTCATGAGTATGTGCAAGAGATGGAAATCAGTTAGATGGTCTGCCACTTTGGTTCAGATAGAGAGAGATTTTGTACCAATATTTATGACTCTAGAAGAAGAATGTTACTGACTTACATGATTCTTTACAAGTGCCATTGGTCTTGGCATCTATGTTCTCTATAAAATGAACTACACTGACTTTGGTGATCCTCTGCAGTAGACAGGTTTGTTTTTTATCTGGTCCACTGTCATTTATTAATTAGTAGAACTTAGAGGCTCAGAGCAATGTTTTACTGAGTTATAAAATGAAACTCTCAGTCTGTCCTACTGACATCATCCTTGCCTTTGTAAAGACATGTGGGGCACTACTGGACCTAACATCCAGTCTATCATAAATAGCAGTCTTGCTTCCAGTGTTGTACCATCCTATTTTGAACAAACAGTGGTACCAGCCACTGATCAAAAAAACAAATCTAGACATCTCTGTTAAGAAATGTTAAGTTGAATAAATAAATAAATAAGTTGATTCATGATCAGTTAAAAGGGCAAAGAATTACAGTTGAAAATGTTTCTATTTACAATATTTACATGTCACAAGAAAC
>JAQMCX010000008.1:2177135-2191338 GCA_029814765.1 Acanthurus leucopareius
ATGCGATTAACATTATTATTTTCCCTACTTTGCAAAATAAAAGTCAATTTGAAAAAATGGAAAATACCGGGAAAAAAATACAGAGGACATGACCTCGGTGTCCTCAATGGTAGCTACGGCCATGAGCCTGATATATGTTATTCCCCTGTGTTGTAGACCTCTGTTGTATTCCAAAAACCACATGCCAGGGAGATATATCTAAGCACTGGTTAACATATTTCTGTGTCCAGAGGCCAATGACTTTTTTTTGAACAGCTTCAAAACCAATATCAAAAATAATATTTAAACTTTCAAGAGAGCAGTTTTTTGTACTTAAAAAAACATTGTGCAGAAACAATGTTCTGTTTAGAGCTTGTTGCCCTGAATATCACAACCTCCTGACTTGCTACATAGCTTGTGGTTAATAACGTTGGTACAAAGTAAAGAGGTTGTGATATTTAGAACATTACGCTAGTGTAGTCTGTAAACAGAGCCCTGTTCCTGGAAAAGGATACGTGCAGTGAAGTGGCCCAAGCTTGTTTCTGCTTTACACAAGCCAGCTTTTTCCTTTACAAATTGGCATGTGGTAATGCCAGAACCCGAGTGCCCAAGGCTTTCATGGCACTACTGGAAAGCTGCAGCAGCAAGGATTTTAGTCCCAATGAAACATAAGAGGGGCTTCCCAAATTAGATGCCTCCCCAAGGACCCAGGGACTCTCAGAAGTGTTGTATAAGATTGGTGGGAACCCAGTCCAAGCAAAATTTCTGGCGTAAGAGATTTCTTCCCTTTTGGCAAAAGGACGCAATTGTCAAGGTAGGTTTTATTTGACCTATGTCAGGTTCCCAAAACAGATGGTGGGTTTTGTCCCATCCTAAATCTGCACATGAAATATTCAAGATGCTGCACACAAGACATGTCATGGGGTCAATATAACAAGGGGAGTGGTTCCGTTACTATTGATCTCAAGTAAGTTTATTTCCACACCCCTATTTGTCAGGAATACTGGAAGTTCCTACACTTCACTTCTTGAGGGCAGACATATGAGATTTAAGTCCTTCCATTCGGCCTGTGTCACGGGGTTTTCACTAAGTTGGAAGCAGTTGCCTTGATGCCCTTGATACACATTCAGCCTCTTGGCTACAAGATGAACTTGCCTGGCTTCACCTATGGCTGTTTATTTACTGGGGATTCTGAATCAGTCAGTAGACCTCCTCCCAGCTCCAAGCCTCTCCTGCAGGAGTGGAGACTATACCCAGAGGAAATGGTGAGTTTGTAGGCTCACTTTCCAACGGTCCAAGTAGATCTCTTCACATCCAGAGACAACCAGTTGCCAGATGTGGTTTTTCCCGAGGCATCCTTGCAAAGTTTAGGCCTGAATACACTGTCTCAAGAGTGCCTGAAGGGGTTACTTAAAGCACCCCCCCCCCCAGCCTTTTATTCCTCGTGTAATGAATTGATGACTTGTTTCATTGGTGTGGCCTTCATATAATCAACTGGAAGTTCCACCACTTTCTACCTGGCTTTCTTTAGTTTCTTTAACAAGGTGCTTACCTCATGAACAGAACCCGAAGGTCAACCTGTGCTAATGACATGGCACACTCCACTCACAAATGAATCCAGAAGCTCTGGCATTTTTGTGGGTCGGACGTCTCTTTACTGGTTGATGACTAGCAGATACTGTGGAAATGTGTGTCCAGCTAAAGTTACCTGGCCCTCTTTAGAGCATGCTCAGTAGAGTCTGCAGTGACCTTACACACTCAAATGTCATTACTGTTTCTTGAGTCAGAAATGAAACTTTAACTTTCTCAACATCAGTGTTATCTAAACAGGACAGGCACAAAAAAAAAGGTCTCTTTTAAATTCATCCACTAAAAACAGGTAATTAAAATGTTTTCATTTATTTGAATTTCTTTGGACTTTCAGAATCACATTTGGAAAATTGAAATGATTGATTACAATAACTTGCTTTAAGGTATGATGATATTTTTATTGTTAATTGACTGTAACATTACCACAGCTTGACAATTTACTTCAGGACTATCAGCAATTGAATTAATTCCATACACCAACTCAAGTGCTTTTTATTGTCGTCATCAGAACATTTTGGGACCCCCTTATTTAAATCAGAACTGATGTACAGAAGAAATGTGCAAAATGTTTCATTTAATGATTATATTGACTCATTTTAAAGATTCACTTGAAAGCGCATAACTACTTATATTTAAATTGAAATTGAAGTTGCTTTTTTTTCTTTTAAAGCAACAGCAGCCACAGCTCTGATGAACCTACTGAACACAACCTGCTCAGCACTAAACAGCAGACAGACATAGTTAGATACTGTTGAAACTGGCTAATGAACATAGTGGAGCATTCAACAGCTAAGAGTCAGTTGTTTTCACAGGATCTGCCAAAAACAGAAAATAAAAAAGCTAATAAAAAAGTGAATGTTGGATTAACATTCATGATGTAGAGAGAAACATGGGTGTATAAATGCCAATGTAATACTGCAACTGTTTGCTTTACAATGAGATAATATGTTAAAGTTGGGTCTTCAGAATGTTCTGTTGCCCCAAAGGTTCCCGGAAAAAAAAACAAAAAACAAAAGAACAATTAACAGTTATTACATTGTTGTAATGTTTTTTATATCTTGTGTCTGTGCCCTAGCAAAGCACATCCAAAAGATTCAGGATCATGTGGCAGCTCATTGTGGCAGCTCTTCAAAAGTCTCTCTTTTATTAACAGCCAGTTCCCTTGTTGCTGACCCTTGACCTGTGTTATGATCACACAATCACATGGTCAGGACTATCTTCCCAGAAGCTCCAGAAGACTCAATAATGTCATGGTGGGCCTGTGCGGCCTTGGCAAGTGGATACTTGGAACCGACGACTGGACACAGCCAACCATTTGCCATCCCTGTATACAGCAATGCAGCACACTCCTTCTTCTCCTCCTGAACAGGGAACAGGAGGAAATTTATTTTGACTGATTGGAACATTGTATCAGGATTTGTTCAAATGCTTGTTGGTGTTCATTATTGTTTAGTGCTTTTTGCAGATTGCACATCATGTAGCATCACATAGCAAGCCCTATTCTAATGGAGCTTTTTTCTTAATTGAGCAGGGGAAAGGTCTGACTGCACCACAGCTCACTCTGTTTGGTTAAAACATTCTAGTTGTTTGTATTTCATTTAACCAATCACAACTGTCTTGGGTGGTGCTAATCCTAAAATGCAGTAACTATGTCCCTATAAAAGCAGTAACACTCATGCAAATGCCAAAAAACAAGCCAGCATGCTCCCTTTTTTATTGAGGCCTACAATTTAAAAACAAAGCAGCAAGGTGTTGTTTTTTTATTTTTTTGATTGTTAGTGAAATACTACCAAATCAACTTCCCTTAGCCAGACTGTTATATTGCTTTAAAACTATGTATTTATAAATGGATAAGGGGACTGGTTGAGGGTGAGGGAGTAGATTATAGCTGTTCCCAAATAACATGCTGGAAAAAATGAAACAGAGATCCATGTGTATACATGAAAGACTCAGAAATAGAAGAGATCACAGGCAGTAATGGCAGGACTAGCTGGTCAAAGAGCTGTACCTGGATGACGGTCAGTTTAAGGATTATTTCAAAATTATACACCTTCAGATATATTAATAATAGTAATCCAATTGGACAACATGAAAAGATGCAAATGACATTGGGATTTCTCTGCTCTGAGTTGATTTTTTTCAGCTGAAAGAGTTCAAAGCATTGCTACCACAATGGGAGGCACTCTGGGTGTCTGAAGCTCAGAGTACCTAGGGTGCAAGCAGCATGCAAAAGGCTTACTGCCAATAGTAAACTGTAAAAAAGACGTCCCTCTCTGAATCCTGAGTCCAAATTAATGCAATATCAGCAGCTGACTAATAGAACAACTTAATCAAGTCTCACTGTTCTCATTTGTATTAAGCTATGGTCCATGAGACAGGCACATTGTTGGGCACTACTGTTATCCCATATGTGTGTGCAGACTTTTCAACCCTTTTCAATCCAATCACTATTTGTGTGTAGAACAAGGCTTATGTGATGTCGCTGGTTTGTACCGGTGATGCGTAGGAAAGGACCACTGCACTGACAGTGCCTTCTTTAGCCATTAGGTCTCTGGGATTGATCTCTACTGTGCCTCTGGAGCCAACGATCTGACAAGAGGAAAGAGAAAAACAGATGAATGAGTATATTGAAATGTACCAGAATAATTCACACCAGGATATAACTTCTACATAATCCTATGAACAATGAACTAAAAGGCTAAAAAGAGTTCCTCATGGAAAAAATTCTATTAATTCATTCACAAAGCTATTTTGCACTGAATCTTTTCTTAGTGTGAGAGTTATCAGAGAAAGTGCACAAGACTCCAGAGTCACTGAAACCTGCTCACAGTCATGTGTTGCAGGTTAAGTGTCGCTAGTGTTTTTTTTCCATATTTTGATGATGGGAGGCCTTCAAAAATGTACTCTGGAGGTGACAGTATGCACAACTCTAAGTTACTTAAACACTGGTAAAATTCAGTTTGCAATGCTTATGTTCACAGCCTCAGCCCTCAGACAGAATAATTCATCACACCAAGAGTGCATATTACAACTGACAGTAATTTCAGTCAAATGAAAGCTATACATAGAATGATCTCATCAAAGTCTGATGGTTAATCTTGAAAGATAGTAAAGATATGACATGATGATTTTATTCAATAAAAGAAACAATCATTTGATATCACAATATATTACATTGTTTCATACACAAAATCTATGATCAGTTTCATGTATGTAATTGAATGTAATTTGTTCCTCACTCCTCCATATTTTAAGAAATATTTTATTTCTTATTTACTGTCACCTGCCAACCAATAACTGTAGACATATTAAGTAGGCCAATTTATGAAACTTGATTTTATCCATTACAAATGGGCCATCCTGCCCCTTCACTTACATCAGTTCCTTGGTAAGCGTCACTCTGCAGCTTTTTGAGTACTTCTTAAGAGGATCCCTTTCTTGGAACTTTTAGTGCAATTTAATTGGACTCTTCCTTGTAAGAAATGCTGTGATTACATCTCCTGGACTGTTGTTCTACTGACCGCAATACGTCCTCCATGAGCCAACATCTGGAAGTCCTTGCCAAGGTTGACATTTGCCAGCATCTCCACAATTACATCAACACCTTTGCCTTCTGTGGCTTCCTAGATAACAAACCAAAACACACGCACATACACACACACACATGCAAACACACACAAACACACAGAGTTTTGGTCTCTAACTCGACCAGCTGTTTTGACCATTGCCATAATAACCACGACTAAAACACATGACAGGACCAAGATAAGCTTTTCACCATAAATAAGAAAGGAGAGATACAGGATCAAATGAATGTTGAGCCTCATCCAGTTTTAGTTTCCTTTTTTCAGATGCCACTACAGGCTGTGAGTGAACATGTGTGTTTACCATGATTTTGTCTGTGTAGCCCTCTTCTCTGTGATTAAAAGCCACTTGAGCTCCATTGTTGAGAATCAGCTTCATTCCCTCTGGTGTCCCAGCTGTCCCCAACACCTTGAGACCCAGAGCACGGCCCAACTGGCACAAACCCACACCAACCTAAACAGACATTGACACACGTGAAGCAGATGCGGACATCTTTTTGTTTTTTTTTTAAAAATTAACTTGAGAGAAAAAAACCGAAAGAAATGCACCCCTCCACTGGCTCCATGGATAAGGATGATGTCTCCAGGCTTGGCGTTGGCTCTGCAACACACAACATAAAGGGTTAAAACCAATTTCAATCATAACATCTGTGATGTAATGGGCTTCCTTAAAGGGAAAATCTGGTGTTGTTCTACAATATCTAAATTATAAACCTATCTCAAGTTTGAAGTTCAGAACTTTTGTGGTGTTTCTGTTATGGGTAATAGAAAATTTTAAGTCACTACAAAAAATATCAAAGAGATGAGCGATGCAAGTAAATTGTTCATACTGTCTCTAAAGAAACCGCTTCTCACAGTCATTTAAATTAAAGTGCTTAAGCACAAAATTAACCGTCATCATTCTGTGTAGAATTGCATCCCAAAGTTTATCTGAAGACTACTTAAGCTTCAGTACTCCAAGTTAGATAAATAAGCAGGGATCTTCCAGTGTTAGTCTTTTTTTGCAGCTAATTTCCACTTTGTTTTCACTGTAAGTTTCATCAGCAGTTCACAGACTCTGCTTGTTCTTATCACTGTGCTTTTTGCGGTAAAATTAGACCAGCTAGATTAGGTTTTTTTTGGTTTGGTTTTTTCAGTTTCATGACATTTGTCATGTTCATCATACCAGATCCTGCTTTGCATTCCTTAATGATACTGGACTGGGGCTTCAATCTGTGTTGTGTTGGCTTTTCAGAGTAAGAATAACTTACATTTCTATAAATTATAAAGTAAGTCTCAGTGCACTTTTGTTGGGGTGAGTAACAACAGGTATGTAATCTAATGTGTAGAGATGCATAGTTTGTTAAAGGTAAGCTTTAGTTGCTTAATTTGTTACAGAATTATATTAAAAATGTGTAAATAAAATTAAAACGGAAGTATTTCAGGGGATCAGGAGTAACACAATTAGAGTCAGGGAAACAATGCTGTGTAAGAACGCAGGTTCTGAACTGGATTCAGACCTGTGACACCTTGTCCACCAGCATGATGAATTAAGTTAATCAGGCTGCTGCAGCTGGAAGTCTTACTTGTGAATCAGAGCTCTGTAGGCAGTGAAGTATGGGATCCCGATGGCAGCTCCTTGGGCGAAGTCTAAAGCATCAGGCAGTTTGTGGACACAGTTGTCACCTGCTAAGGTGTACTCTGCATAAACTCCGCTAACTGTACCAGTGGTGAACACACGGTCTCCAGCCTGGAAGATAGAAAATGTTGATTAAATTACAAATGGAATGAACTCAATGCACTAACATGACAACACCTTCTCACTGCTTGACTTAATAAGGCATTAGCCACTGATGCACATTGTTTGTCTCACCAACCTGTTATTACTGTCACTGTCTCTGGTTTCAAGTGAACTATTTTCATTAAGAAGTTGGCAAATTTCTCAAAGCAGCAACTTCAGAAAAAACAGTTGTACATTTACAAGTTGGCCTCTTTAGTATAGATAAAAGAATTTTCAAACTTCAGAGGTTTTAGACTTTTGCCTTTAGCTCCAAAATGCTCTGGACAGTGTGTTACAGGACTAATGCTAAAGTGTAAAACAGTGACTAAAGGTCACAGTAGAGAGTAATGTTTTTTTGAACATAGTGTAGCACGAACAACGAGGAGTCAAAAATCAGAAAAGTCACTCATTACTGTCTGTAACACAGAAGCATCTCCTTGAAGTTTGCTAATGTTAGTTGACATTAATCATCATAAGCTAATGGTCATCCCAGAGCAGGTGAAGCCTGAGAGCACTGAATCTGACAGTTGATCTAAGAGTGGAAACATAGTCATCAAAGATGCATACTCTTAAACACTCTAGCATTTTTCCCATATAAGCCAATAACATTGAGTGAACAAGAACAGCTTGTTCTTTGTCACATCTATCTGAGGTCTGCATGCACAAACTTGCTCCTATATGCTCATTATGTGATGAATGATGGGATACTACCTGCAGACAGGATTCACCCCAGGCAAGCTCTACAATGTATAGTATTACTGTGATTCAATTACATTAAATTAAAAGGAATTTAAATTTTAGAATTAGGAATTAAACAAAAACATCAATCTGAGCACAGAAAGAAACTTATAAAGTCTGCTAGTTTGTAATAACAGTGAAAACAATATATTCAATAAACAAGATAAAAAAAGTTTGCCCCTTGGATGTTCATGTCTTTAAAAAATTGATGCATATTTTTGCTGTGGTTTTGTAGATATTGCCCAGGATGCCATCTGGTCTAATAGGTAAAATAAATGGCTCTTTAGTTAATCCATCCTAACTCTGTTTTACTTTGCATACAATTATATCCACTTTATTATTCAGACCTTTACTGCAGTGACTCCTTCTCCAACACTTTCCACCACTCCAGCTGCATCTGTGCCTGGTGTGTACGGCAGAGGGGGCCTTCTGGAATATGTCCCAGCCCGGATGTAAGTGTCCACAGGGTTCACTCCACAGGCATGGACACGGATCAACACCTACAATAAAAGATACTGGATTAAAACCACCATAATAAACATGAGAAACACACATATGCAAAAGGTTTCGTATGAAAATATAAGACAATGAAAACCTACCACAGCCAAATGTTGAGCACAACAGTCCTTTTTTCAGTCTAGCATGTTGCTGCTAGGTAGTAACACACTTTAAAGTTAACGTTCATTCATGCGGGAATATATGTCTACATAAAAAAAAAATAAAGTGAAACATTTTCTGATGCAGTCTATAAAATTCAAAATTAGAAAGCCAGCTGGTTCATAACTTTCTGACAAATGATTATCAATAATTGCCTTTATTGAGCATGAACAAAAGTAACTATAGCATGAACCTTGCTGTACTTTGACCAGTCAAATTAAATCATCACTGCTTGATATACTTAAGCCTACTATAATAAACCCAACACCAAGTCATGGAGAAACTACTCGAGACTACAAACTGAAATGTAAATGTAAAAATTAAATGTAAGCTTTGTCAAATGCTGTCACACCTCGATAAATTGCAATGGCTACACAGCTTTAAAGTGGGCATGGATTTAAATAATATGATTATCCTTTTTGTGAAAGCATCTGCATGTGAGGGCAGATCAAGCAAAAATTCCTCCCATAAAATTATTGCACATAGCCAGCGATAAAGTCTGTGTTCGGGGTAAATCAGTTCTTTCAACCAGACTCGTCGCAGGTCGCCATAATAAAGCTTTTAAATACGCCGATGAGAAAAAACATATCATTACAAGCTTACATTAAAATAGTTAGCTAGCCTAAGTCATGCTCAATTTTGGAAATGTATTTATTTCACTTTTATTTTGTATTCCAGACATATCTGTTTCCGGCTCTCGCTCAACTTCGTGTTCAATATTTAATTTCTAAAAAAGTTGGATCGGGAACAAGCGGACGTGTTGGTGCCGTGGACGTCCTTGCACGTCATCAATTACTGCGACAATAACACAGACAAAGTCCGCATGTGTTTGTATTAGCACAAGCGATAAAGGGAAATTATGCAATGCCCTCTACACTGACTCTTTTTTTAATGTAACGTTGCATCGTGAACTCCAGATAAGTTACGCTTTAAGCACGGACCCAGCAGTTTTTTAAACAACATGCTCAGCAGTAAAGTTAGGCCTCGTTTGTACCGTTTGTACATTTGCAGAGAAGTGCCAAATGTCGGTTATTGTATGCGATCAATCTCATAAACAGCGCTGTGGTTTAAAGTGACGAACGGCCTTGCTGTTACGTCTGCTCATGCGCAAGAAAATTAGCTGTTTTGACCATTGCAGTCCACCTGTAAACCGTGTTTGTCGATCTCACCTGTTTTTGTCCAGGCTGGGGGACAGTTACGTCCGAGCAGAGCTTGAGCACTGATGGAGCTCCAAACTCACTCACTTTGATAGCCTTCATCAGCCTGCTGCCAGACATGTCTGTACGCACACTTAAAATGATGGAGCGACGGGGTTAGAAAGTTCAGAGAGGCGCGTCCCTTCAGAGCAACGACCACTGAAGCATGAAGTGCAGCACAGAACTGAAGTTTTAACCCCCAAATCCCGGAAATGAGTCATCGGTTTGCGCTTATGGTTTACAGAGAGTAAAAGAGCGAGAGACGGACAGGCGGACAGAAGGAGAGAAAGAGAGAACATCATAACAACAACACCAAAAATAACAACAACAACAACAACAATAATAATACGCGTGCAAATATACATCATATGCTTCTATGCACATTATTATATATGTACAATTATTTTGTTTTCAGAGCCATTCGCCTGACAAATTAAATCAAGCATAATATTTCTTTACATTGCTTCAAAAGTATTCACTGCTGCAGCTGCAAACATTTTAATTCCAGCACACCCTCTAGGTCTTTTGTATAAAATTGTCTTGTTAACATGATAAGCCATTAGCCAAACTTGCGCGAGAGAATGCTTGTATGTGTCATCATAGTCATAAAAAGAAGAGGGACGCAGCGGGTCAGGGTACAAGACAGGACGAATAAAAAAATTAGGTGCTCTAGGGTAGGGCCGATAGTAGCAAGTGTTAAACATAAAGCAGTGTAGTTTAGTTAGTTTATCCATTGCTAAATAAAATTGCCATGTGTCTGCTTATCTTTACTGATTTCTGTAACAAATCTAAACATTTAAACCAAAGCATTTTGTTTTGGTGAAGTATTGTTAAAAGCTCTTCAAGACAAAACACCATGCCTTCTTAAACTTCACACTCATAAGTCATAACTGATCACCTTGAAGTCGAATAGGTGACCTTTTTGGATCAGACCTTAATTGTGCCATATAAAACAATCTAGCACAACACCATTCTCTTTAGAACTCATGATTATCGTTCTGATCCATTTTAGATCAGTTGACTTAGACTTAATTGATGTGCATAAGATAGAGTGACGCGTTATAGTGTACAAGTCTCATATTTATCGTTAGGATTCCTGTTTTTCAGCTCAGGAGTCTGAGTTCAGTTCTCAGTATGAAAATAGTTTCTTCACCCCTTTCTAACCTTTTGATAAGACGTAAATTGTAATTGGTGCTAAAATGTTACATAAAGCGCCTTTTATTAGCATCTTTTATTCTGTGATTTTTTGTTGTGCAGTGTGATTTATAGTTGTGTTTTGCGATTTGTAATTATGTTTTAAGATATGTCGTTGTTATTTGCACTTCAAGGCCACCGTAGATGTGATCAAAACTACATGTGACTCTGAGAATATTTAAATATTTAAGCATACCCTGACGGTCATGACTATCGCAGCTCATTTTATACAAACTGACATTACTTCTACATTAAATGTGCGTTTTTAAAGCCTACACTGAATGAAGAGACGATTTAAATCGATTGTGTTACAGATCGACTACTTAAGTCTGAAAGACAACATGATGTCACGTCCGTTTATGTATCGTCGATTCTTACATGTATGAATGAGCATCAACCTAATGTGTAACACGGCACAGAGGCTATCCACATGAGTAGGGAGTCGCGATATCAGCTCAGGAAGAACCACAATGCGGAAAAGATGACGAACTATGAATAAACCCACGCGCCCTGGTTTTGACCCGGTCTGTGAAATCCAGTTCTCGGTGTTAGGATTATCATGTTGTTTTCATATGTTAGTGTCATTACATCAAGAAACTCCTTCTGACAGTCCGTCCCCGAGTAAGAGGAGCTTCCACATGCTTCATTCAAACAGCGGGACACACTGATCGGACAGCTCGATGACTCTAACAACCTAGATAAGGTTAAATCAGCCAAGTGCCTCCCATTGTGTTCAGAGAAAATGGCATTTAGAGGCAGATATATGCTGCAGAGAGCATTCAGTGCACTCAGAGCTCACACTCTCTGCTATCAGAGCTCAACTCTGACCTCAAGTCAAGGACACCTGCTGCGGAGGAGACCTGATCTCAGACATCTGAGCTGCTCACACACACTTTACAAGTTTAATTCTCCAACCACAGGTACTTGAAAAGGCACCAGCTCTGTAAGTGATTGATTAATCTTGTGACTAATGACAGGCTGTGGTTCACTGATGCTGGGACTGCTACTGAACTCCAAGGTTAAGGATGTGTACATGTAAAATGAATGTGTTTCTTTAAAATTAGCCCAAAAATCACACCACAGAATGATTATTAATTTGTTCTGGCCTTACCACAGTGGTGTATTTACAGTAAAGATACGAAAGGTCTCAGTTAATGTGGAGTAAACTGCTCCTATTGCACAAAACATTTACAGCTAATGGTGTTGTTTTGTAATATACTGGTAAGACAGCTTGCTCAGAATCATTAATTTTGACCATACTGAACCCTTGTAGAACATGACACCATCAATGATCATGTAGTCACAATGATTTTGCTTCCTGTCCAGCCATAACCTGAAATGTGTTTATCTCCCAGGTCCCAGCAGTTTGTCTCTCAGGAGTCACACATGTGGAGAACTGAGATCAGCTCATGTGGGAGAGAGAGTCACTCTTTGTGGCTGGGTCCAATACCTCAGGTATAATTCTGTTGCTGCTGTGTAACAACAACAACAACAATTGCGATGGAACAAAATATTACATTTCATCAAAACAATGTTTTACTTTAATAATATTTCATCTATGTTAGACATTGACTTTAAACACCAGTCACTTAAAATAGCAATGAGAGATAAAAATTTAACCAGACAATCCGTCTATAGCTGTTCCAAGAAAGCCTCTAGGATGCACCTGGATCCTGAGATGTCAGTTAACTGCAGTATGTTAATTTTTATCTACTTAGTCTATCATATAAAAAAGTAACAGTAATAAAGTTGGTCGGTTCATGTTATCTCGGACAGAGCATTCACTCGCTGCTGTTTAGGACAAGCAGTGCAAGTCACTGTCACATGCTTATTCACACAACCATAAATCCATGACCTTAAAGTGTGATGAGAAGACTGAATCTATAATTATGTAACTGACACTATTAGATTTTTTTTCTCTCATGAGGCCTGATTCAAAACTGTTTCAACCTCCAACAGGAATGACCTGTTTGTCATCCTGCGAGATTTCAGCGGCTTGACACAAGTGCTAATGCCTCAGGAAAATGTAAGGATGGAAACATTTAAAATAAAAGAATTCATTAACAGTTATCTCAAACATATTATACTATTACATAATGAAGACATCATTAATTATATAAATGTATTTCCAGCACAGTTAAGTGGGATTTACTTAACAAACATCAGGAAAAAAATGGCACTGAGCTGTGCTGCAGTCCTTATGTTTAGATACATTAAATGCTTAACTTAAAAGTTGTGTGCTATATTTTTAACCAGTTTTTTTTTTCTGTGTTTGTAGTCTGCCAGTAATTTGAAAGCGTTGCTGTGTGATCTCACAGCTGAGTCTGTAGTTAAGGTTACAGGAACAGTCAGACGACGGCCAGAAGGACAGGAGAACAAGGTTTGTGTTTGCTTGTAGAGGAGGTTCTTTGCCCAACAAAAACTGTGATTTGACAGTTTTTTTCTGTTTTTACATGGGCATTATTTTTTATTTTGAAATAGAAAAGGTTCCCCCACATATCTACTTTTAATGTATGTTCATTAAATCATGACAGTAACTGCATACAGCAAAAGGATATGTGCATTGTAATATGTTTTATTTTATGTTGGACTTTTTTAGACATTGTTAAGCTTGCATTTAAAATGCATACTAAAAGCTGTTGCAGACAACCAGAAAGATATCAAAAGGTGCTGGAGTAAAAACTTTTTATTCTTTTGAATGAATGAACTTTTGATTCTTTTGTGAGCAGAGCAAACCAGGCCCAAATATTACACTAATAAACCTGCCCATCAATGAGGGGCACTTTGAAGATGCTGTAGATTAAATATAACATGAAATTGCTTGTCAGGAAGAAAAAATGCTATTTCCATGTTTGGGTTTGGGAGTACCCAAACCATACAACCTGCATGAAAGCCAGGGATCCTGATAATTAGACTGTATTAAAATTTAGGGAGTATTAAAACTAAGTCTTCAAGCCAATATCGGATGTTCTGCACCATGAAGCAATTATATAATTTTTTTTTTCTGTGTTATTACAAACACTCATCAAAGGATTTCATGCTTCACCTCATTCGTCCCTTTTTTTTTTTAAACTTCAGTTAATGGGGGCTTGAGTGAGTAGTACATTAAATGTAGCTCACAGATGAACATGTTTTACTGTTTCTTTGTTCTACATGGTGATTTTAACTGGATTTGCCCTTTTTTGTATTAAATGTGGGGAAGAAAAATGTTTCAATCATCTTTTCAATAAAAATCATTATTCATGTGGAAGACCTACTCAACATTTTGTAATAACTAAATACCAAATTATCTTGAAGAGTCATTAAAACAAGGCAATTGGACTATGTTGAACTGAAAAGAAGATAAGAAGCTTCTTCAGAACTGAAGAAGCTTTTTGGATGAGAAGTGAAACGTCTTCCCAAAAATCAGAGTTCAGGGAACTTGAGAAGTGAGAAGTGAAACGTCTTCCCAAAAATTCAACATAGTCCAGTTGCCTTGTTTTAATGACTCTTCAAGATAATCATGA
>JAQMCX010000008.1:2193194-2216912 GCA_029814765.1 Acanthurus leucopareius
ATTTGTGTTTCAGGGAGCCAAAGAGTTTGTGGTTCCGTCCAGAGAGCCGGGCCTGTTTTACTCTCTCCCCCAGAGTCCACAGCAGTTTAAACAGCTTCTGATGGTGGCTGGTGTAGACAGGTAGGGACAGCCTTGCACAGAGGATTTCTCAGTGTTTATGAGGCAGATCCAATGTATTGCTTCTTTACTCATATACTACAACCAGTAACACACAGGCAGGTAACAGTCAGCAGCCTTTGTCGTCAATGTAACAGGTACTTCCAGATTGCCCGGTGCTACAGAGATGAAGGCTCCAAACCTGACCGGCAGCCTGAGTTCACCCAGGTAAGACAGAGGTGGGATGGGAAAAAGAAAAAAAATGCTCTTAAACAGCTTTTTTTTTAATATCATACAAGTTTTTATTTTGCTCCCACACTTCACTCTCAAAGACTTTGTCTGCTGCCATGGATGCGTTAATACCCTTTATTATCGTGTTATCAGAGATGGAGCTGAAATAATCACATCTGGTCAAAGAAATTATGCCATCCTCTGACAGGGAGATTGGGTTAATACTTTTTTTACCATACCAAACTTGAGTTCCTGGTTTTTACTGTCGAGTGAAAACCAGAAATCCTAAACGTAGCCCATATCGTATATTGGACCTGTAAATGGGATACTGCAGTCTTCGGGCCAGTTATCAAACGGTCTTCTCACTGGGTTTGTCAGTTCATTTTTCTTTGGTGTTACATGCACACTCTAAGGGATTTTGCATTTCACCTTATCCTTTACAGTTCTTTGCATTAGTAAGCAGGTGCTAGGGTCAATACAGTAGCTGGCCTATGTACAAAATTTCCTGTTCCTTTGGTCTAGGTGCTAATTTTTAACTTGTTCTCAGTGTTGACTTGGACTTGAGCTGTTGATAAACAGTCCTGTGTTCTCTAAATGTTATCCTCTCATGATCTCTCCCAGGTAGACATAGAAATGTCTTTTGTGGACCAGGCAGGTATTATGGCCCTGGTGGAGGGGTTGTTACAGCACTCCTGGCCTGCAGAGAAATGTCCCATTAAAGTTCCTTTCCAGACTATGACATATGAAGAGGCCATGCGGGACTACGGTGTGGACAAGCCCGATACCAGATTCAGTATGAAGGTGGGTGAAGGAAAGCCTGTAACAGCTGAATGATTCTACTGAACTATGACTATTGCTCTCTGTTACTGGTCACTGTTTTGGCAAAGCATTACTTTTAATTGTGTGAGGCCCCTTTATGACCCACGATGTGATTTTCTAGTAAAATGCAATAACACATTTGCAAAAGAGTGTTTAAAGTATTTTATCTCCTTTATTGTTTACATCCTTTTCCACTGGCTCACAGGCTTCTTCTCCCCTGCCTTTGTTGGCACATAGCTGGACAGTTACACATTTTTTCCAGACCAGCTGCCAAAAACTTTATTCATTCATATCACTGAAAAGAAGAGCACTCGTCAGTCATCTGTAACGCAGCCCACTAGAAATGATGCCTAGGTTAGACATGCCTGTTGAGCCTTGCTAGACCACAATGAGTGTGGGTTGTGTTTACCCAGTTCATACTGTTAGGTTTTTGCTGTTGGTTTAAAATTAAACAATCATTGCTGTTATTGACAGAAGATGCACTTCTGGCTGTTATCAATAAATATTCAGGGGGCTGTGATTATGTCTGGGTACAGCAGACAAGTCTCCTTTTAAATACCTGTCTTTCTTCTTATCTCTCTGTCTGTGCAGCTGATCGACCTCAGTGAGCTTTTCTTATCCACGGATATTGAATTCCTCAGATCAGCTCTCAGCCAACCAGAAGGCTCTATTCAGGCCATCTGTGTCCCCAGTGGAGCAGTAAGAACAAAACTATTTCTTGTTAAAAAAAAATCCTTAAGAGCTTCTTTAACATACATTGCTAAGAACAACTTCATAATAAAAACAAATGGGTTGTTTCATAAAAAAAACTTCCTTTGCCTATATCTGTATATTACCATTGTTTCTTTTGCTGACTTCTTCATATCTCTCTGTCTCTTATGTCTTGTTTTATTGCAGAAATTATTCACTGGGAAAGATATGGAACAGCTGAAACAAACAGTTAAAACTCAGTTTGGCCAGGTAGGTTTGTCTTTCCTCCTTTACTCTGTCCCACATTATTGTCTTTTAATTGTGTTGCAAATTTTTTTATGGAGGTAGCAGGCTAAGCAGAGTATGCCAGACATCCTTCTCCTCAGCAACATTTTCTAGCTCTCCAAAGGGCATGATTAGGGGTTTCCAAGCCAGATGAGATATACAGTATATACTCTCCAGAGAGTTGTGGGTCTGTCACAAGGTCTCCTCCCAATTGAGAGCCTCCAAAAGAGACACCCTAAAGACATCCTAATTGGAAACTATAACCACCTCAACTGGCTCCTTTGATGGGAAGGAGCAGAGGCTCTACTCTGAGCTTCCTCTGGATGTCCAGACCTTTCACTCCATCTCTAAGGCCGAGTCCTGCCACTTACTGACGAAACTCATTTAAGCCGTTTCGCATGTATCTGCGAAATCATTCTTTTGGTCACTTCTAAAAGCTTATGACTATAAGTGAGGGTTTAAAATGTAGTTGGACTGGTAAATTGAAATATTTACATTTTGGCTCATTCCCCTTTTCACCATAAAGATCCGATACAACAACCGCATTACTGCGGATGACGCACCAAACTCCCTGTTCGTCTTATACTCCCCTCTACCATCACTCGCCAACAAGACCCTGAGAGAAGAATAGATTTTTCTAGGGAGGTGGAGTAGTGTGATACTCTGATAACTGGAGCATGCCCTGTGGTACCCCTACTTAATAGTGGGAACCACCACCCTGGTCTGCCATTCCACAGGTTCTGTTCAAGACTTCATGTGAATTTGAAGAGGCATGTAAGCCAAGATAGCTCCACAATGTCCAAAGTCTTTAGCATTTCAGGGCAAATCTCATCTAGTCATGGCCTCACTGAGGAGCATCTTGACTTCTTCAGTGACCTCTGCCAGAGAGACGGACTAGTCTTCAGACTCTGCCTCTTCCACAGAGGAAGTGACAGCCAGGTTGAGGATTTCCCTCAAAGTGTTCCTTCCACAATATCCTCAGTCCGGGTCAGCAGTTCTCCTCCCAGGCTGATCACAGCCTTTCCAAACTCCTCCCACATCCAGGTTTTTGCTTTGGTAATTGCCAAAGCTGCAGCCCCTCTGGCCTTAAAGTGCCTGGAGACCCCTGTACCAACCAGCCTGAAATGCCTCCCTCTTCAGATTCACAGCTCCCTTCACCACTGGTTTCCACCAGTGGGTGTCTGTGGTTGCCTCCCCAACAGGCACAGGCTACCTTCTGACCACAACTCCAAGCAGCCACCTCTACAATGCAGGATTTTAAAATGGCCTTCTTGGATTCCATGTCCCCAGGAAGAGTGAGAAACTCTTTTGGAGGTGGGATTCATCATCTAGGAACCATACAGTAGTTTTTGAGATGTTTCAGTCAGGACTGAAATGGTTGGTCGGCTGAATTACGGAATGATATTGCCAATCTTAGAACCATGTATTAATAATTCACATTTTGCATGAAAGTGATATGCAAAGTTACTACAGTCCAGTGTCAGTACCACAAAAGAACTTGTCAAAAATGCTGTCAAGAGGAAGCAACAGCACTCAGACACATCTGAAATAAAACTGTGAATTTTACACATGTAGTATGATTGTTTTCAAAATGTTTGTGTCCCTGTTCTTCATGTGTCTGCTTTTGTTCTAAGGAGCTCAGCATGGTGCTGGTCAAAGCAGACGGGACACTGAAGTCACCCCTGAGGAAGCTTCTGTCCCCCTCAGCCACAGAAGAGCTGCTGCAGAGGACTGGAGCAAAACCAGGAGACCTGCTGCTGATGGCTGCTGCTTCCGTTCTCACTGTGGTAAGAGATTCAGTTACTGACATTAAAATTTAATTAGGTTAAATTGATCAATGGGAAAGTTACATAATAGCAAAAGAGACTATGAAAATATCTTGATTCCTCTTCTTTTGTCTCTCCATGCTACCCTCTGTCTGCTATGACCCCCCTCGCCCCTCAGCGGCCATTGCTTGGAAATCTTCGCCTGCAGTGTGCTGATCTCCTGGAGTCTCACGGCATTTCAGTCCGTGACCCTTCAGCCTTTCACTTTCTCTGGGTTGTGGATTTTCCTCTCTTCTTGCCCAAAGAGGAGGAGCCAGAGCAGCTGGAGTCAGCCCATCATCCATTTACTGCTCCACTTCCAGAGGATACACAGCTACTCTACTCAGAGCCACACAAGGTACATAGCCACACATATTATGCAACATCTGCCCCACTCAATCCATTTTCTGGCCCTTTTTTATACAGTCATGGATACTAGAAGTAATCACATGTTATGTAGGATGCCTCAAGCCTTGAGCATGTCCTCTGTTATTCCCAGGTACATGGTCAGCACTATGACCTGGTGTTAAATGGCTGTGAGATTGGTGGAGGCTCCATCCGCATTCACAAAGCCTCAGAACAGCTTTATGTCCTGAACAATATCCTCAAGGTCAGTCATTGCATATTTCACCAGTGTTCAGCCAACTCTTGGAGCTAGGTTAACTTAATCACCAGGTGTAAATGTTTTTGATTTGTATGTATTGTAGGAGGATCCCAGTCTTCTCTCTCACCTGTTGGAGGCTCTGGACTCAGGAGCACCACCACATGGAGGCATTGCTCTGGGTATGAGTAATTCTGCACTAATTTGTATGCTTTGGGTGTATTGTGGCACCCCTAAACTCTTCAAATATAACATGAAAAAAATTATTACCTGATTTGTTTTTGTTTTTGCTTTTATTGCTAAAATAAGAATGTATCTTTGGATAATTTTGTTATTAATTATAGATATAAAAATCTTATTAATTAAAGATATAAAAATCTTTTTAAGAATCAAACTATTCACAAGTATTCTCTATTTACACATCTTACATAACTTTTGTGTCATCACTGTTCCCTTGCCAATCTCGTGCGTCCTGTTTCTGTTCAAGCAAGCACCTCTGATATCAAATTTAGCCAGTTATTTCCTCTTAGATAGAGCAACAGATATTCTGACCGAAGCCTTATGCTGTAAATGAACACAGTAAAGTAACATAATAACTTCACAGATTGTAAGCAGCTACATTGTTGATTCAGAATTATTTTGATTTTGTTACATTAGGTAGTGTGTTAAATGGCTAAATATTGCACCAGGTGTTGAGATTGCTAACATAAGAGGCAGAGGAAATGTCATTTCACATAGTGTGCTGCTACTTTGATACAAGAATTAGAATTAAACATAAGTGTTTTGTTGGGGAACAGCACTGCTGAGTACAGAAACAGCACTGAACTGGACCATAAGGCCCTGCAAGTTGTTTTTTTGGCAGTTAAGTCAACAGGCAGTGCTCCACCCTGCCTTAAGTTTATTGACACTAGGTGCTACAAGACTAACACTAGATGAACCTTAAAGGATAAGAATCATGTGACTCAATACAAACGTCACAAATAAACTAGATGAATTGATTGATATGTAATATCCAATACTACTAGTACTATATATGTACAATTTAAAAGCCTAAAGGTTAAAATGGTTAAATATTTAGTAAGCTGTCTAATGTCTCCTCCACACTCATCTAGGATTGGACCGGCTGGTCTCCATCATGGTTGGGGCTCCCAGCATTCGTGACGTCATTGCTTTTCCCAAGTCATTCCGGGGCCATGACCTCATGAGCTGCGCCCCTGACTTGGTTTCTGAAGAGGAGCTGAAGCCTTACCACATCTCTGTCAAATGGCCAGAAGAGCCAGTGGGAGGAGAAGAGGGGAAGTGAAGTGAGGAGTTAAAGAAGACATTTTTGTAACACACAGCAGAGATCAGAGTGTGAGCATGAAGAGACAGAGATGGGCAGACAAATAGCAGGCAGTGTACTGACAGAAGCCCTTCCAGATGTCTGCCAACTGGCCAGTAGATATGAAAAAGAGGAAGAAATTGAGGAAGAGGAGAGAAATTGAGGAGGAGGTGATGTTGTGACTGTATCTCAGTACTGTTACTTTGAGATGGAAGAGAAAATGGATCATGGCAGCAAGAGCCCACAGTATGAAAATCTAAAGTACTGACCGGTTCAACAAAGAAGGAAAGTTCACTACCAAGACTCACTGATAATATTCAACGCTTGAGGTTTATAAATCATGAACATCTGTTATGATGGTGGTTCCTCGCAGACCCATACCTTATATAATCCTTTGTTAATACCAGATAGATTTCTATAAATGATTATCGATTTCCTTATTTCAAAATGTGACTCTTCAAGGCCTTGTAGCTCATCTGACTCATAAGAGCTTGTTTTGTAAATTGGTTTATTTTGATTTGTGTCACATAAATGCAGCAAATTTTGTTTCAGAAAGTGTTTCTCGACAAGAATAAAGCTCTAGAGAAAAACATGTCAAACCTGTAACTTGCTGGGGCAAAAAATAAGTTTTAGCATACTTAAGGGTTCCAATCATGCAAGTACAGATTGGTGATATATTTTAAAATCAATATAAAGTATCTTTCTTCATAATTTACTTTATCTTGGTTTTATTTGTACAGGTTCGATGTCTTGTACTGTTTGAGATGTTGGCTTTCACACAGGTTGAAATGTGTCTTCGTGCTATTTTTTAACTCTTAGGCAATTCTGAAGAGGTAAAGGATAGATTCTCCTTTTTGTAAGCACAAAAAATATTTTGTGGTACAAAGATGCATGTATTATGAAATTATTGGTCTCTGTAAGCACCTTTCCTGCACTAATTTGATTTAAGAAGTCAGACTGCTAAAACTTATTTTTTCCTTTGTTTATTTTTTTTCTTTTTTAAATGTAGAACTAGGCCTCTTGATTTTGTCACCCATCCCATACACTGAAATTGCTTTGAGAAGTAAACTGAAGTAAATCTATTTTAAACTGTTCATACATAATGTGGAACATTAAATTAAGACAGCATTTAAAACGTAATTGGAGTATTCCTAATTGTTAAGGCCATAACAAAAATTACAAATTAACAAAAAGACAAGATGTTCTACCTCTGATCTGCATCCGTAGGCCCACATACATGTTTTTACTTCATTTGAATGGCTGTGCGATCAGTAAAGTGGAATTTCTTCATGGTACAGCAGTAATTGTCGTCTTGGCAACAGCTAATGGGGATCCAAATAAACAATAAACTCAACAAAGCTTAAAAAAGGATCAAAACACATTTCTAAGAGATGGTGTTTCTGAAAATAAACATGTTTAAAATGCGTACATCGTAAATATATTTTACCCCAATTAGACATTTTAGATATGGGTTCTCTATTATGTCAGATGGGAAAGTATTAGGTAGTGGTAGGTTATAAAAAGGGTTTTAAAAAAATCAAAAATCAAAATCAAATTAATTCTTATGTTATAAACTATTCTGTTCTATTTTTTGTTTGTTTGTTTTGTTTTTTGAAGACATTACGAGCCAAAGTGATGCTGACATCAGCGATAACCCGGAAGAGAAGGGGCGTGTGACCTCTGTTCTGCGCTGTATACGTTACACTGGGGAGGAAAAATGACTGAACAGAGATGTTATTGTTCCGTTTTGCCTTCGACACCAGTGGACACTTCGCTTGCGTCAACGTGTTAACAGCGAGAAAAAGGACCACAGTCAAGCTGTCCTACTAACGGAATGCCATTACACACGGAAACGACAGTCAGTTACTCGGTGCATCTCGTCCATTACGTCGCAGGATGCTAACGTTTACCGCCGTGCCAAATAATCGAGATTAGCCTGTGTGTCGGTTCTTTGACAGTTTCAGTTTACCTGCCTTTCAGCTGTTTGCTACATGACAGCCTTCGTGACCAAACGTCAGGTGTGAAGCGGCAAGTTAGCTGCTTTATTGAAACCTTGACGGTGACGGTGACAGCCACGTCAGCTAACTCTTGCTCATACAATATCTAGGCTGTTGTTGATTTTTTGGTTTGGTTTTGTACACTCATTGTCCAGCGGAGACTTATCGATAATCGATAATGGCCCCGATGGGTATCCGGCTGTCACCGCTCGGTGTGGCGGTGTTTTGCCTACTTGGAGTCGGTGTCATCTACCACCTGTATGCAGGAGTAATTTCCAACCGCTTCGCTGCTTTCAGGTCAGACTCTTCTCTTATCACCTTATATGATGTAACGTGGTGTTATCTCTCAATATAGTACAATATCTGTATAAGTCTTGAGGTGCAGCGCTTAACTTAAATGATTAACACGATTCCACCATCAGCTGCCCTTCTCGGTGATTACGAGGCTGGTTGGAGGAAACAGATATCAATACGTTTGATGCCCTCAAAGTAAGCTGGATCAAAATGCATTTTGCTGTCACTAAATGCATCTTGATTACGCCGACTTTGACTTATTGACAGAAAACTAAGTCACTGTTTTCATGATGAGTAAGATATGTACCTTCAAATAGCCGGAAGTTTAATTATTTAATAAATATTTCTGGTCTGTCACCCAACTCACATAGCTGCTTATCAGGAATGCAATAATTTTTCAGTAAAGACTGAAATTTGTAAATTGCATTGAATATTACATGCTCGAAAGCAGGGTTGATTAATTTTCCCCAGGCAATGCTGACCATCGATAATTACCAGCTTCTCGTGGCTGATATGAAAATAACCAACAGTTTCACATTATCATGTTTTTTAAGAAAGTGCAAATATAACCTTTAGTTTATGCATACCTGCGTGAAAAATGTGGCTAGGTTGTAGTGAGCACAGATGGATGACATTATACTCAATCACTCTGACCTGATCAAATCTTCTCTTACAACAAAAACAAACAATTCTGACTCTCTGAATTTTGGCCTCAATTTTCTTTATTGTTTGTTTGTTTTTGTTTTTAGTAAGAACATCCAAAAAAGTCTCTCATTTTTGCTAACACATTAAATTAAATCAGGATTTATTGATATGAAATGCTGTGACATTATATGTTCATTTAGACATAACAATACACACACAAAGAAAAGGTCCTTAAAGAACCAAAGCCTTTGGTTTGCAGTCTGCAAATAAAACACAATCCCAATGAGAAAATCCTTTAGTGGTGTCCTTTCCTCTCCTTTATTAAGAAATACTCTCCAGTTCTGATAGACTGATTCTACAGCAGCATCTACACTTATGTTTGGAGCCGTCATGTCTTTTTAAAATCAACACTTGTTTCTCTCCCAGGTTGTCACCCTTGAGTCTCTCTTAGTTCAGAAACAAGAACATAGCTTGAAGACTAGTAAGATGGGTTTGCATGATCACATGATCACATTTTCTTACAAATCAATCATCCTCTTAAGGCAGAGACTGTTATGCTTGAAAAAGAAATGGAAAAGGGTGGGCCAGCTATGCTACTTTTAATGCACTGGGTCATGAAAAGAATTTGACTTCGTATTATCAGCCACAATTTTCTCATCAGAATAATACATAATGATAATAAAAAATGTCCTATAACAGCTGATAATGTACTTGCAGTTATAATTATCCTCACTGAAAAGGGACTAAGGCTGGCATTAAATGTTTGTTCAGTCTTGTTATCGCTGTTCATTTTTGATCAGATGTGTCTAATTTACATAAAAACGATGTTTTTAGACATAGTCCTTGTACAGTTGTTCTTGTAAACACTACCTATCCCCACTTCTTCCCTAAAGCATTACCATAAACTGGCTTTCAGTGTTCTGTGGGGATGGAACAGATCATTGTAAATGTGTAACATAACAGTGTTTTAATTGTAAGTCCGTGAATATGAGCACAAAGTATGATTTTCATTTCAAACACTATATTGGCAGTGTTCAAATCAAATGTTGTTTTCTCATACAAATCTAAAAAGCTGATAAAATGGCTGTAATATTCACATCAGCTTTGGTGTGATGAAAGCTCGTCAGTGTTGTTTTGAAGCTAACTTATTGTTCCGCTCCTTCTTCTCTGCAGACAGAGGAGAAACGTGGATTTGAGGGACCTGCTGGCTGTCTCAGTGGAGGCTGCAGTACTGGGTGGTAAAGAGGTACAAAACTCTGTTTCACAGCTCATGAACAGCCTGTAATAGCTTGCTAGATTGTTGATTTTTCTTGTTTGCTCAGGGTTTTAGATTTGAGGCACTGAATTACCTGTCAGTAATCACCTGTTAAAAGCAGGACAACAGACAGATACAAAGACTGATCTAGAATTACACATTGTCACGTAATGTCACACTCACAATCACACATTGTCACAATTGCACATATCACACATGTTTTATCAGCTCATTATTAGATGATTATAAAAAATGTTTTTCAAAAATCAGTCCATCCAAATCACAAAAAAGACATTTTCTGTCCTGAGGATAATCTTGCTTCATTGTAAAAATCTGTTTTTGAACCTACATCCTGCTTTGGAAATAGCTGACTTGCTGTTACTAAAACCTTTACTTACTTAAAATTAAATCTGTCATGCTTATAGTTAAGGCATGATATGTTTAATTTCAAGTAATGTGAGAGTTTTCCACTTTAATGAAGTTGCCCTAAAGTATGCAAGTTATTTTATGGTTATTTATAAATTCAATTGTCATTGTACATTTGTGATCTGAAATCCTTGAACTGTGTAAGCATGGGATGTGTATTTTTTTTTTCTTCCTCTAGGTAAAAACTGTACGTGAGGAAAATGGCCTGAAAGAGAAGTCCAAAGGCAAGACAAGGGAGGGAGCCAGTGAGCCTCTGACTATGGGTGACCTGCAGTCTCATAGAAAGATGTTTAACCTCATAAAAAACACTTTCCCTGAACTCATGGTGAGAATTTCACTGTAGCTAATCTACAAGTCTCTTTGAGTCTGCACAGGGCATCATTGTTGGAGTGTTCTTGCTATGTTTTATTCATCAGTTGCTGCTTATTTTGGAAATTCAAGTGTTGTTACAGAATACCAGTACTTACCTGGTAGGTGAAGGAACGCAATCATGACTAGTTCAGCTAATAAAAATGATCTCATTGCGAGAGTTAATTAGCAATAAAGCTAGAAACCACATACGTGTATGTGAATATTTCTGTAATCACTATAAATGGCCATTTTAATTCAAAATATTTATTGTTAGCCACTGGGAATAATTTCCATTTTCAGACCCCGCCACCACCACAATGCACACCACAAACACTTGCATTTACACACACACATGGAAAGTTAGAGAGAGGAATCAGTGGAAATCACATTTGATGGGTTTAAAGCTGTATGCTACATTGCTTTGGTCTGCACTCTGTATTTCCCAGTTGTGTCTGTGAAGACAGGTGACATACGATTTATAAGTGCTGTCCATGAATCTGTGATTGCGGTCAATGTGTTTCAACACTATCTACTGAGTATGTAAACTCATTAACACTATTATCATACAGCTTCTTCAACTTTGGGGTCATGATTTTCTTGATGGGGCAGTGAAACATGTTTTTAACTACCATCTTTGAGATGATGGGTGTTGTTTGCTTTGCAAGTCTGTCACCACAGTTTCATAGTCAGTATTGATCAGTGGATGGGCCCCCCTCTTTCTGCTCTCCAATGACTGTATTAAGCTGCTGTTGGCTTGTATTCTAGCTTCACCTGGCAAGTGTTTGAACTGCACCTCATTTTAGTTGAGCCTTTTGAAATAACTTCACACAGAAGTTTTTGACATCTGTAGTAGTCTCTGCAAGTCTCTTGTAGTATTGCAAAGAAACACATTTCTACCAAGTGCAGATACAAGAGAAAATACATTTTTTGGGACAATACAATAGTTGCATTAAACATTTGTTTGTATACAAATAAAGGAATACTTTAAAATTTGTTAATTTTAACACCCCAGACCCCACTTCAGATAGATTTTTATCTGTCTGGAAAGACAAGAATGCTTTTGTGAGGTGCCTTCATGGACCTCTGGAAGTTGAAATGTGCCTCAGGCACAGAATTCAGTGTTCTGTGTGCTTGTGTTCATTTTAGGTGCACAGTGAGGAACATGACAACGTGGTGGACAAGGCAACGTGGAGCCGGGACATTCCAGCTGACATTCGGGACAAAATAGATGGGGGCAAGAGTGTTCCTGCTGAGAGTATCACTGTGTGGATTGATCCTCTGGATGCGACACAGGAATATACAGGTGTGCATGTTACTGATATGAAGTCACCTTGACTTAATCTTGTGCTGCTTTTCTTGCATGAGGTGTGCATATTTAAAGTGAAAAACGGGGCTTTGGATGGTCTTCACAGATGAGGCTCACTGGACTCACTCACAGTGTAGTGCATATTGTAAAGTGTTAAGACAATAGAAGGGTAGATAATGCATTTTTCCACCATTTTAACTTCTAATGTGAAGATTCAAATTTAGAAGCAATTGGATTTGGTGTTCTTGTCTTTTCTAAAACGAGTTGCATCATGCTCCCGACCGTCAACAATCCTGCTTGAAGCTTACAACTCTATTGGCTACATTTTTAGCATCATATATGAACATGTCCATCTTAGATTAATTTGTTTCTTTCTTTTGTGAACCCCCCTCTATCCATTCTTTGTCCAACCACAGACATCGATAGCTGCCCCATCAATAGCTTTCCTTTACAATACCAAACATTTTTAATAAATTTTTGTAACAGAGAAGGGGACTATGGTTTAATGGTTTCATCATGGTTTAATGCAAGCTCTGTCTGAATAGTTTGGGTGAAAACATCACTTTCTACTCACATAACATATCTGCTGCTGCTGTGACAGAGTGGGGACAATAATTATACACTGCACAAGACCCAACAAACTAGTAAAGCAAGATCATGAGGGTAAAGTGAGCAAACCACAAAAGTATGAATAGAGGAGGTTGTCATTCGACATATGGGTGCACAGCAAGCACACTAAGAAAGATTCTAGCACACAGTGAACTTAAGATGGAATAGCTGGATGATCATTAAGCACTGTGGCAGTTCAAAATGCACATACCCATAATTCATAACTCAAACAAATAAGCTAGAAGACAGCTTAAGCATGACAGCTTGCAGTGCAAGTACAGTATAAGCTTTCTAAAGTGTTGACTTTGTGTGTGTGAAAATGCCCAGAGCTGATGCTATGTTACTATTTTTTCCTTCATTTAGTATTTATACCTTGAAGGGGGAATAATTAGTCCAGTGATGCAATGATTTTGCAATTTTTAGTAAAGGATTTTATACGTGTATAAGGTCATGTATCATTATTATTATTATTTATTATTATTATTATTATTATTATTATATATTTTATTATAGTTTCATCAAGCTTGGCATTTCTGTTATTATTATTAAATTATTATTATTATTATTATTAAATTGCTTTGTGAACATTTAATCCTTTCTTCTACTTTTTTAATAGCTTTGTATATCTTAATATATATCTTCTCAACTTGTGTAAAAACAAAATCAGGGTCAGACTCAGTAATAGCTCTGTTAATTTAGCATTGCTGCTTTGGACAGCACTGTCCAAGGTGGGGCACCGCAAAAGATGCTCTACTCCCAGAAAATAGTTCCAGTGTCACAAGTTTTAACCTGCAAAACACTTGCTTTGAGCCCTGGGTTTGGTGGCTACAATTGTTTGTCAAAGTTAAAGTCTGTATATTTGTTGTCCTTAATATCCGGAAAGTTGACTGACATGCATGGTTCCATGCAGCTAGGCCCTCTTAAAATTAATCCAGTTAATCTCACACAGCTAGGAGCTGTACAATACAGATCCTGTTTACTTTGTCAGCTACTGAGAGTAGGTCCACATCATTCACTTACATTGTAAACACATCTTTTTCTGTCAGTCCCAGCTATCCATCCAGACTAAAACTGCATGTTTCATGCCAAAAAACTCATGTTCTTCAAGCATCTGAGTGTATAAGTCATCATCAATAGTGTTAATTATTACCATGTATAAAACACTGGTTCAGCGTTTTATTGTGTACGGTATAAACTGAGCTTTTGCAAAACAAAGATATAACCTGCACAGTAGCACAATGGTCTGGTGCTGGACTGTGTCAGCAACTACCTCACTGGTAGTTGCGCAAAGGTGTTAGGGAGTTTCATGGTTTATGTGAACCTTTTTAAAACCTGGTTGGACTTGGAATTATATCTCAGGATTAAGTTACTTTGGTGTCTTCTGTTATCTAATTTGTCAACCCTATTTATCCTTCTATTCCCTTCTCTGTAATATTGTTTTTATCTTGTCCATCTGCCTTTCTTTATCCCCTGGCTGTCTCTAATCATTCTGCATCTTTCTCTACATCTTGTTCTTCCCTCTGTATGTGCTGATCTTTACCTCTTTGTAGAGAGCCTGGTAAAGTATGTGACCACAATGGTATGTGTGGCTGTTGATGGTAAACCAGTCATCGGTGTGATACATCTGCCGTTCACTGGATTTACTGGTAAGTGTGTATGCTTCCACTCTGTTAAACAGGATAACTTTACTTTTAAACTTTACATGGGGAGACTCTCCTTGGTTGTGGCTTACAAAATATACATTTTGAAAAAAAATGTCCTTTTTGCTCACATAAGTATAACATTTTTTCTTTTGTGAAAATGACTTCAAGTTACTACATAGCGCTGCGTTTGAAAGGAAATTTCACAAGAAGACATTTGAAGGTTTTGTTAAAACCATAAGGTCCATGTCACTCTTCTAACTTAATTTGGCATAAAGGAACAAAATTCTTGCCACACTGGGGGGAAAAACCCATTAAGTGCTTTCTAGAGCATGGGTTGACATGACAGTATGTATTGAAATTCTAAGCTCTGTTCACATTGTCTCTCTGTCTTTCCTTCACTTCTGTTCCAGCTTGGGGGTTTGTAGGTCAGGGGTCAAACATGAGTCCCCGGTCTTCCTACAGTGTCAGCCCTCCAAAGGTTATTGTATCACGCTCCCACTCTGGAAAAGTGAAAAGTTTTATTCAAGATGCTTTTGGAAACAGTACAACAATCATAGCAGCAGGTGGGGCAGGTGAGTAGAGAGTTCTTTGACATCTGTACATTACACATAAGCATCTACAAGTATGAGCTGAATGATGTGATAAAAAAAAGAAATCTGAACCATTCCTCAGGTAAACAGGTTTATTGGTAACATGTGATGGTATCATGACTGGGTATGAAAAGAGCACCCTTGAAAGGCTCACTTTTTCACAAGCAGTGTTGGGACAAAAGTCCACTTTGAGAAAAATTGTGTGGGCAAATAGTCCAGTAGTTTCAGAACTATGTTTCTCCAATATTACATTACTAAGGAGATTTCACCATCTACAATCCATAATACCATGAAGTGGGAGAATTTCTGAAAGTCAGAGACAAGGCCAAAAAATCATCACTGAACTAGCACAACCATCAGTTCCTCAGGCAAAACTGCATTCCAAACAATATGATTTTATAAAGGATATTACTAAATGGGGAGACTTTGGAAAACATTGTCGATGAATACAGTTTGTGGCAGCATCTGAAAATGCAAGTTAAAACTCTAGCATGCAATGAATGCCCTGATTGCTGATTGCTGACTGATTTCTGTTTAAGAAAAAAAGTAATGTAACATAGTGGTTAACATGTTGCTCTCCCAACTCCTCTGGAACATGCTGCAGGTAGCAAATTCAGTGTGTGTGTGTGTGTGTGTGTGTGTGTTTAAGTAAAGAATAAAATGTATCACTATGAATATTAAATATCTTGTCTTTATATAAAGATATAAAGACACTATTTCCCTCTCTGTTCCTCTGTTTAAGGATGTTTAAGTGTAAGACCTGACTGTACTAAATAGGGATAGACAGAAAGGGGAGAGAGAGTCTTTATTGCACTAGTGCAATAAAGACTAAACAAATCATTTTGATAATGGTCTCACTCTCTTTCTCAGGCTACAAGGTCCTGTCACTTTTAGAGATGCCTTCCAGTTACGCTGGTCCTATTGACCAGGCAGATGTTTACATCCACATCACTTTTATTAAGAAATGGGACATCTGCGCTGGTGCAGCACTACTGAACGCATTGGGTAATGCAGCAACTATTATATTCAAATTTTTTGTTTTCTTCGCAGCTTCAATTTCTATTTAGATTTCCTGTAGATTCTATTACTAAAAAAAACTCATTTTTGGTATTGACACTCCATTTACTGGACTGCAGCCCTTTGAAGCTCCTGTAAGTTTAATATCCCATCCAAATTTTTTCTTTAGCATTAAATTAACATAACTAGATGAGGTCAACTGTGATTGGTGAATGGGAGCATCTCCACAACATACATTTTCCAACTGTTCCAACAGACACCACTTGGGAAATAACTGAGACTGCTCTGACTTTGGCAGAAAATAGTTTTAAGAAGCTAAATGAGAAAAAAATTGCACCCTTTACTCTGTTTATTCTCCTAAATCCTTGTGTAATATTAATGTTTCCTCGTTAAATTAGATGTTTTGCACTTAATATCATCCACACATGTACAGATGTGCTTAATGCAGGCTGGATATCGCTTGTATTTCTAAACAAATATGGTACAAAGATCTTTTTTTACATTAGTTAAGAACGTGTCCTATCATCTTTGAAATGTTTGCTTAATGGGTGCAGTTAACTGTTCCAATAACATGTGACCACAATGATTTTAGGAGGTCAAATGACAACCCTAAAGGGAGAGGACATCGACTACAGTGGAACCCCAGTCAATAAAGGAGGACTAGTGGCCACCGTGGGTGTGGACCATAAGGCTTTGGTGGAGAGACTTCCAAACCTTGGCGATGACAAACACTGAGGCATACAAACACAGAGCCATTGATAGTTTGGTCAGGTTGAGGTGAGGGCAACATGTGTCGGACTTGTTCTGTAACCGTAGGCTGCAAAAATGACCAGGTCTGTATGATTACATCATTGTGGGACACAAAACATCTGTCAGTCTGATGGACTGGAGTCACTATAATTGCATAGGTCACTAAACAGGACTGTGGAACCAACATGGCTGCTGATGGAGACTGCAATGCTGACATAATGGCTCTTAACACACACATGCATATAAACTTGCAACCAGGAGAAACATCATGATTATACATACAAACACAAGTTCAAGTGAACAATGGACAACATTTTTCCCTCCCAGTCCCCTCAGTTTAAGAGGATAACAGGATGATTCTAATGTGCATTGTCAAACTGCGTGCTGAACTGTACAACAAAAGTTTTTGATTGACTTACAAGTGACTTTCATTATGTTGAGTTACATCTCAATTACATATTTTCCTGAGAAAACAAAAGAGTCAGGAACACTATTTGTTCCAATAACAGTATCATGAACATCAGCTTAGCTCAGCTAACCAGACAGCCACTTCAAGAAACAGTGAGCCTCGGTGGTGTAAACAACAAGTTTAACTTTGGCCAACTTAGCCACTGGATTGTATTTCCAACTTTTCACTCCTCACTTTCAGAGTTCAAAGTTGTCATCCAAGAGACGGAGCATTCAAGCTCTTTTTTACCACTGGGTATCTGCTGTGTGAGGGTCATTGCAGTGAAGAAAAAAAATCTTTTTGGAAATTTTATTTTGGAGTTACTTTCACAAGTCATGTCGGTTGGCATGTCAGTCAAAAAACGTTGAACTGTAAAAATTGTCAAAATTAGACCAACTCAAAACAGTAGTACATTTATGTGTTCACAACCTGTTTTCCAAGTCATGGCAAAGTCAAGAAGGGATCAGATTTACAAAGTTACTAATTTTGCTAAATCATGTTTCAGCCAAAAAGGTAGAAAAGGAAGTATATTCAAAGGGAAAAGTGATGGAAAAGTTGTCTATTTTTCCATCTTTTATCTGAGACAGATGATGGCTGATTTAACCCTTTTCTCAGGTACAGGTATGGACATGCTGTGATTGATGTTTCCTTCCAAGTTCCTCTCCTGTTACTAGGGGTTATACAAAAACATAGCACAGTGTGATAACCACAAGATGTGTCTTCCATGAGCAGAACAGCAAAGTGCTGCTGCATGGTTACCTGTAAGTGTAAAGACAGGGATGGAGGATGATAAATTGTTGAATGAACCTTACCCTGATGAGCAGTGGTCTGTTTAGCCAGGGTGTGTGGTAGCTTGAGGTTCTCATTTTTTCATTTCTTTTCGAATCTTCCTCAGCATCCTGTGAATAAATAAAATCATTTGAACTCTTTTAAAGTACATTAACACTGTTACAGTCTGTTTCTCCCCTCTTCGGTACAAACAGTGCTGGTTGGATTGTTGCATCAAGAGTTGAGAGCAGAGGATCAGCTGACAGATCCTGTGGAAACTGTCTAATGACTGGATGATGGTGTGGTACCTGTGCTGAGAACCATGTACAAAAACAAGTCCCATTCAAAGTGTACAGTCTCCTTTGTGACGCTAGGATTGACTCATCTGCCACATGGGTGTATCAGAAGAAAAGCAATTGTTGTACAAGTGTTCTCTCAAGACGCATTAAATCAAAGTTTTCAAAATAACTAGACCATGTCAAATGCCATATTGAGGACTCTGTTTAACAAGTCTGGAGGAAAAACTTGGCCAATATTGGCAAGAACATTTCCTCTCCCTGTTTCCAAAACATTTCTGCTACTGAATATTATGCTGTGCACTATTCAATTCATTGAAACAAAAATGACACCTTGTGCTATTCATGTTTTCTTGGAAACTGGACTATTCCCTCTGTGTAAGTATACCTTTACCTGGTTTTGTCTTTTGTTAAAGTCTGGTCCTTGAACATGTTCCCCCTTACTGTAAACATCTCTGGCTTGGTTAATCTGTATTTCAATTCTGTTGTCTGCCATGAGTGTACCAGGTCTACAGCCAATATTTGTATTGGCCATTCAGCAACAATGTCAGTTGAGATGTTTCTTATGTCTTAAATGGTGAGAAAAAAAACACCAGCAAAATGCAAGCTCACATCAGTGTCATGAAGATAATCTTCAAAGTAAATTGTTTTATGTTCAGTTTGTGACCGCAGCCTTTTATATCTGATAACCTTGTGTAGCTGAAAATGTGTTCAGAAGTTATGAGTTTAATGATCATACAGTATGTTCTGCCATAGACTGAAGCTAAGGAGACCCTGTTAGCAGGTAAAAGGCCTGCTCCAGGTGATGAGAAAGAAAAGGATTATGTTGAACTCAAAGAAAAAAACATATTTCTGTTTTAGAGGCAGAGCCGTTACACCTGTTGGAGGTTAGGCCTACATGTGCTACATAACAGTATGAGTGCCTTTGATAAGCATCTGCACAAGACAGCACTGTCCTAGGATGCAAGTATTAGCCACAACACTACATTATTCCTGTAAATGTTGCTATAGTAATGATGGTTGATATGCAAGAATAAGACTACAATAGAAATGTAAATGCCATTATAGTGCCGTGGAAGTGAGGTGGGTGTTTTGTTTGGATACTAACATTGCAACCCAATTATTCTGCTCCTTGTGCACTGTATGAAAAAAATAGATCAGTCAGTAATAGTAATAGTAATAGTAAGAGATGATGATTAAAGGGGAACTTATTTTGCACATCACACACTGTTTACAGGTGGTGGCTAGCACAGCATATGTGAAATAAAGCTGCAGAAAGCCTTTCAAGGCCTTAGAGGTAGCTGTGTGAAATCTAATAAAATGACTCAAGTGTTGTCACCTGAGTCAGTAATAGTTGGGCTGAAAACTACAAGTTTCAAATTTTAATGTGTGGATTGAGTTTAGCACACCTCTGTGGTGGCCCTCTTCTAATCCCTGCTGCAGACTCCGAGCTCCAAACTACATTTGTCACTACTAACATAATATACCAGTATCTGACCAAAATGTTGGTGGTCCATTTGAACTGTGGGCACTCAAGGGATTAGGTCTTGAAAAGGAGGACAGTACATGGAATAAAAAAAAAGATGTCTCTGGTTCTGCTGCAACAAACCGTCATTTGTGAGTCCAACATTGTTATAGGAGTGTAATGTTCATTCAGTGGAGTACTTTCTTAATGCAACCACAGATTATTATCAGATTGTACAAGGAGTGCCATGTTTCTGGTTAAATCCTTAAACCTTGAAGCATTGAGCCACATAGTGAAGCCAGCATGGCTGTCGTCTGCTATTAGTGGCTGTAGCTACATAGACTCTTGGGTGACCACTGACTTTTGGTGGTGACAACAAAAAAATTCTACCACCTCATTGAGTGTAAATTGTTGTGACATGACAGACTCTGGTCATATGTAATTTTATCATCTGTGTGTGTTGTTGTAATCATGTGACCAAATTCTTCAGGTTCAGATATGACTTGATCCAGGTCTCTGTCAATCAACTGCAGCATGATAACCAATGTCCACAAAGCTGGCATGCTGTTGGGATTTAAAATATCTAAAGGTGATAGTGTCCATTTTTAAAATATTTTGTTTTAATTTTGTTGTATTTTCTGCATGATTGTGATAAGTGGGAATTTAAAAAAATGACTCTTGGAGAGACCTCCCTCTCAAGCTAAAGCAGACACAGCTTATTGTCGGGGCTAAAAAGTGACAAAAAAGGAAGTGCAGCAATTTGAACAAAAAAAGTATAAACAAATGAAGTGAAACGTAAAAGTTTTTTAAACATTGTCCATCTTATATTATCAGTTGGCCTCTGTGTTTGGAGAGTATAACACTCTAGTGGCTAAAATGACACCCAGATAAAGAGTCCTTTGCCAAACTCCCTGTGTTCTGACAGATTCAGTAGAAAGGTGATAGAAAATGAACTGAGAACTACTACAAGGTTTTCCTGCCATGTATCTTGTTATATGGCTTTTTTCATGTGGATTGAGTTTTACTCTGTGTGAACTGGCCCTGTCTGTCAGTGAGTCTGATAACCAGGTTGAGAGGTCTTGAGTCTCTCTCATCCTGCTTCTGCTGTGAATTTTGAATAAATAACAGTGTGCATGATAATGTTGGCTGTGTTCTCTTTTTACATCTTCTGTAGAAAGCAGCTGAAGTGACTTCAGAGGGTGCTTTTGAAGTTCAATGGGGGAGTATGAAATTAAAATAGTGCCTTAAAATAAGATACACCATTAGCTCCAAAAAAGTAAAAATCAAAAGCATGCAGTTATGTGCTTAACTACACTAATATGGTATGCGAAATGAAGGATTCCTCCTTAGGCATAGGATGTGAGGCATACATAATTTATGTTAATATTTCCACCAGATGTGACTTTGCACACTGAAAATGAAGTGTGCATGGGTTCAGTGGTGTAACAGTCAGCACTCTGGACTCTAAATCCAGCGATCCCAGTTCAAATCTCTTGTTTTGAGATGATGACAATATACCCTTACGATGCTTCTAGGCTCACCGACTAGCTGTTATGAATTCCTGAGACCTAATGTCAGTGAATGCGGAAATATCACAGTAAGCATTTAAATGAGAAAATAAGAGAAATGCCATTCAAAACGGAATAAGAGCAACTTCATCGGTTCTTTCCATGCCACAAGTGTTTGGCTAGCATATTTGAGGGATTGTAGTGCAAACTGTGTGTTTGTCAGCTCAAACAATTGCATATTGGTTGGGTACCAATCTGAGATCATGGAGTCAAGAGTGCGTTACTCACAATGGTGGAGGCGGTGCAGCCATCAGAGGTTGCCCTGATGTGCATGTGTACAGTGTCCATGTCAAACTAGCTGATCTACTGAAAGACGTAAGGTGACGCAAATTATGACAAAGTAAAAAGTGAATCTCTATTTAATTTACACAGTCATATTATTATTATTATTGTTGTTGTTGTTATTTATTATTATTATTATTATTGCAAATTATGACAAAGTAAAAAGTGAATCTCTATTTAATTTACACAGTCATATTATTATTATTATTATTGTTGTTGTTGTTATTTAGTATTATTATTATTATTATTATTATTATTATTATTATTATTATTATTATTATTAATAATAATAATAATAATAGCCCCGCTTTCTACTTAACCTGATATGAAACAGCTGATAATATTGGGTCTCGGCACACCAAGTTCAATCTAGAAAACTTCTACCATTAACATCAATCTCAAGAGCACTCAAGTTTTCTGCTATCTAATTAATTACCTGCCAAAGTGCCAACAAATCAGATGTTAAATAACTTTAACGCAAAGATTAACTTTATGATTAATTACATGACTCTTATTGAAAAGATAAGGTTAAACTTAACGTGTATTTCAAGTTAATTGAAATGTTTAACATTATTCGTACATTCGTAAATAATTCTGCAAATCTTCACATTGTAAGGTTACCGCAGTGGCTATATTAATGAAGCAAATTACACGATTTAGTCTTTTAGTAACGTAAATTTGTCAGCTTTCAGTCATTAACAAGTTCTTATTTTATGATTGGTTGCATCGTTGTCTTTGACAATACTTTCATTACCATTTCATATGGACTTACTGCAAATGATGTTTCAGCGGGCCGATGCCAACAATCCTCACCTGAAGTCCGGCTTGCCGCCGTTAGCCTTACCGCTGTTAGCAAATGGTTAGCCTGCTAGGCAAAGGTGAGACGCTAAATTAGCATACCGCTGGGCTACCTAAGTGGGTGTGATGTCTGTCCTTTGACCCCACCTTAGCCCAATCTCTTTTCCCATATTTGGTTTTTCATTGTTTAGGGCTTTGGGTGGAGTCAGGCGCTGGCAAATGGCGACGCCCAGGACGAGAATTTCTGAGGCTTCACTTTGGCTCAGGCAGAAACAAATGGATGACGTCACAGAGGGTTTGTCCAGTGTTTTATACAGTCAATGGTCCAGATGGTGGAGGGCAAGAGCCGAGGGTCGGTCATGCTGTCTCTGGGCATCTGGTTTAGCATCCCTACCTGTTCTGTTCTGCGGGCAATGCAAAGTGGCTGGAAGTCAGTAAAAAGGACGCTAACTTGATAATTAAGTTAGCTTCAATGAACTGAGGTAAAGTTTTAATTAACTGAGATATATGTGGCAAATATAATTTATTTTGTTGTGCTAATGTAACATTGCATAACCTAACATGGTGATTGATAGTTCACTACAGCAATATGCAGTCTGTTAGTGTAACTGATAAACATTTGCTACCTATTAGCTAAAAGCCCTATGACCTAATTATTATACAGTCTGTAAGGAAGTGTAGCAAACTGCTCCTGGCTAATTGTGCATCTTGATCAGCATATGGAGAGTAATATTTTCTCATTTAATCAAGTTAATGTTACACCACAAAGCACTGATTGGTTGATTGATTGATTAGTGTGCATTCTCCCACTTAGATGAATAAATTATGTTTCATCATGGTCATCAGAAACTGCCATTGGAATATTTTTTTTATTCTCTGATTTTCAAAACAAGCAACTCTACAAAAGGCCTGCTGCTGACTTATGTGTGTACATATCATTTTCTGCTTTATTTTCTCATATCTATTTCAATGCACTATCTTGTAATGATACAATCTGTTGAGAAGGTAAAATCCATTTTTAACATGATCACAGGTGTGTATTTTATTTTTATGGACTTACACTTGAATTCAATTTGCACACATTTATCTTTTGACTACATTTTTATACATATTTCCAATGTTGCTGATGGATAATAAAAATTTTGTTTTTTGAGCTAAGCCCCTAAGTTGTTTATATATATATATATATATATATATATTAATTTCTTCTTCTACGTATGTTTTTTTACAGTAACTTTTCCCTTTTTTATTAAGGTGAAAGGAGTGAAAATGTACCTCAACTGATTCCTTTTGGGGGGGGGGGGGGGGGGGGGGGGGGGGGGGGGGGGGGGGGGGGGGGGGGGGGGGGGGGGGGGGGGGGGG
>JAQMCX010000008.1:2224105-2247860 GCA_029814765.1 Acanthurus leucopareius
ATGAAAACAGTTTTAAAATAGGCCATTCATTGAAGGTGCGCCTTATAATCCGATGCGCCTTATAGTGCGGAAAATACAGTAAGTTCGTGGCCTCACAGTAAAATCTTCATTGTTATGCAGAGACATTCTGCACATGTAGCTGATCGCCATAACTGGAAACAATCAGTGAAACTTGAGGCATGTCCATGTCCTAAAATTCATGCCAGGTTAGCAGTACACAACTGTTAAATAGTGTGAGTAATACATATTTTTTGGACATTCTGTTGTTTGATTGCTGCTATGTTGTGGTCAAGGCACAAAATTCAGGAATTGAAATCCATATCAGGAGGGAAAAAAATGCTATTGAAACATCTTCACCATCACTGCCAGACAGCAGCTGAGCGCCTGGAAGCTCTGGAGGACAGAGCTAGAGGCCAAGTCACCATATTCTACTCTGATCTGTAGTGATTTATGGGAAGAAGGAAAGCCCAGGGTCATTTTTTAAAACTTTTGGGTTTAAAAATTGGTCCAAGTTGATGTTTGGCTCTATTAGCTGTTTATTTAGGCTGCTTCTCTCTGCTGTTGCTTAGAAGATATACACACTTGTTTTTAGAGGCAAGTCATTAAATTAGTAAAATGAAAATGGTTGGCTAAGTACGCGGCCAAACATAAAGGATATGTGGAAATTTGATAAAACCTGTTTTAATACAAATCACACTGTGAGGTACAAGAGGGAGGTTTTTCACCTGACATTATGACTGGAGAGATTTTAGTATGTCAGACTTAGATTTATTGGAAAAAAACTGGCATTTCAAGATAATGGAAACTCAAATTCCTAACGGATGCACTATTTCCCCCTAAATTGCACTGATGAGCAGGAAATGAATCAGCCCATTTTGAAATCCAGTATGAGTGAAAATACACAGAGTAATAAACTCACTGAAAACTATCCCACAACTGTAGTTGGTGATAGTGCTAAACAGTAGTTGGTGGTACAGATACTGCACAGAGGGAAAAGTAGATAAAAGTAATTGCCATTGAATCATAAACCCTGAGGACCAAAACCTGCATGCAAAAGCCATCCATAAGTAATTCTTAATTTTATTTAGCCTGTCGTTTGTTCTATGCTTGTGTTTTTACGTTTTTATCCATCTTAAAACTTACTTTAATACAATCCAGTTAGATTCAGTTAAGACACTGAAGGCCCTATTTTTCACCTGGCGCAAAGTGGAGCGAAAGAGTCATTTCTATTTTCCAAGTGGTGCACTTTTCATTTTCATGCCCAGCACCACATGGAGTCACAAATGCAAATGAACTTGTGCTGATTTGTGTGATGGGAGTGCAGTGTTTTCCTGTTAGTTACACAGTGCACTATGTGGATATGTCTACATAGGCACAGTCACAAGGCGCATACATTCTGCTTGTGACACATGGAGGCACGCAGCAAGACTCCTCATAATAAGTGAAATAGCTGATCATCAGCCTTTCAGTCAAGCTTGGTAAGAGGATAAAATGCCTAAGGTGGCTGTTAAAATTCCATAGGGTATTTTTTTGTTCTCTTTGTTTCTTCATGTTAATGAAAAAAAACAAATTGATTTATCATCCCCCAACACACATATTTTGGGTGCTCGTTGGATGACTGATGCTCTCTTAGATGATCTGCTTGTGCACTGTTACCTCGTGCAACCCTGTGCACTAAAGCACTCATTTCTGTGACCAATTGACTCCACCATCTAGATAGCAATGTGCCTTATTCAGGTGCACCTGGCTGTCAAAGGGGATGAGAGACAACAGACTGATGAGCTTCATCTGTGTCACGTCCAAAAGACACCAATGATTTATTAAGGGACTGCATCTACCCCCTTTGCGTCTTTCACCTCATTTAGTGCCTAGGTTTTGCACTGTCCAAATAGTAAAATAGGCTTGGCCACACCCCTATTGAACTAGCACTGTGCACTCTAGACTGTGCATCATAGATCGTCAAAATGAGGCTCAGAAGCTTAAATCTTGAAAAATTTAGTTTGATGACACAAGCTGGATGTATTTCTGACGAATCTACATTACATTTATAATTTGATCTTCAATTAACTATCTGGGCTGAATTGTTCCAAGTGCCTTTTATCAAATTCTCATCAAATCTTGGTGAACTCAAGTCTTTTTTGTTTTGCAGCCAGAAGATGAGCAACTACCATGGGGGCCAGGGCCAAAATTACCACAGCAGCTACAACCAGTCTCAGTCTAGTTACTATAGCAGCAATAGCAGTGGTGGTCAAGGGGGTTACTACTCACAGTGGGGTGGCTATGATCAGTACAGTGGCTACAATAACAATGGCTATAACAGTGGCTATAACAGCGGCTACAACAGTGGGTACAACTATAACTATGGGCCCTATGGCTACCCCCCTCCGGGCCACATGATGCCACCACCTCCCATGGGGATGCCACCAATGTCTACTGACATGTCTGGGGCTGTAGAGGTAAGGGAATGTTATGTTATGTTATGTTGCTTATGCTTAAAGAAATACCAGTGTTCCTTGCAGTGTTTGAATAATGATTATCAATGTTCCATGTCCCCAGCAGAGCCACGAAGAGACTGGGGACATGGAAGAGGACAATGCAGAAGGTAAGTACCCTTCAATTTCTTTTTTTTTTGGTCTCCTTCTTGTCTTTTTCTGTTAAACCATTAAAATTACTTTCTGTGTTTGGCTGTTATATCGGACATGATGTCAGCCTGTCAACAACACTTTGTATGTAACCAATTTAAATGCCTTATACCACGGTTGCTGACTATAAGGTTCTGACTTGTTTTGGAAATATACATTACCAGATTTATCATAACTGCTTATGTTTGCAACATCCTTATGTGGAAGTATGCAAGGCAGCTGTTACTGTCTTTTCTTAAGAGGTGGGAGCTGCGAAAACCTCCCAGATATGACTTGTAAAGTATTAGTCACTCATTTTTCTATAGCCATGTGCTTTGTTTGCATTAAAAGATAAATACCAAGGATGTGTACAAGTAATTGGTATTTTACAGAACCCATCCCTGAATGTGATGTGGAGCAGTGGAACAAAGATTTTATGCAGCGCAGTGAGGAGCTCTATGACGCCATGATGAACTGTCACTGGGAACCCCTGGACTCTGTCAACTCCTCCATCCCCTCCCTCTCTTGATAAATCTTACTCTTCTGATCCCTACTTAATCTTTAAATATTACACGTTTCATGACTTTGTACGTCATCTAAATCTGCCATGATCCAACCCCACGTTGACACCCTCAAAAAGCCAAGTTCAGTTCACTGCCTCAGTACTCATGTGTCTCATAAATTAAAAGTACTTTTAGGTGTACTTGGTGTTCCTCTTCAAGTACACACACATTCTTTTGATTTGTTTACCATGTTGGTAAGACTTAAAAAGCTTGTCAGTAATCAGTGAAGTTACTGTGTAGTACATACTATAAATAAAAAAAATTCAAGGATGAAGCAATGAGTACTGAAGCAGCATTTCCTGCTGTTGACTGGCTCACAGTAGCTGTAGCAAACTGAATGTTGTCAATATTTAATGATGTCACTGCAGAACAAAGTCCACTGTCATTTACTTTTGTTGATCCATTTTGATATGGTGACACCAGCTAAAGCTAATTTTGTTTTGATTTTTTGTTGTTGTAGTGTTTTGTTTTGTTTTGTTGGTGGTTGTTTTATTTTTTTGAATAAGGCCCCAACTTTTAAGAGGAAATTTGTCTTCTGAAGACAAAGCTAAAACTTTGCCTTAATTCTCATTAGCCATGTACTTTCTTTAAGTCTACAATATTATTTTGAATTATTTTTAATTTTCTGGATATCAGTCTTTCTTGTCTGCTTATTTTTTAATGAAGGAATGTTCCTGTTTGCTTTTTAAAAAATAAAAAATAGATTTAATTAATATTACCTGACTAAAAGTTTGGGAAGTTTACAAGGGAGTAATCAACCCCAAATGTAATTTATCACTGTTTTCAGACAAGAAGCTCTATGTCTTTATATACAATAGACTAATTGTACAACCTCTCAATGACTTTGAGCGCTGTGAAACTGCATGTATTGATTTTGTGAGGAAGATAGCTGTTTAACTGTATCAGATGTCAAGGCAGCATTTATCCTCTGCTGTTTGATGGCTGATGTTTTGTATATATTTTCTTTCTGGAGACATTTTATCTATAAAACAGATTTAGGAGGGCTATGAGTCTCCTGTCATCTTTCTGCATGGGGAGGCGAAGTGTGACCATTTTAGGATTTAGAAAATGTAGCCCCTTTACCTTTTGAAATATTTGTGTATCTAATTTTTTGTAGTGAAGAGGACAGCAAGATGGCCACAATGTCGGACATTGGAATACTTACACAATCCTCTCGCCATTTTTCAGCTGCGGTGTGAGAAACACGGCATGCTATTGGTGTCATTCTAGAAAGTCACATACTGGTTGAGTCTCCCTGGTTACTCACGGTTTAAGGCAACAACCTCTAACTGCAACACCTCTAAGCACACATCTGGCTTTTGTCACTGGCATTTCCCATTTCTTATTCCAGTACTTGTTCTGTCAACTAGAATGCTGTCTCTATCCGCAAAACTGTTATCAACCATGTCTGCAGCTTAGGGAGACTCTAATTTGAGTTTAATGCTGACATTATACTATCAGGGCGGGGACACACCAAGCCTAGGTCGGCTGACGTCAGAGAACACCGGCCCACTGCTGCGCCGCCTTACGTTTGCCCGTGGCAGTCGGGCAAAAGGCAGCCCCTGCACTCACCGAGGTGACGATAGCTGAATACCAGCTGGCACCTTCGTCCTTCGCCTGCACGAGAGGCAATCTCGGATTCCGGCAGGGCGGCGGTATTCTGTATTTTTCGTTCAAAAAAGAGAAGCCGGAAGACTGTTGAAAAGAGTGCCCCCTTTTCATTCCACTTTGAATCAGTATCGCTTGTCGGCACTGCAGTGTGATCAATTGACTTAATGACATCATAAATATCCAATTATCGCCGAAGGTGCTGGTGTGAAAGAATGAGGAGAACCCTGTGTGTATCTTCTTCACTACCTTGTTTGTTTACCTTCATCGTTTATACTTATGTTTCTCCTCTCGTGCACTGATTCGCCAGCGAACAGCCAATCAGAATGATCATTGTCCCGACGGCCGACGCCACACACGTTGAATCAGCCGAGAGCCCCCTGACGAGGATCCGACGAGTGCCGACGGTGCGGGACACACCAGGCCGACGCGGGTCACCAACCACCAATGGCCTTGGTGTGTCCATACCCTTAGGTCTTTCTGTGAGGAGTTTGCATGTTCTCCCTGTGTCTGCCAGGGTTTAAACCAGGTGCTCCGGTTTCCCCCCACCACCAGAAACGTGGAAATGGGCGGTATACAGTGGCAGTCCTTGAAATGAATTCCCCCAAGGAGGATTAATGAAGCATATATTATTATTATCATGCCTTTTTTGTACTTTCTGTTAGGCAAATTAGTATATGATAGCTTGCTACAATCTAAATCAATATCTGAACATGGCAGCAGACAAAAATAAACTGCTGTGTCTAACCTGCACTGAGGGAACCATGATTCTATGAAAATAAAGTTAATTTCAAGTTTTAATAACTGCTTTAGTTGTCTTAGAATACAAGGGACAGCAATGCATTTGAACTATAGAGAAAAAATAACACCAAACTCAACTAAAACTGAACATGTCTGGTACGATGTTTTCAGACAGTGGTCTTTCTTAAACCTGTTCCAAATAGACAGTGACAGAAAAGATAAATCAATCAAATCAAAATCAATGTTTAACAGCATCTGTCAGCTGATTGATTGATTTCATAAATGATTAGTTCATGTGGTTAATATGCAAGTAAGATACCTGGCAAACCAGAGCTTTCTTGTGGACACAGTCCTGTTCATTGTAACTCCTGTTAAAATGTCATAGCAAGCTGGCCTTTTGAAAAAACGACAGCATGTATTTGCTGCTTTGGCATTGATAAGAAATCGGCATGTTTGGTGTACAAATACATTTTTGAAAGCCCACTTTTCCATGCTGTTTCAACAGGATTTCTTGTCTGATACAAGAGGACAACACAAATGGACAATTCAGTGTTCGTAATAGAATTTTCAATCATCTCCAAACAATCAACAGTAAATAACTGCATTCATCTTTTCACTAGTCTTACAATCTCTTTCCTTAGTTAATTGCTGGTATCATGACTGACTTTTGTGTCATCTGCTTCAGTAAAGTTGGTCTTGGTGTTGAGTAGTCCCAGTCCAGGCCTCCCAGGGCAGCACCAGCTGGGTCCTAGGCGGTACCAGCCCTGATATAATCCCCTCCAGCTCAGACAACCCAGAGCACCCCCCAGGAGCTGTGTGGGAAACTGAGGGAAGTAAGCTAAAAGACAAAGCAGCAGAAAGATCCAGAGCCCAAGCAGGAGAACACAGAACAGGAAGAGGATCCTCAGAGGGGCATCTGAGATCCCACCCAGGCTCAGATAGGGGCCAAATACTGCTGTTTCCTCAGCTAACAGCAGGCAGCAAAGACAGAGGAGGAAAACATCCTCTGACACTTCATAGCCCCTCCACAGCATCCCAGCTTTGAGACACACTGACTTAGTTTCCCCCTCTCGCAGCACCAACAGCGGCTGCCCGTTGGTGACCTCTGGGCCAGTGAGTAGAGGTTCGTAGCAGCTTCCTGTGGCATTCTCCAGGAGATCAAGGAGTTTACAGAAACAAAGCCACAATCCACCAGCCATCACAAGCCGGGAGAGGTGGCGGATGGAGAGAGAGAGGGAGCGACGGATGGAGAAGGAGAGGAGGAAGACAAAAGAGCCAACAAAAATACAGGTCCAGCCCCAACCAGATCGCAAGAACATCCTGGAAGGAGCAGAAATATGCAAACAAGTAAATTGAGGGATTGGGGGAGGAAAAATGATGGGAGGAAAACATCCACTCAGTTTTGTTTACAATTAAGTGCAGAAAACAAGCAGGCAGATCTATCGACAGAATAAATGGCTATCTCTGAGGCTGAGAAAAGAAACACAACATAAAATCTACAAAAAAACTGCAGTTCCTCAAATGGCTACTTTAGACTGACTCCAAAAGCCTCTCTCTGTAACACTTTTACTTTGAATTTTTGTTGTACTCACACTTCATTAAAGTTCAAAGATAAGTATAATTAAGGGTGTGGCCACATTTTGTAACAGCAGGTGCTAGCTGTCTGCTAGGCATCATTGACTGAAAGCAATGTACAGTGTACATCCTCACTAGCTCCTCCCTCTCATGAAAAAACAGATACTCTAGCCTTTAAAAAAGTCGTCCACACCCTGGGCTTAAACACCAAAAGGTACTTGGTTAGGAAATTTTCTCAGTGGGTGTGTTGTGTGGTGTGAAAGACTGAAGCCACATTCAAACATTAATGGATAAATTTGTATAATTATAATGACTTATACTAAGCATTTTATTACATTTCCAACACTGCTGTTAGTGTGCAAGATTCAGTAGGAAATGTAATGGATTGCCTTCTGGCGCTGATGAGGAAATATTTAAATGTTGTTTACAATTTCCTCTGCTTGGCTAAAGTGGCAAAACAAACAAAAAACTATTCATTCAGCCTCAGTGTAATTGGTGGGAGCTTTCCAAAATCGTAATTTGTTCAATATCCATCAATGTTTGTGTTGAATAATTTCATGTAAGTATAAAGCAGTTAGGTACATTCATTTCTTTGTAAGTATGTTCAATTTATATATTAATTTTTTCACTAAATGACTACGCAGTAAACTATGCAGATTAGCAGAATGTGATAGTATGCTTGATGCACAGTTCACAGTAGAACAGACAGTAAAGGCATAAACTAAGGAACTTATTCAGTGCTTCAGCTTTTAACAAATAAAACAATTCAAACACTGATATGCCGTCTGGCATGATATGCGCAATCATACCACCGGGTCAAAGTACACAATGAACAGGAAGTGAACAGGAAGCAGTCTCACCTGTAGAGGAAGTGGCTTCTCTTGGCAAAGACACTGTGCTGGGAGACCCAAAGGCTCAGTGCAGGGCCGAACATCACCATTGCTGACAGCACCAAGTGAAAGTGCTGTCGGAACACTGTGTTACCCAGGAGCCGTGCAGCCAGGTCCGTCAGGACCACCAGCATAGTGTTGAGGAACATCTGGTCCCAGAAATGATCCTCTGACCGGATCTCAACCTGATACTTTTACTGAAAATAGACTGCTGCTTGTTCCCAATGAAATAGTATGTTTGTGTTGACTCTCCACCTCAGACTCAATAGCATGCACTGTTTCATGTGATAAGGCTGTAATCCTGTGTAGACTGCATGTAATAAACTAGTTGATTCTGTGGATTAACTCTGTCGCATACCTGAACAGATCAGCATTTATGTAATCTAAATTCTGGTCAATAAATCTGCCTATCAATTAGTACAAACTAAACAAAATCTTTAAATGTTTGAGACTGAGTCCATTAGTTAATTGATAAAAGATTAATCCAGATGCAAAAATAAAAACATGGCTGTGTAGTCTAAAAAAGTTGAAGTCCACTGGTGTTAGCTGCTGGTGCTCTGCATCCATGTGTACTCCCGGTTATACTCTGTAACATGAATGGAATGCCAGCTGGTCCCAAGCATTCAACAGAGTGGAAATATGTGCTCGCTGTGAAATCCAACCGTGAAACTCTTCAGCCCAGTTTGCACCTAATGCATCTGCCAATGCCTGCAGTGCACAGTAGCTTGGCTACGGTGTTTTCCTTTTTCACACTAAAGACTGAGGGCTTCAACAATGCAACCAAACCACATAACTGTTGTTCTGCTTTTCTTTTTCTTGCAGCTGTAGGAGGGTTAGTTCAGTGTCAGTCTTTTGTCATGTTGTATAGGTGGTTTCCCATGTGTCTCCTTCTTATTTTCCTGTTGTTGTGCTGTGAATGTCAGTGGTCCCCCTCTGATCAGTTCTGTAGAAATTTAATGGCTGCCACTGTACTCCACAATGGCCAACGCTCTGGCACCCAGAGAGACTTTCTCTGTAGCAGAGTTGTGGCTTCAAAGTACTTCTCCTGTTCTAAGTACCTCTACAGTAACTGCTTCTTCTCTGCTATGCCTGACATTGAAACCCACCCTATTCATACACACACATCCTGTCATATGCCTCAAGGGCCTTGAAGGTGTCACATTGCTCCTACTGAGATGACTGAAGGGAACAGAGAGTTTGAGCCAGTGACATTGATTCCTTGGTTTTAATTGCCAGCAGAGTTAGACACTGTAAGTAAGCTAAGCATTGGCAATAAAACAAGTGTCACTGTTAAGTCATGAATTGTTGGCAGTGATGTGAAATTACAAGTCATTTGTTGCTTTGTATGAGTGTTTGAATTTGAACAGGTATTAATAGAAATAACCTTTCTACTGTATCAAGGGTGAGACTCAGCTGTTGCAGCATTCTGCCCCTGTCAATCAATAAATAGTAACACAACCACAGTCCTCATCCACTGTCCTTTCTCTCCAGTTTCTCTTCTCTCACATATCACCCAACTTCATTTGGTTTCTTGAACTGACCATTAAAATCTACAAAACTCCTTTTGTTATGGACATAAATTTTTTAAGCCATAAATAAAAACTCTAACATCATGCTGATAAACAATGTCGGTACATTACTTTATACTAACAAAACATGGAAAGTTAAAAATGTAAATAAATAAATAAATAATTTAGGAAGCATGTTACTCACTTTCTTTCTAAAAGTTGGATTAAGAGATCTTATGAAGCTTCAACCTGCAAACTTCGCTTAGCACAATGACTATACATTAAGCCTGCCTCTGTCCAAAGCAAAAATTGCATGAAATTATTGAAAAAAGCCTTTCATTTCTACTGGGAAGTTAAAGCAGAAGTTACCTAAACCTGAATCTTTCTAATAGCCAGCAGGGGGCAACTCTACTGACTTAAAAAAGAATAATCATACGTAAATCTATGAGAAAATTACCCTAATTCTCACAAAATTATTACTTCAGTAAACATTTCTTAATTTGTCTCTTGCTTCAGTGATCAGTTTCAAGTCGTCCTCAACACAATATGATGTTCAGTCTGTCGATTATGGTTTCATTTGGAGTAAAATAGAAGCTAAAGCATGCCATGCTTTATGGCTTGGCTTCCTTGTTATTGACTTCCTTGTTATTGTTATGACAAGTCACCACACAGTGACATGTTAATCAGGATAGAGATGTAACAATGCATATCCATGTCACTGTATACAATTACATTTTGTGTACATTTTGTTGTCTGTGTATTTGTCTCAGAACTTTGAGCCTTTCACAGTGAAAGTCTTATGTATCTCTAACCTTCCTCTGTCCCAGCTGTACTTTGTATTTCTGAAATGTCTCAGCTGAACTGTCCTACTCCTCTACCCCTTTTTGTTTTAAACCTGCCTGTCGCCTGTCCTACAATAAAGGCTGACCTCGTTTAGAAGTCTCAAATGTCTGCCTTCTCTCTTTACAACTGTGTGAAGAAAGGCTGAACATGTTACAGACAGCATTTGATCCACTAACCACTTAATTTTTTCTATCACCTCTGAGTATTCAGATTGTTGGAAAGACTAAGGCAACTTTCTATATGTGTTAGGGCACAGAAAAATTTAAGGATATCATATGACTGACAATAACTAAAACACATTGAACTACTTTAATTTTCTATTATTTCTATTATGGCCATTTTAAGACTTTTTAATAATTATCATCAAATTACAGCAAACTAAACTCTTTTTTTGCAAGTGGACTTTAAATTTAAGTTCTTTTACTGCTACAAGTGGCCCTCAGATGTTTCAGAGGTCTTTCTTCAGTGCCTTGCTCACTTTGCAGCCAGACCTCATGTAAAAAGCTATAAAAATAAATAACATATAGCTGCTATAAAAATAGAAACACTTCTGCGAGATCATGTAACCTAATACACGAGCCCTCAATAGATCCTACTATTGTGACACTAATCTTGTTTAGTTTTGCTTTCTGCAGTTTCGAAAAAATGTTCTTTACATGTGTGATAATTGGAGTCCTAAAACTATATTTTAAATGTTTTTCAATTGTTTAAGCACCTCTTAATATAGGTAGGTACACAGTGCTTCTGCAGGGAAGCACTGTGGAGCATGACAGGTGGTGCTAAAGGGGGACTTTAGTTGACAGGGCTGCAAGGGCACATCAGAAAAAAAGAAAGTGGCTCTGGTTGGACAGCAAAGAAGTAAATAAAAATAAAAATAAAGCACCCTGCATGTTCTTCTACATAAGGAGAAAAATGCAGAAAAGTGACGAAGAGTGTTGCAACATTACTTTGTTATGGCAAGTGGCCATACTGAAGTGGATCAAATAGATCCCTTACATGCCTCAGCACTGCTGACCCCTTTATAGAAACATCCCACCATCTACTAAGTGAGACTAGCACTGGACTAAAAAATTCTAAATTTAGAGCTTCTTATTCACCACAAGAACAAGTACAACTCCTTATTATGAGTTAGGCTTCCTTTAAAAAGAATCCCCTTGATTGAGAATTTAAAGAATATTCTTGTGTGTCAATTTTAATGTGTGTAGGAAGAAAATCATCCAGGTCTCTGTCCTTGATCTCTGACCTCTTGTGGAAGAAAAAAGGAAATGTCCCCTACTGAGACCAATGTTATATTTACATGACTTTAAGAGAAGAAGAGTGCTGTGGTTCCATTTGATAGTGAACATTTTAGTTTTCTGTCACACAGTAATTAAAGTACAAGGCCGATTTACAAGGAACAAACATAAGTGCAACAGCACCTTCATGAGAGAGTCCAGTGCACTAGCTTTGTAATATACTGTGCAACTGCCCACAGCTATTACATCTTTGTTACTGACATCTACAGGAATTAAAAAGAAGCTCCACACATTGGAGGAGACAGAAATTTACCTCTGGCCAAATATAAGATATCACAAAGTTAGACAGGGCATTTCAAACAAACTGCATTTGCTGCTAATGATAAACACATGGTAAAACCTTTCAGTGTATGTATATGTTAAAATAAAGTGAAGAGACCGATGTGAATATACAATAAACAATTTACAGTCCGAGCCTTGACAACATATAGGGATCTGATTGAGAAATACCTCATCAGTGGTGTAACATGAGGTAAAATGTTAATCAGAAGTGAAACATTGTCGCAGTCAGACATAATGTGATTGTGATTCATTAAATTCAACCTCCCTCAGTCAAACACTAAAGTTTACTGAATTAAAATCACAAAACAACAGTTCTTACAACTGTGAATTCTTCTGTGTTGTGCATTAAAGAATACTGCCACTGTGTGGTTCACCAGTGGCATTACTTTTTGGCCTAACCGAGGGAAGATGGCTCAAAGTAAATGACAGTTTTATGTGAATGAGTCATGGAGAAAATTAGATAATTTATTCCTACTTCTGGCTCTCTCTCTCAGGCACACACACATAAATGTCTAACCTTAGTATCAGTATTGTTGTCCAAAAAGCTTTGTAACTAGGTCACATGGTTCACTCTGCATTATTACTCATTGTTAAAGGCAGGATGGCTGAAAATGTTTTGTGGGGAAATAAACAAACAAACAAAGAATAGCATTTTATGAGTCAACTCTCTCCCTCCTGAAAAAGTTGTACAAGTCTAGAATAACACACAAGGTGGTCAGAGTATAGAAGCATCCCTGCAAACTTATGCCACATTACTTTGTAAAAATGTGTACTGCTTTGACCTTTGTTGGTCAGTTTGGTCATCACACACACCACAGGAAGGATCATGTCTCTTTTTTTCTTTGCTCCACACTGTTTCAGAAACAAACATTTGGAATTAAATTCACTGGCTGTCTAATATCTGTCATAAGCAGCCATTAGGCATTCATGACTCACCTGATGAGGCCTTAAGTCTTAGGTCACTGGCTCCCAGCTAGCTATAGAATGAGATATATGGGCTCAGGTCAGATAGTGAAACCCAGAGTTTAAACCAAAAATGGTAAAGTTGCATTTAGCTGTTATGCTGCACACAAATGGAACAAGCTACCAACAGAACTGAAGTCAGTCCCAAATATCAGTGTTTTTAAATCCAGGTTAAAAACTCTTCTCTTTTCTTCTGCTTATGATTGAGCTCTTTTAAAGCACTTTAATTTTTTTATCTGTATATTTTATCTGTAATTTTTAAATGTATGTTCTATTAATAATTTAAAGCAAATCATTATTTTATATATTATTATTATTATTAATATTATTATATATATTATTATTTTATATATATTCTTTTTGTCATTCATTCTCTTTGTCAGAAGTGTTGTCAGTTTGTTAGCATCTGAGATTCAGTTTATCAAGTCACCAGAAGCCAGTTTTAGAATGCAAAGCACGCCACCTGTTTCAATGGCCAATCAGCTTGTTGTGATGTTGTTTTTTTCTTTGGTTATTAGAGGTGACACCAAATCCTCCAAGCATTGGAACTGCACAAAATTAATGACAAAGTTTTACGTAAGAGGGAAGATAACGACAAAAATTTACAAAAGAGAGGAGATCCCCTGTTTGAAGCCCCCTGCACAAATTAGAGTCAAGGCCCAAAGTTGGAGCATGCAAAGAAGGCTCCAAACTCTCTGCGTTCTAGTGGGCCTATTAATCTATTTATCAAAGCATGCAGGCGGAGAGCCTTATATCAGTAAATTTTTACCTTGTTATGCACTATACATTAAGTGCTTGTGAACTGGTGTGTGTTAATGTTTTGGATTCTGTTGGACCAGTGGGGCATTAACCACATCAGCTTAACACTTAGTGTCCCAATAGTGACAGTTCCTAGAGGGCGAAGCCCAAACAAAATAGAACGTTGGTTACGAATTGTAACCCCAGAGTCTATGAGCATAGGCAGCCCTCTAGCTGCAGGCCCCACTGTCGAGACGACCTACAGACTCAGTGGTTCATACACTGCTTATTTAAAGGCATTATCAGATATTCCATATGCAACTACTGAATAGCCAGCTATGCATGTACAGAATTCACGTGATGTGATTGTGTGTCTGCTAATGTAAGCATTTCCAAAGATTCCTGATGAGTGCTCCCCCTGGGTCCAGAACTAGAAGTGCCATCTTGCAACCCAGTAATTCGTCCCAGTATTGTCACAGTCTGTCCTTCATTTCATAAACTCAAGGACTCATGACTTGTTATTTTCAGATCTTTCTGCAGTTTAGCACACTGATTTTACCATGCCCTACTGTGGATAATGTAAGGGATGATTATGTCACAGCAGTAAGCAGTCCTTAAAGAATGGATTTTATAATCAATAGTTTTGTTTTTTGTATTAAGTTCAAGAGATCAATTGTGTATTTGATAAATTCTCCACAGTTACCAGAAACAGCATAGAGTAACTAATTAATCGCTACATAACCAGAAGAGTCCTGCTTCGGGCAGAAGAAGGTGGGCCTACCTTCTCATTTGCAAATGGGTTGCTACATTAATTTTTGGACAGTAAGTTTCCGTACCTGCTTTCCAAGAATGTTATTAGAACCTGATCTAACAGGTGTTGTTCAGCCAAAGTCATTACTGTTCCAACCAGAATGGCTTTGAGCTTTGCCAAAACTGTGGTCCTCATGACTGCAGCAACTGCTAACAGTACAGTGGTATAGTGGTACAACACCATTATAAAAAAACACAAATCAGTAAATGGAAAGAGTAGAAAACAATGTTTGTGCATGTAATGTCTGGTGCAAGATTTTTTTAAATTGTTCCTTTACTGTGATGTTTCAGCTGCAGAATTATGTATGTTGAGTTTGTTTTCATTCATCTGATAAATATGGAAAGTTTCCCTGCACTCACCCTAAGTCTCACTTCAGGACGTAAACAAGCAAGCAGGATATATGACAACACAACCAGTTTTGAAGCCCATTGTGGTCAAATAGAGAACTGAAAACAAGTGTGATGAGGACTTTAAAAGCCTCATAAATCCTATGCATTTACTTTTCAGTGATGTAGAAGACATCTATTGTCCAGTGGTTAACCACAGATGCATATTTTTTTATCAGGGAGAGGAAGTTGTTTCATTTTTTTTTATTTAACAGGGAACTTAATAAAAACACACATTTCACAACAAATAAACACACTGAATGACTAGACTAAGGTATAACAAGAATAACTGATACCAATGCAAGTATTTTGGGTGCCCAAAGACCATCATAATGATTTAGAAAGACATTTTATGAAAATATACAAAAAAATTACACATGCATGTTTGAAATTAACTCAGTGCACTCACTTTGTGCCACCTCCTGTTCCCTGCTGTCAACTATTTGGACCCTGATAACTGACTTAAGTATTTGTATTAGTTGTTGTGTATGTCTATAATCTTTGAATAAAGCACCCTACAATGGCAGCCCTTCTGTAGAATCACACCTTTGTCAGTGTCCTTCAGCTATTGTTTCTGCTTTGGCATTCTTAACTTCATTTGTGATATCAGCTAAATGAGGAAGTATGAACCACATGTGTCCCACATGAGCCCTCCATGTGTCACTCCTCCCACTGAAGTTCCATGAAAAGGCCTGGTATCTGAGTGGCATCCTGGCAGCCCAAGGGACTGTCAGCTGTAGGATCTGACCTTTAATCTCCCATAAAACACTGATTGAAAACAAACAGCTGTCTGCCCGATCTGCTCTGTCCTGCAGCTGAAAATGTTCCACAGCAGAAAGTCGAAAAGGAGGGCCATAGATGGACATGCTGGAGGCCTCAAGTTCACTCCTTAAAAGAGGAAAAAGACAAAAATATATTTGAAAGGTTTTTGTCGATTTAATTCAGTTTTAGTAACAATACAGTGATAGTCATTCACTGCACTTCATGGGAAGACTCACATACATAACAGCTACAGCCCCTCAGGAAATGGAGGTCTCCATCTTCCCTTAATGATGGGCATAGAAAATCAGTGATTAATGGGGACACTACTGTAGTCAAAAGCAGAATCTTCACAATATTTATCAATATTTGAGAATATTCAATATGATGCAGCATTTTAAAACCATCAATATGCGAGACATAAAAGCAAAACTATGATAGAGAGAATAAATTGGAATAACATTAAATTTGACAGAAGCTTGTTGTCTACTGTTGGAGGTTATTTTATCGCTATGACTTCTGTGCATGATTCACTTCAGTTCTGGTGAAAATATTTCTTATCTCCCCAGCTGTTATCGGGCGGAAAATGCCACTGATGGTGTTACTAGTAAACAGGCTCAAACAGAGTTTGTTTAACCTCTCTGTGCAGTGGAAGGCAGTAGGGTCAGGCAAGGTAACAAACAAAAGTTTATTAATATCCATCACACTCAGAGTATTAATAAACTGCACACATGCTCAATACCAAAATGATGAGAGAACAATGGTGAGTGCAACTTTCTATGGATAGAACAAGCACTGTGAGGGACTGAACTGTCACTTTTATTTTACTTGTAGGATGCTGGTGACTGAAAACACATAGTTCAGTATTTCTTTCTTTTTTTTGTAAAAGGATGCTTGAGTTGGTAAAGGAAGAATCAATGGCACAATGTTTACCTAAATAAAGAAGACTGTTTCATATTCTGAGCTTGCCATGGCTCTTTAGTTTCATTTTTATATTTTCTGAGAGCACAGAAGTTTTTCCACAAACAAGACTCTTTTTTCATTCAATTCATTATTGCATTTTTATAACACATAATTTGGACAAAACTTCAATTTTGTGGCATCTATAAGTATCACACTTACATGATTTGATGCAAACCTAAAGTTCAAAGAATAAAACTGTTGCTATTAAGAAGTACAACATTGTAGATCAACTGTTTTTCTGAATAACAGATTTTCTGTGAACCAATCAGCTGGTAACAAATCAAATTGTATTTGCAGAGAAAAAACTGTTGTTGTGAGGGTAGAATTGTAAATATATTTAGACATATTTAGATACAAGATCATCACTAGGGAAAGAGAAAAAAAGAAAAGACTCACAAAAGAAAAAAAAATCCGATAGCAATGCACAAACTTGAACTGGGTTTGACATTTGAGTAGAACATTAAGTTGGGATTGATAAACTGAACTGTTGCAATTATAAGACACAAATAAATTTGATAAAAATTGTGTGTCTGTGTGTGTGTGTGCGGATTAACTTTATTTGGTGCATGGCAGCATGCCAGAAAAAGAGCCACCAACATTGTGTAAGACAGTAAATATGCAACATAAAAAAAAATTTCAGTCCAAATTTCAGAGTAATCAGATTGGCAATTAATGCTATTTTCACTATCTTTTACTTGACTTAGATTCCCCTAAAACTAACTCAGATATAATGTACATTTGATTCTTCTGTAAAATAGAAGAGGCAGTATACAGAAAGCTTTTTTGCCTGGTTCTATTCTCACATTTGTGACCAACATTTTTAGAAAATTGTGGGTGCAGACCATATTGATTTTGTTTTTTACATATTGTATGTACATATATAACCAGCTCAAGGAGAAATTTATTCATTTAAAAAAAACAACCAATGTAAAGGTCTACAGACTCTGAAACATGACCATCTAGCAGCAGCATACAAAGAACACCAAAATAATTAAGTACATAAATATAACTGACCTCAAGTGTTGACATCAAAAACAACTACTGATCTCCTGAACAGTGGATGTCTGTGTGTTAAAATCTGGCAGCAGAAAAATTTTAAATTTTCATCACTAAATACTCGTTTCTTTGAAATATGTCCATCTATGTCAGTTGTATTTTATTATTACATACAGAAAACCAAGAAGGTGCTATCACTTGAGTGCTAGTAGTGTTTGCTGACAGGATGCTGACATCATGTAGCTTTACCAGACTTGGCACAGCCAAGCATGTTGTAATGAGGCAAGTGTTAATTTACAGGTATTTCCCAAGAACTTAACCCTGCTGTCATTACAGAAAGAGTGATCTGAAAACCAATTAGCACAAGCAAGCAACTGTCAGGGCCAAAAAGGAGAAGTAAGTTGGTAAGCAAGTGTTGATATAAATTTTAAAGCGGTATGGTGCTGTTGCCGGAGCTCCTCTGTACTGCAGTAATACACAGTAGCAGTATCAAATGCACCCAGTGGAAATTAACTGGACAATAAAGATTTAGAGTGCTAGCAAACAGACCTTGGGAGCAGGTGAATGTTGGGTCAAATTCTCACAGAAACAGCAGTTACAGAGTGAATGTATCAATAAATTAGTTCAATGAAGGATAAAGCTGTTTTGCCAAGTATAGCGATGGTTTTCTGTCAGAGCCCAAAGACATTAAGGCTAGGTTAACCGATGAGTCTAACTGACTCGTTGATGTGATTGGTTGTCTGATTATTGAAGGCAGCTCTATAACAGTGTGCAGACCTGTTCACAGCTCACCTCAACAGTCCGACAAGATGCACCCGGCTGCTTAAAAATTCCTGTGCCAGTGTCAGAGGACAGAGGTTTCTGGAGTAGTAACTGCAATTCCTCTCAGTGTTGGACTTTGTTTGAATGTTTTTGTTTTGACTATGTCTGTTGGTTTTAGTGGTATGGTCACTGTCCTACGAAGGTCAGGACCCTTGTTGTGTTAAGCAAGAACTCTGCTCTGCTTTGAACTGTTGGACTGTTGAGATAATAAAGATGCTTTCTGTGCATAGCAATGGAAATTAATTACTAAATTGAAAATTAAATGCGTACTTGTCATAAACTATATTAGCAGGTAATTTTATTTTTGACCTAGGTAGCAATTCATACCTTTCCTGTTACACTGTATCCCTCTTTGCTCTTCCTCATAGGCAATAAATAGAATCTGGTTTCTGTCCATCACCAGTCCTCACTTGGAAAAAGAATTTAAAATGTGTGGTAGAATTAGAGATAGAGAGGCTATGCTTGAGTGAGTCATACATGAGTTATGCAGGAGAAAGTTCCTGGCGCTGCTCCCGAAAAATCACATTATTTGGATGTAGCAGAGAGGGCAGCCAGACATCATGAGAGCCATGGAGAGCCCTGTCATAAGTGATGAAAGTGATGGCGATTATAACAATGTGTGTGTGTGTGTGTGTGTGTGTGTGTGTTTGTGTGAGGGGAAAAGGGGCATGTGTGTGAGCAGGATACCTGTTGATATGTGTGTGTATGCATGTGTGTTTGTGTGTGCGTGTATTAGCAGGTCAGGGTGGTGCCCTTGGCCTTGTAAGGCAGGGTTATCAGGGGTTATATATTTGATCTCTGCCATCCCTGCAGGTCTAGCAGCTTCTTCCTCTTCGCCTGGCCTCTGTAAGTCTGCACAACTGGCTGTATTTTGTGTTCGAGCTGTTCTTCATACTGTATTCTTTCATTCTTAAACCAAGATGTAGATGTATTAAAACATAGTTTCATTTAAAAAATACAGGAAGGGGATAGTTTGTAAAATTTGAAACATAGCTAGCACAAGACTGACATACTGTTCATACTGAGCAAGATGTATGCCACACCAAGTTAAAATCAGTTTTCTTTGTAATATTTGAAAATTTTGATTGAGAGAAAAAAAGAATTGTTGTTCCAACAGATGTTGATGTAAGTAAGCTACTATAATTAAAACTTTTTAAATAACATTCAATACCATACTCACAGTTTTCTTTGCCTACTTCAGGTGGATCACTGTCTTGTACTCTGTGTTTGAGCTCATCTGTCATCTGGGTTGAACCCACTGGTAAATTCTCCTCTCCTAATGCTTTAACAGCAATCCATCTTACAGACTTAAAGACTGATTTAATATGTAAAAGACATAGACAGATTTGGAATAAGTTAAAATTTGAATGCTATGGAAAGAAAACTAAAAATTTTCTAAAACCAATAACTGAAGTATATTAGTATAGACAACAAGCTGAATAAATCAGATACAGCCAGATTAAAGCCTGTATCAATTACTAGTATATGTATGCATATAGTGCAGCCATGGGGGATGCAGAGATGGCTGTGTTTGGGGCAGCTGCTCCATACCTGAGGAAGTCGGACAAGGAGCGCATGGAGGCATCCACACGCCCCTTTGACATAAAGAGGGAATGCTTTGTTCCGGATCAAGTGGAAGAGTTTGTGAAGGCTACAATCACCAGTCGGGATGGAGACAAGGTCACTGTAGAGACACAAAGTGGGAAGGTCAGTGGTTCTATTTCCAGTCATAATTATGACTACTGTGTTCTCATCATGGTTGCCATGATAAAATTACACAACTAAGCTTAAGCTAAGCTTAACATATCATTTAAGCACAATGCTGAAATACAGCAATTGTTATGTTCCTAGGAAAGTCAAATGTTCTAGTCAGAATTTGTAAAATGGTACAAAGTTATGTCACACTTATAAATCTTAATGTAAATGGATGAATTCACAATTAATTTACAATGAAAACATTTTTCCTTAACCTACTTGGCACTTCAAAAAGATGAGCCCTGTAAAATCCAAAGACTGCTTCACGTCATGATTTAGTGCACTTAAAATGTTTTGTCATAAAAAGGAAAATTAATTAATTTAGTCATTTTGACTACCTGGGTCACTCCAGTCACCACAGTCAGTTAAAGCAGCACCGGAAATGGATCAGATTGGAGCTTGAGTGAGAGTCTAAGTGGGGGGGTCTTTGGCTGGAAGCAACTGTTAATCTCACTATGTGTGAAAAAAGCATCTATCCAAGAGTGTCTGTAAAAACGAGTTCAAACTGAGCCTGACTACTACCACACAGGGTTCAAATTTTACTTTTCTGTCTGTCTGTCAAAGGTTGGTAATCTGGAAAAATCGCCATGAATTTTTTTAAATACTTGCCAATGCTGCAGCTCATTGTACTGGCCCCCTTATCTGGGAAGCACTACTTGTCAGTACATTCTCCTTTAGTCTTTACTGTCACAAGCTCTTTATTTTTCCAGTTAGGTTGATCTTCTCTGGCCATGTGACACAACGTACTTGCAGGCTCCCTGTCTCTTGTCTCATCTGTCTGTGGTGCCAGCATTATTCCCTCCAGGTAGACTTCTAGATAAAGTATGCATAATCATAGTGATGGTGGACAACAAAGGTTGATGCAAAACAAACTATGGTCAATCAACTTATGTGCTGTAGTCAAGAGATTTATTTCTCATGTAAGCCTGTTTCAGCAAGGAGGCGACAACATGGATTATAGCTCACATTTGGCAAGTAGCAGGTGCTAATTTTAAACACTGCAAGAGCAATAAAAGTATCTCCAATCACTACACAGGGCAGCTGAGTGATGAAAGTGGGCATGGCTGCCATCTGGCAATAACAATGAGAGGCATGCCTTGTAATGTTTAATAATGTTGATGATAACAGGGAAGCATGTGCTGGGAACAAAACCAATGGAAGTGTCTTAATGTTTTTACTCACTTGCAAAAATAACATTTACGGGTGAATTTTACGTGACCATTATTTATTCATCCAAAAACTGAATTTATTTTCCTCAGACGGCGATTGTCAAAGACTCCCAGATTCTGCAACAGAATCCTCCAAAGTTTGACAAGATCGAAGATATGGCTATGTTGACCTTCCTTCATGAACCAGCAGTGCTGTTTAACCTCAAAGAGCGTTATGCAGCCTGGATGATCTACGTGAGTAGCCTACAACCCAATAAACAAGATTTGTCCAAAAAATGTGGGATTCTGTGTTCCACTCAAAGTATAGATAGGTGTGAGAATATATAATTTAAATGAACAAACTACTGAAAATGTGTCAATTATGCCTATATTTAAACAATATTTTTCCATTGCCATACCTTGTTTCTTTAAGATGCGGACAGAAAACAAACAATGGACTGAAATTCACATGTATCTCATATCAAGGCTCATAAATGGTAGAATAGTTTGCTTAGAACCTGGACTTTGAGAAATGTTTCAACAAAAAATACTTGATGTAAAGCAGTAATGATTTTGTTTTGTGATTTCAGACCTACTCTGGGCTGTTCTGTGTGACTGTCAACCCCTACAAGTGGCTTCCAGTCTACAACCAGGAGGTTGTTATTGCCTATAGAGGAAAGAAGAGGAGTGAAGCTCCTCCTCACATCTTCTCCATTTCTGACAATGCCTACCAGTATATGCTGGCAGGTAAAAACTAATGAGACAGATAATGGTCTGGGCAACTTTTTTCACAAGCAACAATGCTAAAAATGAAACCTTCTGCACATTTGCTTTTGTAGACCGTGAAAACCAGTCAATTCTGATCACGTATGTAACATCTTAATCTAAAAAAAAATATGATGCCACACCTCTTGATATATTTTTCTACATCTTGCAACTGTAAGTACTAATCATTGCTTTGCAATTACAGTGGAGAATCTGGTGCAGGAAAGACTGTCAACACAAAAAGAGTCATCCAGTATTTTGCAAGTATTGCAGCTGGAGGCATTAAGAAAGACCCCAATGCCAAGGACAAGGTAAGTAATAAGCTCTGTCAAATTTGGGGGGTTGTTGGAGGAATTATGAGGGGTATTAGACTAGCTAATTTACAAATAACAAAGGTATACAGCAAAACGATGAGTTTGGCCACCAACTCCTACCCCCTTTCACTAAAATTAATTAGTATAGCCTTACCCTGTTAAACTCCCAGCCTTATGTGAAATCTTCACAAATCAAACTTAAAAATCACAAATTTGACAACAGCCGATTGATTCCTTAAAGATTTTCACTTTCATCAAGTACTAAGTTAAATTAATTCTAAATTAATAAGTTCATCAAACTTTGATGCTACCAAAGGCTGCTCAAGACTCTTTGTGTAGCTTTAAACATTAATTACAGATTGAGTAAACACAATGTTCACTCTGACAGGGTACCCTGGAGGATCAAATCATTCAAGCTAACCCTGCCCTGGAGGCTTTTGGGAATGCCAAGACCATAAGGAATGACAACTCCTCCAGATTTGTAAGTGTCAATTTCAATGTAACTGAGTAGTACATATTGTATTTAGTAGCAGATATCAAAGTTTCTTCATAAAAACAAACTTTATCCCTCAGGGTAAATTCATCCGAATTCATTTTGATGCCAGGGGAAAGTTAGCCTCTGCTGATATCGAAACATGTAAGAACAAGCAAGCTTTAACACACTAATAATGTCGTAACATTTTTTTATAGAGAAAAAAGTTATTTTAATACATGGGAGAATTTTCACAGTTGTATTTGCCACTTATCAGACCTTCTGGAGAAATCTCGTGTGACCTTCCAGCTAAAGGCTGAGAGGGATTACCACATTTTCTACCAGATTCTGTCCAACAAGAAGCCTGAAATTCTGGGTAAGCACACAGCTGTTGTTTTTTTGCTGTACTCTTTTTACGGGTTGTTTTTTATGTAGTTGTGTGTTAATCTGTCTGACCTTGTCTCATTCTGTCTGTGTTCTCCAGAGATGCTACTGATCACAAATAATCCCTATGACTACGCCTTCATCTCTCAGGGGGAAACCCAAGTGGCCTCCATTGATGATGCAGATGAACTGATGGCAACAGATGTCAGACTCTCACTCATTCCTCTTTTTTTTTTTACAGTTTTAAAAAGCCTAACTTTAATCACTAATTAAGTTTAAAAGATTTAGATTTAAAACATCCCTGAGTTTAAACAATACTGAGGGCTGTGTTGGGGGGAGTTTGTTTTTAAAGGTAATGTGAGAGCAATATATAATCCTTTCAGACTAAAAGAATAATTAGTTATAAATATAAATATTAGTGGTGGGACTCGATTAAAATTTTTAATCGCGTTAATTATAGGGTCTGTAATTAATTTATCGAAATTAATCGCATTTTAATCGAAAACCATATATTGACAAAACAAATTATATTCTCAATAAAAAAGCCTTTTTT
>JAQMCX010000008.1:2263393-2277702 GCA_029814765.1 Acanthurus leucopareius
CGTATGAAGAAGAACATGGAGCAAACCATCAAAGACCTGCAGCACCGTTTGGATGAAGCTGAGCAGATTGCCATGAAGGGAGGCAAGAAGCAGGTGCAGAAGCTTGAGGCCAGGGTGAGTATGTCTTGAACATTTGTGATTTGTTTTAATTTTGGTCTGCAATGATTTATTACATGATCCGAAAAAAGATAAAAAAACATTGACTCTAACCAGGTGAGGGAACTGGAAAATGAGGTGGAAATGGAGCAGAAGAAAAGTGGTGAAGCTGTGAAGGGTGTCCGTAAATATGAGCGCCGCATCAAGGAACTTACCTATCAGGTTTGTTGAATGTAGCAAGCTTATTTAATCTGCATATGTGATTAAGGTTCATTTAAAGGAAATCATTTTTGCAAAATTTTCTCTAATTTTAACAGACTGAGGAAGATCGCAAAAATATTGCCCGGCTTCAAGATCTGGTTGATAAGCTGCAGCTGAAAGTTAAAGCCTACAAGAGATCTGCTGAGGAAGCTGTACGTGTGGAAACTCATGAAATAAGGTCTTTGGCTTCTTTCTTGGTCACGATTTAACTATAAAATTTTAATTTTATCCTAACAGGAGGAACAGGCTAATATTCATCTTGGCAAGTTCCGCAAGCTACAGCATGAGTTGGATGAGGCTGAGGAGAGAGCTGACATCGCTGAGTCTCAAGTCAACAAGCTGCGTGCAAAGAGCCGTGATGCTAGCTCCAAGGTTTGAAGCATGCAATCTGTAGCAGGTGCACAGAACCTGACTCTAACACATGCTGCCCTCTGTTGGATGCATTTAACTTGTGCTGCCCTTCAAGTATTAGTCCAGATATTAGTAAGGTAAACAGCAATTTACACTCTATTAGTTTAAACTATATTAGTCTGCTAATGAATATATTGCTTTTGTTCACTAAAGCAATACTAATCAGAAGTTCTTAATGCTGTCTCTCTTTCTCTTTCTTTCAAACTTCCCCGGCTGCAACAGAAAGGGTTTGATGAGGAGTGAAGCTTTGGAGCCTCCAGAAAGCCTGTTTGCCTGCTGTGTGCCATAAATCCCCTCTACTATCACTATTCATAACCTGTAGTGCCTAATAAAAATCTGATCAAGCATTTGCATGACACTGAATTCTGCCCCTTTATTTTTAAACACAAGTAAGGTCATGGTATATTGCCCAGATAATACCTTATTGAATGTGATTTTAGCATATTCTATTGATGTTTCATTAGCAATAAAAACATATATAAAATATAAAAAAGCATATAAAATATGAAAACTTATATTTGATCTTTAGATATTAAAATATGAGGTAAAATAGATCTACATACATATTGGCATAAACAACATTTGAAGTATTCTACAACTTGCCCATTCAAATTCAGAATAAAGTTTATGAAGTTGATAAGGTAGAATATAAAAAATATGTTGGTTTTGCTTGGATTTCAGTTGAGTATATGTCATTATGGATTGGCAAATTATCACATTCTGTTTACTTCTGTCCCAACTGTTTTGAAATTGTAAATATGACTCAAACTTAGGTAAGTAATTTTCCATTAAGAAATAAGCAGAAGCAAAAAAAAGTACATCCCTTGAGCTTTCAATTTTTATCAATCATTTACACTGATAAGAGAAACAACGAATACAATAGGCTAAATATTCCCAAATCCAAGGTGAAATTTAGTGACATAAAAGTGAGCACAATAGCATCAGCAAACTCCAGTTTAGCAGGAAAATTTGGGGACCAATAAAGAAGATAGTACAGGACCTAAAAACTGGAAAGCTTAAGTGAAGTGCTTCTTAAAGTAAAGAATAAGTCTCTTGTTCCTAAAATAGAGTCAAAGGTAGCCCTAGAGCCTGGGCCTCAAGGTCAACAATAAACCAACACTCATACCCAGGCCTTTCATAATACCATGCATAATCACTGGCAGCTGCTCAGTAAATCCCTGTTCAAGTCTGTCTGTTACTTTAAAGAGCTAGGCAGGATTACACAAAATCAATAATCAAATATCAAGTTCATATACTGAAATAAATCAGCTATAAAATACTAGGATGTCTGTCCCTCATTTCCTACACTACACTGAATTAAATCTTATATGGACACCCCTTTGCTAGTGACAATATCTTGATGGAAAAAAATATTTAAGGATTATCAGCATTTCAAATTTAAGTAGAGTTGTTTTTAAAACCATTGGTAATGAGTATTATCTCAAAGTAGTTTGCAGTGCTATAGGAACATGGAGTGAAATTCCCATCTATCAATGTTCTTTAATAACCTGAACTAAGAATGCAATACTTACCTGTCTGTCTACAGCTTTGCTTCAGTGCTGTTGTTAGGTCTCAGTCATTGTTGCTGCCACTAGAAACTAAACAATGATTACTGGCAGGAGGAGGGAGGAGAGGGAGGCCTCAGACTCCCCTTGTGTTAAATTCACGGAGTCCTCTTTCCTCTCTTATTACATGTCATGTCTTTAACTCCCTGGTGGACAAGCAGTTTGCTGTTTGCTAATGAAAACACATTCACACCTCTAGTTAAAGAGGTGTACCCCATACAGCACTGTGTGTGCTGAGGATTATCAGCATGATTAACAGGATATCTGAGCCCATGCTTGAGTATTACTCAGAGAACTGACCAAAGATGGGACAATTCGCTGCCTCTATACATAGACCACCTTTATCACAGGATATGATGATTATGATCCTCTCTTGATAGTTCAAAGCAATTACTTTTGTCATATAGTTATATGTAAAAAACTACCTGCTCCTATCATTGTCTAACACTACGGTGCCTGAGTTTTATAGGCAGTTTGTAAGAGATTTCACACACCTAGTTCTCCAATGGAAATTTCTCTGCTACACAGAGCAATCCAGGAGCAGATGAAGTAGTTGTACGAGGAAAGTTTGTTACTTGCCATAGAGAGAAGAAATTACCAAAGAGAAAAAAAATCAGCTTTGCACACAGAAACTCAAACTTCATTAGCATGGAATTTCTCAAGAATATATTTGAAAAGGCGAAAATAGCCACTTGGCACCAAAGACATGAGGAAAAGATTAAATAAAGAAAAATATCGAGCCTTCGAGTTGATTTGGCATTCAGTAAAATTCTTATTTATAAAAAAAAAACTAATAGCATACCTTGGTACATCATAATGAAATACAATTTATTGCATAATTTAACAAAAGAACTATAACAATTGCTTTAAATCTTTAGTTTGTACTGATGTACTTGATGTTACTGTGATTCGATATACTTAATATAGAGTTATTACACTATATCAATATCTTTGTGACTTAATAAATAATAACAATAATTAACATTATCTAAATTGCACTTTTAAATTGTACTTATGTGCATTTGAGTAAAAACACAGAGTTAAACAAAGGAACAAAACAAAAAAAAATAAAACTAGCTGCAGCTTAAAGGAAATAAGTTAAAGTAACTGGTAAAAATAGGTGAAAGCAGGCCTAGTTTCTATGCTAAGCCACAAAAACACTGATACACTGCCCATTGATTCCTTCACAACCTAAGACCAGAGACATGTAGCAAAATGCTCCATCAGAACACCCTTCCTCAGTTTGAATTGTCAATTCAAATTGAATTGTTAAATTCAGTGTTTACTGTTCATGACATAATTGAAGCATTTAAATCATGTTTCCTTTGGTGTGAAAAAGGTGAGGTCAGTGTTATCTTCACTTGGTCTTCAGCAGGGGCATGGAATCTCACACTTCCATTTGGCACCCTGATGCCAGCTGTCAATAACGAGGCTGGGGAAGTTATCACAATGGAAATAATCTCTGCACTTGTCAGCAGCTGTTGACCCTTTTTTTATCATTTGACCTTTGAAGGGGCTGTGATTAGTGGTGCTAGTGACTGGCTTGCATTCTTGTTGCCATACATACGTTGCTACATGCATTGTATATTAATAGCAACATTATATGTTGTAAGGTAAGTAAGTTTTACAACTCCTAAATTATGGTTTGGGTAATGGGAAGATTAAACATCATTTGTGAGTTAAGTCAATAATATTTAGCGCAGCACCTTAGACAAGCAGTTAGTTAGGTTAGGTTCATATTTACTTTTGTAGAAATATATTTTAAACACCTTAAACATTTTAAAATATTAGAAACCCTGCTTTAGAAATAAAGAAGCTCAGCTTTGACTCAGACTCCAGGAACAGCTCTTAAAATGGACATAAAATTTGTTGGGCTACAGGATATAGCTATGTGTCATTCCCTGTATATTTATGTGAGACAAAGCCAAGTGTGAGGCCATTCATCTGCAACAAGTGATCCTAGATGAAGGCAAGGGCAGGATCCTGAAAGCTTCTGTGGCTGTTCTCCTCAATCAGTGCAGGATTCTCAGCAGGAATTTCACACAGTTATCTTTGTCCCAAAAGACACAATGCCATTTAAACAGGACTGTAACTGAGGGGGTAGCTTACTAGCTCCTGTCTGACAAAGGGACAAGGCTTCTGCAGTGACCTTGGTATCACATTGATGCATGTCATGGTGGCAAAGCCAGCTATTGTGTGTCATCATTAATGCCTTCCAGTCATGCTCAAGCATGTCACCTGTGGCAGACCTCTGTCTGAGTGCCTTGCACTTGTCGCCTGGTTAATCGCATAGACTAATGTTCTTTATTTAGACCCAGCCACTTGGTATCTCATAGCTGTTTATGTTACCACAAAGTCCATTCTATGATAACTGAACACAGTATGTTAATAATGCCCCACAGAGACTTCACTTAAGCCCTCTGGGTAATTGAGACTCATGCATGACATATTTCTCCAAAATATCTCCAAAGATATTTTCTGCATCTTCCTTTGTGTTTTGACAGCAATACCAGCAGTTTACATTTACACTATCCTCTGTATGATTCTAAATCATGCAAATAATGTAAATGATCCTTTTGATTTTTTTGATTTTGTTTTGTTTTTGTTGCTGTGTCAAGATGCGCTGGCTATGTGGACCTTTTTTTGTTAATCTCCAATTTATTAGCTTATAATCTTAATACCTTTGTAAATGCAGCAATATATTGCATACATAGGCATGTTTAAATACATATTTATATTATTTTAGAATGCAAATCTAGACAGATCTTTTTTTTTAACCTTTTATATTTCAACAGTTACATGCAGACAGGATAAATAACTATAATGGAATTCATATACAATTTCACAAAATGTGTTTATATTGGTAAAATTGTTACTTGCCCATTCTGATCAGATCACATTTTTTAATTTCATACACCATTTTAATGACATTTAAAAGAATTTTTTCATCATTGTCAATCTCGCCTGTCTTGAGACAGGATGCCTCTGTTTAGTACAACATGTATTGTTTCTGTAACAGAAGCACACTTGGTGTAAGGGATGTTGAGAAAAGAATTCCTCCCTGTGTCTATTTAAAGATTGAGTTGGTCTCCTGGCTACTTGAAGATACATATGATTAATCACTTCACTTCATGGAGCTCCTAATATGGCTTCGTCAGGAGACCTCATCACTGATAAGACTCTGACCTGCTGATTTCTATATTGCTCTTCGACACTCATTAACCCCCTCCCTTCAAGTACTCCCAACCAAACTCAGACACAATAACATTCCTGGACCCTGAAACGCTCCCCCATATTTGGCAAAGAGGCTTTGTTTATAAAGAGAACTCATGGTGAAACCCCCGATAGGTCACCATTCTATCACAAGGTAAGGTGGTGGGACAATAACTTACGAATCATAGACTGCACTTTAATACTAAAGCATTACCTGTGCTGGTGTGGACTACACACTCGTTTAATCAGTTTCAATTCTTTCTTTCCTCAGGGCCATTACACCTCAGTCTCCTCAGCAGGGATTGGTAAGGTAAGAGCATCTGAAAAATGAAAGTGTTTGAGTTAAAAATATATTTATGATGTTAAAAAAAAAGTACTAAGTACTACTAAGTACTAATTGATGGAGTAAAAAAACAGAAAAATAAGCCTCCAACTCTATTCTTTACATGTTTTATTTTATCCTGGAGAGAAATACTTGAATATCTATTGAGAATCCTTTTTTTTTCTGTAGACAAGGTGAAAAATGGGTGATGCTGCCATGAAAGAGTTTGGGGCAGCCGCTCCATACCTGCGTAAGTCAGATAGGGAGCGTCTAGAGGCCCAGACTCGTCCCTTTGACATGAAGAAGGAATGCTTTGTTCCAGACCCTGAAGAGGAGTATGTTAAGGCTTCCATCACCAGCCGTGAAGGGGACAAAGTGACTGCTCAGACTGAGAAAGGGAAGGTCAGTTAGCCACCAAACATAGCTGCCATAGATGCAACTGGTTTTCTAATGAATGAATGCACAAGTCCATTTGTCCTTTGGTCCCAGCATGACCAGAAGATACTGTGCGTGCTCCTAGTGTACTGAGAGAAAAAACACTCTTCAAAGTACCTGAAATTGTGCAGGAATAATCACAGTGTTATTATTCTCTCAATTTTCAGACTGTCACAGTGAAGGACTGTGATGTACATCCTCAGAACCCACCAAAGTTTGATAAAATTGAAGACATGGCGATGTTCACCTTCCTCCATGAGCCGGCTGTGCTGTTCAACCTCAAAGAGCGTTATGCAGCATGGATGATCTATGTGAGCAACAAGTTTTGGCAACATTATGAGACAAAGATTGAACCTCTCACCTATTTAACTCCATACTACACTCATATACCAGTTGCAGATATTATCAGTAACTTTGCTTCCTAATTCTTGTTTGTATAGACCTACTCTGGGCTGTTCTGTGTGACTGTCAACCCCTACAAGTGGCTGCCAGTCTACAACCAGGAAGTGGTTGTTGCCTATAGAGGAAAGAAGAGGAGTGAAGCTCCTCCTCACATCTTCTCCATTTCTGACAATGCCTACCAGTACATGTTAACTGGTAATTTATCTTTGATAATCACATATTCACATAGAGATAAAGAAGAAATTTGCCAAGGAATCTGAAAATACTTTCTTTGTTCTTTTTCCAGACAGAGAAAATCAGTCAATTCTCATCACGTAAGTTATGTTTTTCATACTTTTTTATACTTACTATACTCTACTTTTAACCTACATACTACCTACTTTTTTTCTTTTTTGATGTATTATGCTGTAAGAATATTAGCAAATGGCATCCAGCAGCCTTCCACAAAATATTAGTTGTTTGACTTGTCAGTTTTTGCTGACATGCTCAAGTTAACCCCAGAAAAATGGAACATCATCAGGAAACAACTGTGAATGGAGAAGTCAAACTGGACTAGAAGACCTGAATATGAACTTTACTATCAAATCATTGATATAATGCAAAAAATAAACAAAATCAGGTGTGGTTTCTTTTGGACTAATGCTACCACTGCTGTAATAATAGCCTACTGTTTAACTGGTGGGCAATAGGGTAGTGCAGAACTATCATTGTAGCATTGTATTAAGCCTTGACAATTAAAAAAAAAACCAAACAACTATGTGCCTAGGATTTCCTTTATGTTGCCAATTTGTGAATTCCTCATAACTATATAATGTGTGTCCTCAGTGGAGAATCTGGTGCTGGGAAAACCGTCAACACAAAAAGAGTCATCCAGTACTTTGCCAGCATTGCAGCTGCAGGGGGAAAGAAGGACGCAGGTTCTGAGAAAAAGGTGACAATGCAAAAATTATGAAATAGATCATACATTGCATCACCTGCGTTTACTTGTTTGAATGCAAGTTGCACTCCTTTATGTATAGGGTACTCTGGAGGATCAAATCATCCAGGCTAACCCAGCTTTAGAGGCCTTTGGTAATGCAAAGACCATCAGGAATGACAACTCTTCCAGATTTGTAAGTTTATTTCTATTATAAAATTTATTTCTGTGCCTACTACATCTTAATGTTTATTGTTTTGTTTTTTTTTTCTTTCGGTTATTAATTTTAGGGAAAATTCATCCGAATTCACTTTGCAGCCAGTGGAAAGCTGGCTTCAGCTGATATTGAGACATGTAAGAAGTAATCTCTATTTTTCAATGCCATTTATTAATATATTAAAAATGATTATCTTCCTTTACCTACATCCTGCAAATGTTGTTACAGATCTTCTAGAGAAGTCACGTGTAACCTTTCAGCTCAAGGCTGAGAGAGATTATCACATCTTCTATCAGATTCTATCTCAGAAGAAACCTGAGCTGCTTGGTAAATCAAAACAATTTGTCTTTCAACCAGCTAGTTGTGATGCTGCTGTATTTTCAGGATACAGAATCTAACACTTCTGCTTTGCTTTTCAGAGATGTTGCTCATCACCAACAACCCCTATGACTATGCCTTCATCTCCCAAGGAGAGACAACAGTAGCCTCCATCAATGATGCTGAGGAGCTGATGGCCACTGATGTGAGGGCATAATAATGTCTTTAATTTTAACAACTACTGCTGAAAAGAAAAAGTAAATATTGTTAATATGTGCCACTGGTTCAATTTATAGATTTAATTATTTGAGATATAGACTTTGAAGGGTTGATTTAAAAATAACTGTTACTTACTGAGTGTTGTTGAATAAGCCAGAAGAACATCTATCAATATTGTTTCGAATATAGATATGTTATTTTGTCTCTATCTGCAGATGTAGGATTATAAAATATCATTGATGTCATTTGTAACCAAGTATTTTTGTTCTTAGATGATGAGTGAAAGTGATATGCATGGACTGGATTGAATGTCTAATGTCAGATGTCATCTATGGTTTAATATGGGATCCTGGTGGCTCAAAGAGCATATCCCATCTTATCCCTCAAGTCTCTCCTTTCACTCTACTGTAGAGCCTGAAATTATGCAAAAAAATCACTGGAATATCAAATTTAATACCCCTCTTCTTTTTCAGGATGCCTTTGATGTTTTGGGCTTTACTCAAGAGGAGAAGAATGGCATTTACAAGTTGACTGGTGCCATCATGCATCACGGCAACATGAAATTCAAGAACAAGCAGCGGGAAGAGCAGGCAGAGGCCGATGGCACTGAAGGAAAGAGACGCTCTCTGAAGCTCCGGAACATGATGAATGAGATAGAAATGCCAGTCTTAAAGAAATTCACTAAAGGCTTGCTATTCTAAAGAGATTTCTCATTTACTTGTGTCTTCTCAGATGCTGACAAAGTAGCTTATCTGATGGGCCTGAACTCTGCTGACCTGATCAAAGGTCTCTGTCACCCAAGAGTCAAAGTAGGAAATGAGTGGGTCACTAAGGGACAAAATGTTCAGCAGGTAAGAATAGAATACAAGAGTGTAATTAATTGCAAGGTTTCCCTTTAAGTGCAATGCATGAAGGAAGCAACATTAAGGGCCCTATCTTACATTTGCACGGCGCAAGCGCAGGGCGTGTTGCACAGGGGTTTTAATTTACTCAGGGGAGTGCTTGACCCCGCCCAATGTGCCACTGGCACACATCGGATAGTCCTATCAGCTGTGTATGTTCACCTCATCAATTCATGGGTGTTTCATGGGTGTTTCTTTGGCCAAAAATGCATGAACCTATCAGAGAGTCTGCTCTCATTACCTTTAAGAACTGGTTGCGCCATGCACCAGTGGTGCAGGTGGCATTGCTATCTTACACCTGGTGCAAACGTAAATAGATGGCTGAACTACGAAGATTTTTTTATGTATTTATTTAGTAATTTAACTGAACAGGGACAAAGCTCAATAAATGTATTGTGTCAGACATCTCTTAGCTAATTGTTGTTTAAAAGCAAACATTTCCATATTTTGTCATATCCTTTTCTACCATACATTGTAGCCTGCACAGGCAAACATGTGCATATACCCTCACACTCACGCAGGCACACACTCATACATGCTTAAAAATTGGATTCATTTTGTGGATAGAATACATATGGTTATTTATGGTTGAAGGTCTGTTTTTCTTTTAGCCGCTTTTTGATATTGAATTCAAACAAAGAAAGGTGATTCACCAGTGAGGAGACAGATCTCGTGGCTCGAGGTGCATGTTATTGATAAAAATGGTTTAATCCTTGTTATCCAGGATCCGATAAATATGCTGACACAAAAGCTGAAGTTACTCCACCTGTCAGCAACTGATCTGTTAAAGACAATCCTACAACTGTGATCCTGTCCTGTCCATTTAGATCAATTAGGCATTATGATTACTGTAAGAGCAATTCCAGTTGACCTTTTGTTTCTTTTGTTTTCTTCTAATGGCTGTGTTGGATCCCAGTTTTGACACATGCAAATGAAAAGATGAGGAGATGAAGTTGTTGTAGTCAGTCCCCATGACTATTATACCAACTTGTTTTTTTACAGTTAACTTAGGAAGCAAAAACAACAAAAATAAAACAGTAACAGTATGAAGATATGGTCACACAGTCAAAAAACTGTTGCCTTTCTCAGCCACACCGAATGCCATGACTCCTGGGTATTTATGGACTTCTGGGGTTAGACCCACCTATGGCCATACTTGATCATTCCACACATTCACACACATACTCTCACTAATGACAAAGAAATAAAGTATTAAAATAAACAGAAAGCTCATTTTGGCTCCCATAATTACAACAATTCCTTATTTGTTATTAACTTAGGGGGGGAAAACCCTCACATAAATAAATAAAGGTGTGTGTGCGTGCTGGCCAAAGGTGGGTACACACGCCCCCGTACGCATGCTGTTTACTTCAAAATTTATACTTTGTGATTGAAAATATTTCCAAAGTGCACTTTACTAACTTTACTAAATATATCCAAAGCACACTTAAATATTTTACACTGCTGAGAGGCAAAACCAGAAAAGAACTGTGTGTGATTGTGGAGAAGTGTGTGAGCACATTAGCTAGCTGCACCGTATCTTACATTAAAGCTTTTTTACGTTTGCGCCTTGTGTTTAGACCAGGTTTTGGCTAGTCTAAGCGCAAGGCACATTTGACTTCAATGCGCTGGGTACAAGATAGCAAATGCGCCGAGCCACACCTATATTCCACCTTCATTCTCAGACCTCAGACCTCAGACCCCTCGGCACACAGACTCGGAGCAAGTGGATTTGCTATCGTACACTGGTGGCAAAAATGACACTTGTGCCGGGTGTAAGATAGCAATGCCACCTGCGCCACTGGCGCACCGGCTTTGTGCTGGTAGTAGGATAGGGCCCTAAGGGTAAAACAAATGGTATTCACCATAACTTGTAATTTTTCTAAGGTGTACTATGCTATTGGTGCACTGTCCAAGTCAGTGTATGAGAAGATGTTTCTATGGATGGTGGTTAGAATTAACCAATCCCTGGACACCAAGCAGCCCCGCCAGTACTTCATAGGTGTACTGGACATCGCTGGATTTGAGATCTTTGATGTGAGTTTAACAAAAAAGTCCAAAGTAATAAGCATTAGTGACACTTTTGCTTAATTTAAATGTATGAGTCGGATAAATTCTCCTTACTGTTAATGTTATTACAGTTCAACACCTTCGAGCAGCTGTGCATCAACTTCACAAACGAAAAACTGCAACAGTTTTTCAACCACCACATGTTTGTGCTAGAGCAGGAAGAGTACAAGAAAGAGGGCATTGAATGGACTTTTATTGATTTTGGTATGGACTTGCAGGCCTGTATTGACCTGATTGAAAAGGTGAGACACTATTACATGTTCATCCATAAATATGGATTGAGTGAAAATACATTAAAATACTTTTTTTCCTCAAAAAACTTATATTTTTTTCTCCTTAGCCAATGGGTATCATGTCCATCCTTGAAGAGGAGTGCATGTTCCCCAAAGCCTCTGATGCCACCTTTAAAGCCAAACTCTATGACAACCATCTGGGGAAATCAAACAACTTTCAGAAGCCCAGAATTGTCAAAGGGAAACCAGAGGCTCATTTTGCCCTGATGCACTATGCTGGAACAGTTGATTATAACATCAACAACTGGCTGGTGAAGAACAAGGATCCACTGAATGAGACCGTTGTAGGACTGTATCAGAAGTCCACTCTCAAGCTGTTATCTTTCCTCTTTGTAAATTATGCTGGAGCTGATTCAGGTAAAAAAAACAACAACAAACAAACAAAAAAAACCACTGCTTAATGCCATTTAGCTCTTTTGGGAGTGATAATAATTTAGAAAACTTGTCGGTCAGAAAGACATGATTTAATTTTTTATTCCTGTGTCTGTTAATGCAATCAAATGAGTTGTACACTGTTTATTAGCTGACACTGGAAAGGGTGGCAAAGGTGGAGGAAGCAAGAAGAAGGGTTCATCCTTCCAAACTGTGTCTGCCTTGCACAGGGTTAGTGAAAACATAGAAATGTGTGTAAATGGCTACTTTGTATGGAAACTTGAGACTAAGACTAAACATTGGTCACAATAATCACCTAAAATGGATAAGTGTTTGAATTACTTCCACAGGAGAACCTGAACAAGCTGATGACCAACTTGAGGTCTACTCACCCTCACTTTGTGCGCTGCATCATCCCCAATGAAACCAAGACTCCTGGAGCCATGGAGAATCCTCTGGTGATGCACCAGCTGCGCTGTAATGGTGTGCTGGAAGGCATCAGGATCTGCAGGAAGGGCTTCCCCAACAGGATCCTCTATGGAGATTTCAAACAGAGGTTTTTATGTGATGAACAAGTCCACTTTTAAAACCTTCTATGGAAATGAAATACTACTCTTGTCAGGACTGCTGCTGTGTCTCATAGGATGCTTTAACAGCGATCAAAATTTCATGTTTTTTGTTTGTACAAAGATACCGAATTTTGAACCCTAATGCAATTCCTGAGGGGCAGTTCATTGACAATAAGAAAGCTGCAGAGAAACTGTTGGGTTCTCTGGATATTGACCACAATCAGTACAAACTGGGGCACACCAAGGTCAGTCTTTCTAAAGTTGATTAAAACAAAATAAATTTTGCATAGCAAATAAATTATTACTGACATCCCTATCTGTCCATTAAAAAAAGGTGTTCTTCAAAGCCGGACTTCTCGGTCAACTTGAGGAGATGCGAGATGACCGACTAGCATTAATTATCACTGGCATCCAAGCCCGGTCAAGAGGTCTTCTAGCAAGAATTGAATTTCAGAAGATTGTTGAACGCAGGTATTCACACAAAACATTGCCAAACTGTTAGCTGACTCAAGTCAAACAACTTTTATTTTTGGTTTATTTTTAGTTACTTTTATTAGTTTTTAACCACAACTATTTACAATTCAGTTTTCAGTTTCAATTAACAAATTGGTTTAGAAGTTAATTACAATGAGCAAAGCGTACAACACCCTTGATCCTTAAGCCCTTGATACAGGAAAAAAAACTTAAAAACAAAATAAATGGACAAAAAAACTTAAAATATGTGTGTAAAAATGGCAGAAAACCTTGTCAAAAAGAAGAATCTCTAAATGCACCATACCTTAGCCAATGCAATAAGTTATTAACATCAGCACTGGGGGCATTGTGATGAAAAAGGAAATTCATTTTAGATATTTTAGAGCAGCTTTTTTTTTCTGATTCACACTATACTTAAACTTTCTCTGCTAGAGGTCACCTGATAGACAATGATAATGACAATGATAATTCATTGTCTCCAGGGATGCTCTACTTGTGATCCAGTGGAACATCCGCGCCTTCATGGGGGTCAAGAATTGGCCCTGGATGAAGATGTATTTCAAGATAAAACCTCTGTTGAAGTCAGCTGAGACTGAAAAAGAGATGGCCAACATGAAGGAGGAGTTTACTAAACTGAAAGAGGCTTTTGCAAAATCAGAAGCCCGCAGGAAGGAACTTGAAGAAAAAATGGTCACTCTTCTCCAGGAGAAAAATGACCTGCAGCTTCAAGTTCAATCTGTGAGTTAAAGATAAGCCATCAATTTAAATAGCATTAAAATTCAAAGATTTCAGCAAATTGCAAAACTGTGTTTCCTAAATCATGACAGGAGCAAGATAACCTCTGTGATGCAGAGGAAAGATGTGAAGGACTGATCAAGAGCAAAATTCAGTTGGAAGCAAAAATCAAAGAGTTGACAGAGAGACTGGAGGATGAGGAGGAGATGAATGCTGAATTAACTGCTAAGAAGAGAAAGCTGGAGGATGAGTGTTCTGAGCTGAAGAAAGACATTGATGACTTAGAGTTAACTCTGGCTAAAGTGGAGAAAGAGAAGCATGCCACTGAGAACAAGGTACCACATACACTAATTAATGTGAAATTATGTTTTTGCCTTAAAAGTATCAATGTTGAAGTTCTTTTGTTTATTTCCTTCGGCAACAGGTAAAGAACCTGACTGAAGAAATGGCTGCTCTGGATGAAATCATTGCTAAGCTGACCAAGGAAAAGAAAGCCTTACAGGAAGCTCATCAGCAAAC
>JAQMCX010000008.1:2277802-2290492 GCA_029814765.1 Acanthurus leucopareius
AACCGGGAATTTAAAATGATCAGTTTTTATTGTGACAAATGTCTTGTTCCAGGAGAGGACAGTTAAAGAAGATGACGTCTCTCCAATGAACCCTCCCAAGTTCGACAAAATTGAGGACATGGCCATGATGACCCATCTCAATGAAGCCTCTGTGCTGTATAACCTCAAAGAGCGTTATGCAGCATGGATGATCTACGTAAGACAATCTGTGTAACACAAATAAAAAATTAGAAAATAGCTATATTTGTCAGAAACAACTATTTAATTGAATCTCTATGACTATTTTCAGACCTACTCTGGGTTGTTCTGTGCCACTGTGAACCCCTACAAGTGGCTCCCAGTGTATGATTCTGAAGTCGTATCTGCCTACAGAGGCAAGAAGCGTATGGAGGCTCCACCCCACATCTTCTCTGTCTCTGACAACGCTTATCAGTTTATGCTTACTGGTAAGCCATCATCATAAAAATACAAAATTTTTAAGTGTATGAGATTTTTGTTACAGAAAAAGTTAATAGCTATGTATTTAATGTTACAGATAGAGAGAACCAGTCTGTCTTGATCACGTAAGTTACACATTTGTTGACTTTGTTTAACATGATCAGATATTTTGATCAAATTCTAATAAGTCTGTGTTTATACCTAGTGGAGAATCTGGTGCTGGAAAGACTGTAAACACAAAGCGTGTCATCCAGTACTTTGCAACAATCTCTGTTGGCGGAGACAAGAAGAAGGACACTTCAAAGGTGGGAGTTTAAAATCATGATTACAATTTAGTGTTGTATAAGAATATAAATGTTTTCCTAGTTATTGTCTGACATCAATTCTAAACCTGGGTTATAGGGGTCACTGGAGGATCAGATTATTGCAGCCAATCCTCTGCTGGAGGCCTATGGTAATGCCAAAACTGTGAGGAATGACAACTCTTCTCGTTTTGTAAGTATGGGAGGATTCCTACACACAAGAGAAATCTTGTTACACACGGTCTATATGAAAGGAACTTAAAAATTCATTTTTTGTTTCAAACAGGGTAAATTCATCAGAATCCATTTCGGCACAACTGGCAAACTGGCTAGTGCTGATATTGAGACTTGTAAGTGACAGCACTCATGGTACATATCATTGATCGGAATTGGGAAATGGCCTACTTTGACATATGAAAACTTTTGTAGATCTGCTGGAGAAGTCCAGAGTGACATTCCAGCTGCCCGATGAAAGAGGCTACCACATCTTCTACCAGATGATGACCAACCACAAACCCGAGCTGATTGGTAAACAGACGGAGTTGTTGAATTTTGTTATACCCATATTAAGTTTTACATAAAGCAATCCATTGAGCTTGTCACCTCTTTTTTGATCTTCAGAATTGGCTCTCATTACAACCAACCCCTACGACTTCCCCATGTGCAGCATGGGTCAGATCACTGTGGCCAGCATTGATGACAAAGTTGAGCTGGAAGCCACTGATGTAAGTGAGCTTTACTTTAAGACACATTTTTATTTACTATGTACAATTAAAAATTCTCTTTTTAACAGAACTTCTAAATTTATGGTATTTTGTGTTGCCACACTTTGAAAACAGAATGCTATTGATATCCTGGGCTTCACTAATGAAGAGAAGATGAGTATCTACAAGATGACTGGTGCTGTGCTCCACCATGGTAGCATGAAGTTCAAGCAGAAGCAGCGTGAGGAGCAGGCTGAGCCTGATGGCACAGAGGGTAAGTATTTAATGTCAGCTCAAAGTGGATAGCTTGAAAACAAATAGATGAAAGGTATTAATAGGATTGGTTTCTCTTATGTTAGAATGAAAAATTATTATTACAAAGTATATGTCATAACAGTAAATCACTGAATAATTTTCAGATGCTGACAAGGTTGCTTACTTGCTGGGTCTGAACTCTGCTGACATGCTGAAGGCTCTGTGCTACCCCAGAGTGAAGGTCGGAAATGAGTTTGTCACCAAGGGACAGACTGTACCTCAGGTAATTAAGATATTTAATGCTATTAATGTTGTGTATTTAAAATGGTAAAGGAAAACATTCATTCTTTTTATCTCAGATACCTTATTGAAAATGGTCCAGCACTTTAAAAATCACCTGACTTTATTCCAACCACTTGTTTGTTTTCATCCAGGTGCTGAACTCTGTGCCTGCCCTGGCCAAGTCCATCTATGAGAGGATGTTCTTGTGGATGGTTATCCGCATCAACCAGATGTTGGACACAAAACAGCCAAGGCAGTTCTTCATTGGTGTCCTGGATATTGCTGGTTTTGAAATCTTTGATGTAAGGTTCTTTTTGAATAATTCAGCTGCTAATATTAAAAAGTGGATCATTCTTGTTGCTGGATGGAGATGATGCTGTGTTTTTTGTCACCTCACAGTTCAACAGCATGGAGCAGCTGTGCATCAACTTCACCAATGAGAAACTGCAACAGTTCTTCAACCATCACATGTTTGTCCTGGAGCAAGAGGAGTACAAGAAGGAGGGTATTATCTGGGAGTTCATTGACTTTGGCATGGACTTGGCTGCCTGCATTGAGCTGATTGAAAAGGTAACCATTTCATTTCATGGTTATAGTGGTCGTTCTCAATTTAAGTGAGTATACCAATAATTACATACTTCTCTGCACTTTTTTCAAGCCCATGGGCATCTTCTCCATCCTTGAAGAGGAGTGCATGTTCCCCAAGGCCACAGACACATCCTTCAAGAACAAGCTGTATGATCAGCATCTTGGCAAAAACAGAGCATTTGAGAAGCCCAAGCCAGCCAAAGGAAAAGCTGAGGCCCACTTCTCCCTGGTGCACTATGCTGGTACTGTGGATTACAATATTGCTGGCTGGCTGGACAAGAACAAGGATCCACTGAATGAGTCAGTGTTGCAGCTGTACCAGAAGTCCTCAGTGAAACTGCTGGCTCTTCTGTATCCTCCCGTTGTTGAGGGTATGAGAGTACCTAAAGCAAAGCATAACATTTTTAAAAACCTGTCTTGCACTGTTTCAATGCCAATATTTAACAAAACCTGTTTGTGTAAAAATATCAACAGAGGCCAGTGGTGGCAAGAAGGGAGGCAAGAAGAAGGGTGGTTCTATGCAGACTGTGTCCTCACAGTTTAGGGTAAGGTTTAACATTTCAAGATGGGTGAAAAAACTATTTTAAGTTCTTAAACAAAACAACAATTGGTCCTTTTCATGACAAGAGATACTATTTTGGATCTACAGGAGAACTTGGGCAAGCTGATGACTAACCTGAGGAGCACCCATCCTCACTTTGTGCGCTGTCTGATCCCCAATGAGTCAAAGACTCCAGGTACAATGATCCTAGAGATTGTAAGAAAATAGTATGTTTAAGTTTTTTGGGGGACATGGTATTGCTAAGCTAATGCCATTTCATCAAAAAGACAAACTGCTGGATGTTCTTACATGTATATTAAAAAAAATTACATAACAAATAACACAAACTACAAATAAATATTAGAAAATTGTTTTTTTTACAGGTCTGATGGAGAACTTCCTGGTCATCCACCAGCTCAGGTGTAACGGTGTGCTGGAGGGTATCAGAATCTGCAGGAAAGGTTTCCCAAGCAGAATCCTTTATGGTGACTTCAAGCAGAGGTATCTGTTGATACACTAATATCAACTAATATTTTTGGCACAAACTGATCAAGTAAAATGCTCTCAATGATCAATAATTCTTTCATTAAAGGTACAAGGTGCTGAATGCCAGTGTCATCCCTGAGGGCCAGTTCATCGATAACAAGAAGGCTTCAGAGAAGCTGCTTGGGTCAATTGATGTTGACCATGATCAGTACAGATTTGGACACACCAAGGTCAGCACCTTGAATTTCATTTATACCTCATTAAAATTTGTAGGATATATGCTCACAATAAAGCAGGAAATCTGTCGACCTATGTGAACAAGAAACAAGTGATAAACAGTTAGCGATAAATCCAAGAAGAATGTCTCCTACGAGCAAACATTCTTGCTTTAGAACCACTGAATCTTGTACAGCATGTCAAAATGCTTTTGTTGGTTTGTTTGTTTCTTTTACAGGGTGGAAAGAACTCACTATCTATGTTTATTCAACATACATATATACTTTTTCTTTGTACAGGTGTTCTTCAAGGCCGGTCTGCTGGGTACCCTTGAGGAGATGAGAGATGAAAAACTGGCATCTCTGGTCACCATGACTCAGGCTCTCTGCCGTGGTTACCTCATGAGAAAGGAGTTTGTGCAGATGATGGAGAGAAGGCATGTTGAAAAAAGCCCAATTTGGTGCACACACGTGATACAAATGTTGAATTTTTTAATCTATAACCACAACATCTTATCCACAGGGATGCCATCTATACCATCCAGTACAATGTGCGCTCATTCATGAATGTGAAACACTGGCCATGGATGAAGGTGTACTACAAGATCAAGCCTCTGCTGAAGAGCGCTGAAACTGAGAAGGAACTGGCCCAGATGAAGGAAAACTATGAGAAGATGCAAACAGACTTGGCTGCTGCCCTGGCCAAGAAGAAGGAACTGGAGGAGAAAATGGTTTCTCTCCTGCAGGAGAAGAATGACTTGCAGCTGCAAGTAGCATCTGTAAGTGCACATCAGCCAACATTTGAGCTTCTTCCTCCCTGTCTGTGTTCATGTGCTAACATTTGTTTTTACAATACAAACTAGGAATCTGAGAATCTGTCAGATGCTGAGGAAAGATGTGAGGGACTTATCAAGAGCAAGATTCAGCTGGAGGCCAAACTCAAAGAGACAACTGAGAGGCTGGAGGATGAGGAGGAAATCAATGCTGAGCTCACTGCCAAGAAGAGAAAGCTGGAGGATGAATGCTCTGAGCTCAAGAAGGACATTGATGACCTGGAGCTTACCTTGGCCAAAGTGGAGAAGGAGAAACATGCCACTGAGAACAAGGTTTGTAGATGTCAATTTGTTTAGAAGACTGAACCATTGAAGGATTACCATGTAAATAACAACATATTTCTCACAAATGTAGGTGAAGAACCTGACTGAGGAGATGGCCTCTCAGGATGAGAGCATTGCCAAGCTGACCAAGGAAAAGAAAGCCCTCCAGGAGGCTCATCAGCAGACTCTTGATGACCTGCAGGCTGAGGAAGACAAAGTCAACACTCTGACCAAGGCCAAGACAAAGCTTGAGCAGCAAGTGGACGACGTACGTTTACAAAGTCAAATGTTTTAGCAAAGTAAGATTTTTCTTGAGTGTGATGATTAATAACTTGTTTTACTGTTTAGCTTGAGGGTTCCTTGGAGCAAGAGAAGAAACTGCGTATGGACCTTGAGAGAGCAAAGAGGAAGCTGGAGGGTGATCTGAAACTTGCCCAAGAATCCATCATGGATCTTGAGAACGACAAGCAGCAGTCTGAGGAGAAAATGAAGAAGTAACATTGTTTTGTAAATTTGCACAGCAACTATTCTTTGTACAGTCTTAATTGCAAAAACGCTAACTGTGTACTTATTTATTATTCTCGCAGGAAGGACTTTGAAACCAGTCAGCTTCTCAGCAAGATTGAGGATGAGCAGTCAATGGGTGCTCAGCTTCAGAAGAAGATCAAGGAGCTTCAGGTGATTTTGACTTATACCATTACAGCATTCATTTTCTATTTTGTCTAACATGTGTAAAAGTCTACTAAAGACAAAACTGCTACATTCAACAGGCCCGCATTGAGGAACTGGAGGAAGAGATTGAGGCTGAGCGTGCTGCTCGTGCCAAGGTTGAGAAACAGAGAGCTGACCTCTCCAGGGAACTTGAGGAGATCAGTGAGAGGCTGGAGGAAGCTGGTGGTGCCACCGCTGCTCAGATTGAGATGAACAAGAAGCGTGAAGCTGAGTTCCAGAAGCTCCGTCGTGACCTTGAGGAGTCCACTCTGCAGCATGAAGCCACGGCTGCTGCTCTTCGCAAGAAGCAGGCCGACAGCGTCGCTGAGCTGGGAGAGCAGATCGACAACCTTCAGCGTGTCAAGCAAAAGCTTGAGAAGGAGAAGAGTGAATACAAGATGGAGATCGATGACCTGTCCAGCAACATGGAAGCAGTTGCAAAAGCAAAGGTACACAACACATTAAGGGGTATTTTAATACCCAAATAAATAGTCAATACAGCCAAGAACCACATACACATATTTGATCACTGATCTGAATTGTCTTTTTTTTCTCATCAGGGTAATCTTGAAAAGATGTGCCGTACTCTTGAGGACCAACTTGGGGAACTGAAGACCAAGAATGATGAAAACCTTCGTCAACTCAATGACTTGGGAGCACAGAAAGCACGTCTCCTGACGGAAAATGGTATCTACAATTTCTCAGTGAACAATCCTTTGTATATCATTAAGAAACCTATCATAAACTGATGTGAAATATATTTTTTTCACACAAGGTGAGTTCAGCCGTCAAATTGAGGAGAAAGAAGCTCTTGTGTCCCAGCTGACCCGAGGCAAACAGGCTTTCACACAACAGATTGAGGAACTGAAGAGACAGATTGAGGAGGAGGTTAAGGTAAGAAAGCTTTTTTAGAGTGTAATAAAAGACTTTCTGTTTGTTATTTAGACATTTTGCACATCCAATACTCTCTCTTACACCAGGCCAAGAATGCTCTTGCCCATGGACTCCAATCAGCTCGCCATGACTGTGATCTGCTGAGGGAGCAGTTTGAGGAGGAGCAGGAGGCAAAGGCTGAGCTGCAACGTGGAATGTCTAAGGCCAACAGTGAGGTGGCTCAGTGGAGAACCAAGTACGAAACTGATGCTATCCAGCGCACTGAGGAGCTTGAGGAAGCCAAGTGAGTAATATTCAAAAGATCAATTATTGGATCAGTCAACACATGACAAATTTGTTTGAATTATTTATTAATTATTTAACTGTTTCTATTTCTTACATGCAAATACTTCTAGAAAAATTGTAAGTTTAAGATTTCAAGCGAGAGACTGATCTGCCTTTGTCAAACAGGAAAAAGCTGGCCCAACGCCTCCAGGAGGCTGAGGAACAGATTGAGGCAGTCAATTCCAAGTGTGCTTCTCTTGAGAAAACCAAACAGAGGCTCCAGAGTGAGGTGGAGGACCTCATGATTGATGTGGAGAGGGCCAATGGTCTGGCTGCCAACCTGGACAAGAAGCAGAGGAACTTTGACAAGGTAGCAACCCTGACTTGACTTGTTGAAAATATCCCTGTGAACAATGAAATGATTTAAACAAAATGTCTCTATATCACTACGTGAACAACTGAACCATACAAATTTCATTTCTCAGGTGTTGGCAGAGTGGAAGCAGAAGTATGAGGAAGGTCAGGCAGAGCTTGAGGGAGCTCAGAAGGAGGCTCGCACTCTTGGAACAGAGCTGTTCAAGATGAAGAACTCTTATGAGGAAGCTTTGGATCAGCTGGAGACCATGAAGCGTGAAAACAAGAACCTGCAACGTGAGTTGTGACAACATTATATAAAAGTTCATAAATTGTCTTCATCGAACACAATATTTCCAAATTTTTGTTTTAAGACTTAACATTATAAAGCACATGCATCTCTCTGCAGAGGAGATCTCAGATCTGACTGAACAGATTGGTGAGACTGGCAAGAGCATCCATGAGCTGGAGAAGGCCAAGAAGCAGGTGGAGACAGAGAAGTCTGAGATCCAGACAGCTCTTGAAGAGGCTGAGGTACATTTCATTTGGGCAAATCTTTGGAGACAAAAATCTATTTCAAGGAGAATTTGTTGGAAGCCAGACACTAATATATTATTCTGTGATATTAGGGAACTCTGGAACATGAAGAGTCTAAGATCCTCCGTGTCCAGCTGGAGCTCAACCAGATTAAGGGTGAGGTGGACAGGAAGCTGGCAGAGAAAGATGAGGAGATGGAGCAGATCAAGAGGAACAGCCAGAGGGTGATTGACTCCATGCAAAGCACTCTGGATTCTGAGGTCAGGAGCAGGAATGATGCCCTGAGAATCAAGAAGAAGATGGAGGGAGATCTGAATGAAATGGAGATTCAGCTGAGTCATGCAAATCGCCAGGCTGCAGAGTCCCAGAAGCAGCTGAGGAATGTGCAGGCACAACTGAAGGTAACAGAAGACATAAAGTTGTTCCACTCACTGTTGTCAGCACACCTTTGTTCTGGGATTCATGTTAATATCTTGCCCATATTTTTTGTTTAGGATGCACAACTGCACCTTGATGATGCTGTCAGAGCCCAGGATGACCTCAAAGAACAAGCTGCCATGGTGGACCGCAGGAACGGTCTCATGGTGGCTGAAATTGAGGAACTTAGAGCTGCTCTGGAACAGACAGAGAGAAGCCGCAAAATTGCTGAGCAGGAGCTGGTGGACGCAAGTGAGCGTGTTGGACTTCTCCACTCTCAGGTGAACAAATATTATATTTTCTTTGAAGGTGGAGTCAGTAGCATTTTCCTGAACATCAAAATATAGTCTTGAACAAAATAAATTCCTGCTCAGTCATCACTTTAGGGCATTTTGGGGTATTTTGATGTATTTTTTTAGTAGGGACCTTTCTGGGTGGGGAATGAGTGCATTCCCCGCCACCATTGACAGCGCACAGGTGAGGTTGTAAGTGGCTAAAACATAGTGACTCAATGCCATTCATACTGGGGAAAGTTTGTTTTACAAGTTTGTGCATTCAGTCACAGTAGGTATATAGCTTACAATAGCCAAAATATTTGTTGAATGGCCCTTGAGTCACTGCTGAGGTTGCCACAGTGATGAAATTTTCCAATAAGCCTGTGACACCACTGGTAATTCACTGGTGCCATGGCTTTCTCGTGAGAAAACACTTACTATCTGTAGAGCACAATTTTCAATTACTGCTTATGCAAACTGATTATCTTCTACAGCTGCAGCTTCACAATAAAAGCATTTAACAGGCAAAACGCAAGTTTACTCACAGATCAACTCATTTTTTCACAGGTCAGTCAGTTTGCCCAGCTATCTTATTGCTATGGATCACCAAAAAACATGTTGATGGAGCAAAGCACAAGTTATTTTCAGCATTTGTTGACAGCAGATCACTTTTGCATATGTCTGGGAGCAGTTTTATACCATCTATGAAAGTAATGGAACATGAAGTAGCTGTTAGATTCGAGCTACATTTCGAAGTTGAGTTAACAAACTCCTTTTATTCAAGTTTTCAAGTTCTATATTAGCATCAGAAATTTGAAAGCAAGGTGCATGTCTGACAGCATTGTTTTTTAAAAAGGCAAAATGATGGTGAGGCCGGTCGGCACATAATACAATTTATGCATGCACCACCACCGTGTAACGCCAGGAATACCGACTACAAAGGCAAGCCTAGTCACTGCCACATATGAAAATGATCCTTCCAGTGGTTGCTGGGTTGGGGGGGTTTGACCTGGCATCTGCTGTCAATGGCAGGGTGCATGGCCTTCTGGTGGTGTTAAACCAGGGGCGGACTAGGGCAAAAAAGTGGCCAGGGAATTTGTACCTGATTGGCACATTCCCCAGGGGGCGGGAATGGGTAGGCAACGGCTGGCAGAAAGAAAATAGCACATTATTTGACAAAAATGTATGCATTTTAACATTATATTGAAAAATATTTCCCATAAAAAACACTGACAGTATTAGTTTTTGAGTTTAGCCTACAACAAAATAAATATGGTGTATATGTAACATACAAACCCAGTGGTATCTGTAATTTTAATTAAGACTAACCAATTTGCTGGGCATAAATTATTTTACCAATTAAAATTAATTAATCAAACCATTTAAAATTAGGATAAAATTATATTGCCTGTACCCCAAAATGGCCACTAGGAGGCAACAAAAGCAATTTTAAAACCCTGGCAAGCGCAATTCCCTTACACACTCTCTTTTTCTACTGGTCCTTGACTCACTCACTCACTAGTATACTCTTACAGAGAACTGGCTGTTCTAATCTTTTATCAGTATCTCATCTGTTTAAAGATATAGATACTTAAACTAAACTTAGATATTTAGGTCTTCCTATTAGTCCTTGAAAGTAACAGGCTAATTTCAATCATTAGACAGTGAGGTTAGCCACAGCAGGTTAGGAAATACAGGGGAGGGTAGCCCACAATTATTAAGTTTTAGTTTTAATAAACCCAGAAAAAACGATCCAATTTGTTATAAGTCTAATAACACTCATACAACATCATATCTTATTAGAATTATTGACTGCCTGTCCTTCATGGCAAATTACCTCCTGCGTAACTGGCTAACATTAGCTCATTTGTGATATATTTGGCTAAAAAGCAAGCTAACGTCAGTCAAATAGTCATACTGCTCACCTTTATCTTACCATTATGCCACTAGTGCTTCTTCTTTGCCCGGACAGAGGCTGCTCTGCTGGCTGCACTGAGGTGTCATTGTCAGTCTCATCAACATTGCTTGACTAAGCCAGCTCAACACTGCTAGTGTCACTAGTGCCCCACTGCACCTATGCCCACCTTTTAGGGCTACCTCCACAACACTATGGCCGTCTAGGCAACTGCAGTTTGCTTCCAGTTTGTTTCCATTTGTTTTGTTTTGTTTTGTTTTGTTTTGTTTGGTTTTTTACCAGCAATGGGAAAACTCCCAGTACTCCCAAAGGCCTGTCCACCCTTGTGTTAAGCCCAGGAGGAAGGATCCATTTTAAATGTTGTGTTTACAAGCCCCAACATACAATGCTACTGACTCTGTCTTCAATAATTTAAAAATGTAATCCGTTTTTAAGCAACATGTTACAAGATTAAGTGTAATGACTAAATCAAACAAATCAACCAAATCTTTTTTCTTTTAGAACACAAGCCTTTTGAACACCAAGAAGAAGCTTGAGACTGACCTTGTCCAGATCCAGAGTGAAGTGGATGACACTGTTCAGGAAGCAAGAAACGCAGAGGAAAAAGCCAAGAAGGCCATCACTGATGTAAATGAAAATTACCTTGGCTCTTGGTACTGTTCCAAGTAACGTGTTTTTTCCAGAAATTTAAAATGATCATTTTATGCTGTCTCATCTAGGCTGCTATGATGGCTGAGGAGCTGAAGAAGGAGCAGGATACCAGTGCTCACCTAGAGAGGATGAAGAAGAACCTGGAGGTTGCTGTTAAGGACCTACAGCACCGCCTGGATGAGGCTGAGAACCTGGCCATGAAGGGTGGCAAGAAGCAGCTCCAGAAACTTGAGTCTAGGGTAAGACAACTCTGTTAAAAATGTTTACAGTCAAACAAATCCAAGAGAACATATAGTACATACTGTAATATATTTATCTTAAATTGGCTGGCTTTAGGTGCGTGAGCTGGAGGCAGAGGTTGAAGCTGAGCAGAGACGTGGAGCAGATGCTGTTAAGGGTGTTCGCAAATATGAGAGGAGGGTGAAGGAGCTCACCTATCAGGTACAGTCACTCTGATATTTGCCATGCACACATCAATCCAGTATGTCCATTAATGAACATATTTGAACATGTATGTTTACCGTCAATTACAGACTGAGGAGGACAAGAAAAACGTTACTAGGCTTCAGGATCTGGTTGACAAGTTGCAGCTCAAGGTGAAGGCTTACAAGAGGCAGGCTGAGGAAGCGGTAAGGATAAATTAGTAGTTGTGAGCTTTGAAAAATTTATAGTGTCATCGTTATTTTATGTGCAGTAGACTAAACATGCAATTTAAACATTCAAACATATGTTTGTGGTTCTATCAGGAGGAGCAGGCCAATGTTCATCTGTCCAAGTGCAGGAAGGTCCAGCATGAGCTGGAGGAGGCTGAGGAGCGTGCTGACATTGCAGAATCCCAGGTCAACAAACTGAGAGCAAAGAGCCGCGACTCTGGCAAGGTAAATATACACAAATTCTAGTGTAATGAAACATCTTTTGTTATTCTCAGCACTCTCATTTTAATACGGTATGTATAAACCTACTAATTTACATACATTTACATATTTGTGTACATAATTTATATTTAAATGCATGTTTATTGAAATATATATATATATATAAATAAACATTCAACATACAATATATTTACAAATATTCAGAATATGATATGTTTAAAAGCATATATGAACTCTACTTTTCCATTGTTTTATTGTTTTCCAGGGAAAAGATGCAGCTGAATAAAGCAGTCTGGCTGATGGGCTGTTTCCAATCATAAAATATGATGTGAAATATTCCATAATAAAAATTTTTCTGATCTTAAATTGCACTCTGTTCTTTTTATTTTTATTTCATTTTTTCCTCTAGGAGGCAGTATATGTAAGATTTTGGTCATTTGTTACACGTCTAAACAAAGTTCAAGAACCTTTAACTGATTGGTTGTTTACAACTTAAAGTATTCCACATACTTTTTTTGATGTAAAGGTAGACAAACAGAATAACACCTTTAGTGACCACTGTTTCAGCAATCCCTCCAGTTTTAATTATCTCATCTTTTTTTCCCCTATGGATAATGTTTCTACATTTTTGATTTTTGGTGTGCTTGTGTATGCTTTGTTTTCATGCCAAAACCAGTCTGTAATAGACTGAAGAATAGCTGCTCATCACAAATACACAAAGTATGGTACAATATATAATGGTGCGAATATATGAAACTGGAGGTGTTATCCTCAAGGACTCGTTTAAAACTCCTGTGGTGTTCCTATTTTTAATTGGTCTTTGATTTGTATGACTCTTATTTGTTTTACAACAGGACAAAAACTCGAAACAGAACAGGAAGTAAAGACT
>JAQMCX010000008.1:2302340-2323732 GCA_029814765.1 Acanthurus leucopareius
GACACCAGTGCTCATCTGGAGCGTATGAAGAAGAACATGGAGCAAACCATCAAAGACCTGCAGCACCGTTTGGATGAGGCTGAACAGATCGCCATGAAAGGAGGCAAGAAGCAGGTGCAGAAGCTTGAGGCCAGGGTGAGTGTCAATAAATCCTAAAAAATCAAATAAAGAATCTTTTAGATTTACTTTCTCTTAAGCTGGCAATAATGAACATCTCCCACTGTTCTTTGAGGTTAAAAGTTTATAATGTTGAGTCTAAATAAGATCTATCTTCATATCTTCCCCTAAATAGATTCGAGAACTGGAAAGTGAAGTTGAGGCTGAACAAAGAAGGTCCAGCGATTCTGTCAAGGGAATACGAAAATATGAACGACGAATCAAAGAGCTGACATATCAGGCAGGTTTCAGGGCATTTACTAAGTATTGCAACACTTACAATATCATTTTAATCCTAACTAAAATTCTCCTGTTTGTTTTTTTTCAGACTGAGGAGGATCGTAAAAATCTTGCTCGGCTGCAAGATCTGGTTGACAAACTGCAGCTGAAGGTCAAATCCTACAAGAAAGCTGCAGAGGTGTCGGTAAGCGCTCTCAATGTTTTACAGAAAAACATAAAATCGGTCCAAGCCCATTTTTTTTTTGCCCAATTAATCAATAGGTATGTGGTAGAGCTTTGCAATATAGCTAAAATAGTGCCGTGCTTTGTTGGCTTTACATTATTTTGAAACTTATTTTTTTAAATCAGCACAGTAATCTTAGACTACAAATATACAAAACATTTTTTAGTGAGCCTTATTAAAGCGTTTGACACCAAAAAAAGTTTTAACATCATTTAAAAGGAAAAATAAAAAAATATGACTTTATTACATTGAAGTAAATTGAGTCATTAATATAAAAATATACGTCAGCTACTGAAAAGATATTGTGTTTCTGTTCAACAGGAGGAACAGGCCAACACCAATCTTACCAAGTTCCGTAAGCTTCAACATGAGCTTGATGAAGCTGAAGAGAGAGCTGACATTGCTGAGTCTCAGGTCAACAAGCTGCGGACCAAGAGCCGTGATGTGGGGTCAAAGGTAAATTATTAACTTTTTCATGCTGCATGCACCCATTTTGAAAGATAATCACTAAAACAGTTAATAAATTTTATTAGAACAAAAAATATCAAAGCATTCTTTCTTTAACCTGACAACAAGAAATAAAGAATTGGTATATTGCTACCAGAAACTTTTAATACCTGATAAATGGTGTATAGTGTGATAGTTAAAACTAATGTTTGCACAAAGAATCTACAAAATTTGAAGATTTTAATCTTAATAAGTTATATGTAATGTAATTAATGTTCTAAAAAACAAGAAATGTGTTTCATTGTTTGTTTTTCTTTTGTTTCAGAAAGGACTTGATGAGGAGTAGAGTTCATGAAATTAAGTTGTTTTTCTCTGAGACACCTGGGTCTCCCTAAGCATGTCAGTTGTTTGGTAGAATAAAATTAAGCTGCATCTCAAAATGTGCTGTGTTTTTTGTCTTCTGTTATCTTTCCAAAGTATTGCATCTGGACAAATATACAATTAACACTTATTAAGTTGTATGAAGACTCAGTATTAAAGTTGCATCCTTAAAAGGCTCAGTTGTTCAAAAGCAAAGAAAGGGCACAATTCATCATTTGTTGAAACAAATAATTATATAAGAGATATGACCATAAAGGCCTCAAAAATACTAAGTAAAATTCACATTTTTAAAATAAAAAAATGTTGCCTTTGGTTTTTATTTACATTTAGTGTTTTTTTAAATTTATTTTATTCATCATAACTATGCACCTGTTATGAAATGTAAGAATCCAGCTACACATATTTCATTCAAACACATTTTGGGAATCAAAATAGTGTAATAATCCCTGTGTCTTAAGGTGAAAAAGAATAGTTATTGATACTTGATAGTTTTTAATAGTGTTTATTTTGTTTGCCCCTGTCACCATACCCAGCAACACTGATGTGGGGGTTGATGAGTGCTCTTTTGCTCTCTTTACTATATCCAACAGTGACATCACATTGTGGGGAAACATAGTGAGGACACATAGTGGAGCCCACTCCTTCATAATTACAACAGGGAAAAAAATAAAACCACCATGGTTGTGAAAAGCCTTCAGTTACTCATTTAAAGTAGCAGTGTAAATAACAATAGTAGTGTGATGCCTGTGAGTGTTTAAGCTATCACCTTGCTGATGTAAGTAAATTATCAACCTAGACACACAGTGACTTTGGCTACATAATAAAACTAAATCGCTCAAATCCTCCTGAGTGGACCTTCACACCAAGTAAGTGACAGTAACAAAACAGCCTGTAGATCTTAATCTGGCCTGTTCAGAGGAGTTTTGCTGTGTGCTGAATATGAAAACTTAAGTGACCTGACTGTCCATCAGTGTAGATCGTATTTTTGAAATTACACCCTAAAGCATACTTGACATTCCTTATCATGATCCCGATAATCTATCACAGATAATTTTTTTGATTACTGACTTTCCACGAACAGGTGTTAGGAATTTAAATACTATTTGGAATTGCAAACATTACAGACTCACCTGTCACAAGCTGTTGGTTGTTTCACAATAAAATCCTAGAAAAGAAAAGTAAAGAAAATGGTAAGCAAGTATACAAAAATACAAAAAGTAAAATTTCCACTCAGTCTCGTTAAATACACATACTTATACATACTTACAGGAACATAAGGTCCCCTTTAGCATCCATATGAGATGCACAAGGCTGTTTCATCAAATGCTAATAGCAACTGCTGCAACTGACTTAAAGGAAGGACAAGTTCCTATGATGGGTGGAGATTAAAGTAGAGTGGTGGGTCACACAGATAAGTTTGGCCTAAGGTGTGAGTAACCATGCAGAACTTGTGTTAAACCCCTTATCTTTTCACAAACCTTAACCAAGTTGTTTTGGTGTCTTGGCCTCACAAAACTACCACCCTTGCACAACTGCTACTATTTTAACAAAAACCAAATGTTAAGAAAATCTTCTGAAAAATGTTTTTCACTTGGCACACTTACATTAAAGAATACCTTGTCTATTTTAATAATGAACAAGGACCGAGAGAAATCGACATGGATGTTTGATGCGTTGGGATGTATACATCAGCAAATTATTTTAATGTTTTGCAATAACCATTTAAGAATTTATTTAGCTAATAAGTAAGCTTACTATTGCTCTTGGCACTGTGGCACCACTTAAACTCATGGTAAAGGTAATAAAGAAAAGAAAAGCAATTGTAAAAATTTTCGGTCTGAAAGGAGCAACCATATTTTCCCTTGAGAGTACATGTGACTAACTGTACGTTTTGCTCATCTTTCTACAAACCTTTCTCTATATCTCTTACCATGTATTTCTTCACTATTGCTTGTTTTTCAAGAAATAACAAGGCTCAGGTAACACCAGCAACAATGTCAGTCCAAATATACATGAAAGTGTTTAAATATACACATTTGTGTAGGATTTAAATGTAACATTTTTCATTATGAACACATTTTTTGCAAAAACATTGAAATATAATGTAATTTAGACCTTACCTTTTAGCCTTGTTATATGCAATGATGGTTCCTCATTGGCAGAAAACCTTATGATCTACAGGACTCTTTCAGCTCTGTGCATGAACTCCGAACCACAGACTTCATTGTCTGAATGGAGACCAGCAGAAAGGGCAAGACAAGAAAAGGACACATAGAGGCAGGTTCCAATACTTGACACCTCCTCAAGTGACCTTCAGTAAAAGCATTCTAACAATAGCTGCCTCAGCTGAAACTATAGTTGGCTCAGCTTTCATACTTAAGAGAGTCAAGGTGCCTCACACCTTCCCTTATGTGCACATGTGATTGCAGAAGTCAGAGGTACAAGGTCTGTGAACAGCTGGGAATGGGCCCTTTGATGTAAGGCTGGCTGCTTCACCCCATGCCTGGAATAGATTTTAGCTAAGTAAAGGAGTTCAGAATTCCGGTATGAAGGGCAATATTTTGTAGATCCACTATATAGAGTGAGGCTAAAGAACTTCCTGTTGTTACTCTGGCTAAGATTCAGTGATAAGGTATTGGTTTATCAGGGCTGACCTAGTGTATTACATATTTTATAACATCTTTCATTAGTGCCATGAGTTATGAATAGTGCACAACTTTATGTTCAATGGTTACCTATTAAAAACATGTGCTAGAGGTGAGTACTAGTGCAACCTAATTTAGTACTTGATTTGATGGGTAGATCACCCCCCTGCCCTGATGAAAACCTACAGCTTTTTCTTTAAATATGTTGAGGTGACAGTAAACAAGAACAGTATTTTTTCTGAAGTGTACAAGGCTGATCTACATGTTCATTATGTCAATATGAGGCCTGTAATAATGAGTATGCACAGATGGTGCAACTTACCTTAGTTCTTTTTTCATACTGTTTGAGGCCTACCAAATATGGCTGCCAGTTACATCCGCAACTATAATAATGAACTAATATGTTCAGTTTAAACAAACAGCGCACAGGTACACTTTTTAAGTGTAATTTTGCCTGTATGCTACACAGCAGCTCTTGTCCACTGACAGGAAAAATTGCCTGTGAATCTGCAGTTGTTACTTTTAGGTGTTTATTGGGGTTTCATTAATGGAGACCTTGGCCTATAAGTTAAAACAACAGATGCAACAATAGAATGATGGAGGGGACCAAAACACCAAAGCAATGACAGAGCAGGCTGCAAAATGATAACTGCTCTTTACAGTCTGGAATCTTGAAACATTTATTTAAGGCAGCATGATTTTATACAGAAATACATTGAATCAAAGATCTACTTATTACTTTTTACCTTTTACAATCTGGGAATGATGTGCAATTGTGATTTTGATCTTTATGTGGTGTAAGGTGGAATGCTAGCAGGGCAGGAAGGTGAGAGAGTTTCACGATATTTTAGAGGTAGAGGATATAAGGAGACAGATTACTAGCACTAGCATATACAGACTAATTTTGGTGTCAAAATGACTTTAGAGTGCCAGTAATAATGGTTAGGCAAGGCTGTCATATCCCCTATAATCCTAAGTAAGAAACTACACTCACAGAAGATGCTAAACTGGGACAGTAAGAGGGACGTTAGGCGACGGCACTTATGAAGCTTGTTATTGTTTAAACTCATAAAGAAAAAAACAGTGAGTTTTGTATTCAGACTATGCGTGTGGGTGCATACATTGGAGATTCATAGCAAACTGTAACAACTGATATAAATTTCTTTCCCCTCCAAAATTTAAGTTCACCCTTTGATGGTTGTTCTAGTTCAGGCATACCCTGTGAGTTGTTATAAACTGATTTTCTCTAATTAAGTGGAGAAAATATGGAATGACTCTTACTAACATTGTCTGGGTGGCAACCATTGACTGTATATACACTGGAAAACCCTCCGTGACGCCACCCATTGGTTTCTGCCAGAGCAAAAGTGAAGCCTCAGAAATCTCGTCCTGGGCGCTGTCATTTGCCTGCGTCTTACTCCGCCAAAAGCCCACCTAAACGACGAAAAACCAAATATGGGAAAAGAGGTGGGGCTACGGGGGGGTCGAAGGACAGACACCACACCCACTCAGCTAACAGCCTCTGGCTATATGTCAACAGGCTGTCAATCAACAGCTGAATAGCCGAATTTTAAGCTTAAATATAAAATAAACAATCGAGTTAGAAAAAACTTCACCCCCCTCAGAGTTTTCATGAGATTGTAGAGAAGCTGTAGACAAAAAAACGTTTTTTGAACCAGGCAGTAAATGTGTCTATTTCTGCTCTACAGTTGGCCATTTTAACATGGGCTCCAATGACAATTTTCTCCCTTTTGGAGCCAGCCTCAAGAGGTCAGTCAAGGAATTGCAAGTTTTTGTACTATCTGGTTGGCTTCAATGCGGAAGTGGGGAGTTTGCCCCTTGGTGGCAACATATACTTCAGGTGTACCTCTCTGTGGCAGAAGTGGGAAAGGTTACTGTCCATGGTGCTGACCTACCTCCCTCTCTGTTCACCCTTCCTTCCTTCCTTCCTTCCTTCCTTCCTTCCTTCCTTCCTTCCTTCCTTATAGTTTAGGCACTACAGTTCCAAAAAAAACCCTTTACAAATAAAACATTTGCTATAGTTCACCCTTTTTAAAAAGGAAAGAATCACTTTTATTTAGACCATCATTTTTAGAAGTAAATTATCCAGAAATTTTAAATTCCAAAAAAGATGTTATTGGAATAATGTGACCATTTTAAATAAACTTAAAAAGAACTAAAGCAATTGTCCCTCAAGGATGTCTGAATAATTTTTGTATAAACTCAAATATAAAATAATAATAGAATGATAAAAAAGTGTTTTCAACACACAAGTTTTGCATCTTTTTCTTGTTTTTGTTTGTTTTTCAATAAACAATACGGTTGTTTTACAGTATATTATTGACTGACAATTGCTTAATCACCTGTTGCTGCTCCTCTTCATGTAAAAAACTTCACTCCTCTGCAGTGCGTCATAAGCCGCCCACTAAATGTACCCCGCCATGAGGACAGCCAAGCAGGAATTTCACAGGTTATCTTTGTGCGTAAGGATACAAGGACAACAAGGACAACAAAACAAGGGAGGAGAGAAGTGCAACCATTCTGGAGCTTGAGCTGGAGCCTGAACCTATTTAAACATGTAATGGCATTATCCTGAAATCACAATTTGGCTATTCTGTTTGACTAATAAAACAACTCATTTTAGCGTAGGACTTCAAGTGTTATGGCAAAATTAATGCCTGTATTTGAAGAAGACTGGTTAATTGAGCTGAATCATGAAAATTATCATGAAAATAAGAATTTGGTGCAGAAGGAAGCCAGTAACTTGATGGTTCGGAAATTAGATCAAGATGATAGGGTTATATTGCTCCCTAAATTACATCTTAAGACCGCCGTTGCAGTTACAACAGTTGAGGACTATATGTTTAGCTAAACTTGCATTTTTCATGATTGCTCTTAAACAAAGAAATATTTTCATAAACAAAAATTTCATATAAAAAAATGCATACATTTTGTTCACTGGCTATAAATAATCACAATTTCTCTTTAGCATTCACAAATACATTTAATTCCCATTATATTTCAGCTACAGCCAATCTAGCATTATACTTTGTTGAACAATTTTTAGTGTCTCTGTGGTTGACTTCACTCACTTTACTCATCTGATTACAATACTTCATGCCAAAGTATGAGAATATCTGTACAAATATGGGTAGGTTTTGGTAATTTTTTTGATAAATGTCCATGCTCACCTGACACATATCAGATAAGTTACCCTCTGTGTGTGGGTCTCATTTTCCATCAGAAACTGTTTTTATATCCAACAATTCATTGTCGAAGAATATATTTACATAATGATATATATATTTATCATGCAAAGACGCCCTAACTTTAGCAAGACACTGACCTGCTCCCTAGAGTGGTATTAAGTTTTCCTTCTCCTAAAAAAATCATTTTTTCATCAGCACTTCCTTCTAATTTTTAGTCAAGAAATGTTTAAAAAAAAAGTTTTCATTTTTTTAAATGAGGTTATAGCCATTATAGCCTGCCGAAAATGTTGGCTTGTAAGTCTCCTGGGCATTAAGTACTGCACTATGAGAAAATGGTGTTCATAACATTATGCCATCCATGTCATTACATTTTTTGAAACGTGTTTAAACTAGAGACTATATGGTTTGGCTTAGTTATTGATTGTGTTCTACTAATGGTGAAAAAAAGCTATATTGGAACACGCGTATAATATAAATGTATGTAGAAGAAAAACACAAATGTGACACTGACTGGTATTTTGCTCATCTTTTTATTTCATGATTAATATTCACATCACTGGTTAACAATCACAATGAACATCTCTTTCATACCAAATATTCAGAATTGAAAGGGGAGATGAGCTCTATCTAATAGGACAGATGCCTCTATCAGCCAGGAATTTGTTTGTTGTCTTCTGCATGCTCTTGCTATGGTGTTGTGCCCTACAGAATAATACAGCACACACTACAGAGGATCCACTCCACAGTATTGAAAAGTAGAGTCTTTTGCCTGTTTCCTCTAGTCAAAGTGCAGGAGGTAAAACCAAATGAATTCCATCCTGTAACAGACTGTCTAATAAATAAAATCAAACAATAATTATTGTGTACAACCCAGTACAAAGTCCTAATTTTGTGCTCTCTTAATTAAACAGTTGGAATGTTGAAAGGTCAAGTGAAAAGCTAGCTACTTTTCAATGCTGGGATGCTGCCAAACCTCTGTTGGTGGGAGACACCGCAAGGGGCTCCAGGTGCATATCTACCAACACTCCCTTTTGTTCTGGATTTATTCTGTTTCCCAATAACATCTAGGCTAGCCGTCTATCTTAAAAGGACGGTTCCAAATGAAACTTACTTCATTTTTGAGCCCAGTATTAATTGATTTATCCTTCGCTTTTCAACAGTGCAAACTGGTCCAAAGTTTTTCCATTATTCTCTGCCTTTCTGTATTGACACTCATAATTTGCTCCAAGGTGTCCCTTAGTTTAGGCCAGTGTTGATAGGTATGTAAAAGTGTCTAGCTGTTTAATACAGAACATGTACCACATGCCAAAAGACTAAGTCTGGTAAGTCTAACAGGGGGCAGCAGATGGCGAGAGAAAGAGCTGACCAGTGTGTGTCAAGGGTTTAATGTACAGTAGTGCATTTCAAACCAAAGCGGAAACCAATTGGATTGTTTCTCTCTGCTTTGATGAACCAAGGTATGCCAACCAATCATAATGTGTGTTATCTCTCTGTCTGTCTGTATTTCTCTTATGCCATAGGCCACCAGACCATACCAAACAACGACACACACTGCCTCCCTTCCTGCCCGTCAATTTGAATGCAGTATACAGTGTTTCCATTTGTGATCTATCTTCCAAAACAGAACAGAGACAAACCTCATACATGTATTCATAATCTTGCATCTTTAATACATTTTAAAAACATTCTTGAGACTTCGGCAGCCCTTTTCTTCAAGGAAAAAAGGCAGACACTAAAAAAGGAAAAAAGTACACTTTTCCTTTCTTATGCTTTCAATGTTTTAATAATACCATTATTAACCTTAACCTTAGCGGTAACAGGTTTATGAACGTGAAAGCTCATCTGTCAACATCCACAACACCCTGTTAAGAAGTTAGATTTTTTGGCTTTTTTTTTTTTGTTTTAATGGATTTTAGTTACTTCTGCAGTGACAAAAACATAGTGGAAACTATATACAAGGGACAGTGTGAGATACTAGTGGAGGAGAGGCATTCAAACACTATAACTTGGGGAACAAAAAGTTGTGAATGAACATTAAAGTAAGTCAGGTTATTGCTCTTTGTCCAAGCTGCAAAGCTGCAACATCAACTTTTAAGTTGTAAATTTATAAGCATAAAACTAATCTGATCATGTATCACTATACTTATTATCTCATTAAATCATAACTTCAAGAGAGGTTGCCCACTGGTCATCTTCTCAAATACCTCAAGGGAGGATCTGAACCAAAATTAAAATGTTCATTGGATGGCCTCATGTGCTGTTGCTTTTGCATAAAATATGTAAAATATAGCTTAAACGTTTGTTTGGAGACCAATTTGAATATTATTTTTAAAAACTTTCACAATGTTTCACGAATTCTGCTGGTATAAATGTTTGTTAATAAAATATAAAATTAATTAATATTTCTTTATAAGGTTATTTAGGGGTTCTAACTTTTTTTTCATTAAGCTGGGTATTTTAGAATTGAAAAGTAAACATTCTGGTGGACTATGTCATGTTTTTCTAACTAAGCTGAATTTTTTTTTTTCCACTTAATTTAGCAAAATACGGCCCTTACCAGTAATTTCTTTTCACTATATTGTCCAAAAATTCATAAATTGTTCATTTATTTATTATACACATAAATTGTTCATTTATTATACACAAATCCTTTTCAAAAACATTTTAGCTGTCTGGCTAATGTCACACACTCGCAGTGTGAGGGAAACAAGAAACACTTCTCAATCCTTTTAAATTATTCAAAGCCAAAATGCATAATTTTAAGTGTGTCTTATATTGTTGTACAGGTTGGATTTGTGTAATTCAAATGAATTAACCATGCAGCATACAAACTGCTACAAGTTCTCAATGTCAGTGTTTTAGAATTATGAAAATCACTTAGATTTACTTAATGTACTATATGCTAAAATAATGAAATATATTTATGTCCTTTAACTGACGATGAACAGAACCTTGCAGCTTGGTCAGACAGTAATAACCAGTGAATATTGACAGGAAAAACATGAGGGCAGACTGGAGAGTTGAGTGTTAAACCATCATAGCCAATAGAACAACACAGATGAACAAAGCTCCACTAAAATCCTCTAAGCTCACCAAGATAAAGGGGCATTGATGTGTCATCTAAGATACACAATGTCTGATCATCCTGTCATATGATTACATAGTCCTACATGAAGCTTCCAACACACATTTAAACAACAACTTGTTCCTATTTTTTTACACATAACCACTTCTAAACCTATAAAAGTGCTTTCATCCCTTTGTTCTTCTCTTTCAGAAGAAAGATTCACATTATTGTTTTAACATATGAATCACATACGTTATGTATCATGTTTTGCTCCGGCAACTTATGGAAATGATTTTGAGGGAACAGTTTAATATTAAATATGCTTATACTTTTAATTTCTAGTCTGTATTGTTGACGGTTTGGTTACTTGATTATCATAACTTTATCTAACTACCAAGACTGTTTGCTGCCAGAAGCATACATGTACAGTACACAGTTGACAATGTTTAACTGATATACAGTAAAAGCAACTATATATCACTTTAGTGCATCAATAAATGAACAAAACTGTATTCAAAGTGCACAAGACTTTTGATTTTTATGGGGAACTGTACATAATCTGTATGATTTTTATACTATTTAATATTTCCAGACACAACAGTATAGTGCGGCCATCACATGATAACAGTTGGTAACTCTACTGAAGCTTCTGGGGATGTAAGGTTTCTCAGTCAGCCTTTGTTAGTTTCAGAGCCAGACTATCAGTGTTCCAGAGGCTAAACAGCTCTCTCTACAGGATGGATGCAGTAGTAACACTTCACACATCTGACAACTACAGTAACATCTCACAACCACATCACTAATTCTTCATTATCGGCAAAGACCAACCCAAACTATAATGCATAATGCATAGAATTACAGCAAGCAGACAGGGCCTTCTCCAGTAAGATGGCTGCTTCTACTCATTTTACTGGTGTGACGCATAACAATTTTGGTCTGTAAATCAAGTCACATCACAGTGTGGTTCTAACAGCATCCAATATACCAATACCAAATTTAGATGGTTTCCTAAAATAATACAAACAGGCTGAAATACATAAGTAGCTCTACCCCACACTAGACCACTCAAGACATTAAACAATTGTAGGAACTGCAATGCAAAAATAATGTTCCCTACAACTTTAGACTGCTTCTTATCAACCACTAATATTGATTTTCTGGGTGTAAAACAAGAATTTTGATATTTTTATCATTAAAATGTGGATTTCTCATTTACATATACAGATCTTTTCACTAGAAAGACAACATCCGGCACCGCTAGATGGTTCCAACAACAGTGTCCTCAGGCTTTTTGTTTTTCTGTCTAACCGAAATACTGCTGCATTCATGGCATTTTAGAACTGGGCAGTTCCTGTTGTCCTGTGTTTTAAAGAAGCATATAAATATTTTTTTAACCTTTAAATTTGAATATTTTTGTATATGCAGTTTTATCCTTTAGAATAAGAATCAAGACAGATAACAAAAATGTGTTAATAAGCATTTTAGTTATTTTCTTCCATTTATTATCTATTTACACTTAAGATAATGAGATAACTCAAAGCCTGATCATCCGCAACAGTGCAAAAGTCACCTCATGTGCCTTGGTAGAGCTAGTTCAATATGCTTTACAGTATTGAGCACATTAATCAGTAAATCCCTAAAAAGGTGTAAAGAAAATGCCAACAGACTTGCCATGAACGTAACATTATTCCCTTTAATTGATAGTTCTTCCTTCAAGTAAACTTGTTCCATTTTTAACTACCTAACTCAATGTTAACCTCTGTGGTTGTTCTCTTTGTCCATCCATCCCTCTCTGTCTGTAAATCAAGTGTATGCATGGGTGACAGGAGGCATTCCCACATAAGATCACTGTATTGCTGTCAGAGAGTTTGAGTGAAACACAGGTAGAGGAAACAGATGAGAGGAAGGCAGGATGAGGAAAGCCTATAATGAAAATGTCCAACAATGACTATGATAGGAACAACACACCAACAAAGCTCATCATTGTTTTAACAATATCAGCATTGACCACCAAAAAACAGTAAAGAGATGGTTTCATTCTAGAGCAGAAAAACCCCTCTATGAACAGCATACCGTTTTTATTTCAGGGTGCTGATTTGTGTTTGGGTGTATAATACTGTGTGTATATGTGCTGAGTTATGAGTGTGTGTGTGTTCATGTGTGTGCATACACACCATCAAGCATGTGTTTGTATTCCTCTACCTATCTGTGCTTATGTATTAAGAGTGTTTGCGTGTAAAGAGAAAGTTGCAAGTCTCACAGAGAGGAATCTAATACACACCAGCTAGGACTTCAACGAGGGCATGGCTCTGTAGCCCCACCCTCTCTCCACAGGGGGTGAACTACATGACTAGGAAGTGCCACATGTGCAAGAGAAGGACGGTGCTGTCTGTCTGTCTGTCTGTCTCTTAAAGCCACATGTAAAGTGTACACATGTACACAGCTCAGAGTGACTCTTTGGGTCTGTTACAGAAGAGTCTACAGTTGTGTGAGTGGCACTCTGGGACATATTGAAGGTTTTGGGATTAAGCAATGACATGTGGGAGCCAGGTAGTAGTGGTGCAGAAGAACAGGGCTATATGTGCTGTGATGGAAACAGTCTCATCATCCAAAAACTATATGCCATAGACAGGGTCAGACATTCTTTAAGGGTATATAAGCTGTTCTATTGATAAAAGTTATGTTTTTTTAAGATTTAAACTTCTGCTTAAGATACTTTTAAAAAAAAAGTAAAAGTATTTTCTTTACAATTTTATCAACCTGAACTGACTAGGGTTGCAATGCTGAAACATGTATAGCCTGGTAGTATCGGAACTTGAGCTAAGACCATTTGAGCAGAAGTGATCTAAATCAAAGTGTTGCAGGTTTATGTTTGTTAGCAAAACATGAACAGGTTAGTAGCATGAAGTAGGAGAAGAAGAGCTTCTACACACCCTTTCCCTGGTATGGGTAATATATGATACAGACCTATGTAGACCCTAGTGTAATGAGAAATATTCAAACTTTGTGTTCAAGGAAGCACAAGGAAGGTAATAGGGATCAAAATTAGGACCAGTTCACATGGGAAGTTGAAATTCAACTATATGTCTTCCCAAAATATATTGTCTTAGCAACATGGTGATGTAGAGAATAATCACAATGCTAGTTGGTAAACTACTTTAGCTAATCGCTAAGACCCTAACGAGTTTTTTTCTCAACTGTACTGTTCAACCCCCCTCTGACATTTTGTTCCTGGGGCTGCACATTATTTAATTCACTTACTAAATAGGGACAACAACCTCCTAAAGCTAGAAAACCTGTTAACTGACCATTTTTAAGCTTTTTAGTAAAGATGCTAATTAGAAAATATGTCCAATCAGTTTATTCAAAGATGTATTTGTATGACAAAAGTGTCACATACAGTCAGCTGTGCATTATAATGTTTGTGTTGCTTGACTTAAGTACAGCAGCTAAGAAGTTCAAGGTTTTTGCAGTTGCCAGAAAGGATTAAATGCATACTCCTGTTCAAGATCACTCTTTCAGTTGGAAGGTCAAATGCAGTTAACTTAAAAAAATACTTGGCTTCAGGATCAAAAGTCTGTGTTCAATGCCAAATCATTTTGGAGCCAAGACAGAACTCCACCATCACTTTACACCCATGACTCCTCTTGACTACCATACACTCATCACATCATTGTATATTTCTAATTGTAGAAAAAGTTGTCTGCTTGTTGCAGCATCTAACTTTCTTACATTGTAGTAAGTATTTATGATAAATAAATCTTTTCTTGAAACACAACAAAGGAATAGCCTGAGATCCTAAAAGCTTTCACACTGACATTTTGCATTGTTTATCTTTAAATCTCTGTCCATTCTTTAGATCTATTGTCTAGCTTCTTCACTAACCCCGGTCCTCTGCACCGATCACTACAAACTGTGAGCATGCCATTAAAAGTTAATAAAGACGCATTATAGTAAAATGGTTGGGGTAGTTGCTGCAATGATACAGAGATGTAATAGGAGATATTTTTTAAGAGAGAGCTGAAGAATAACCTTTAACGAGAAAATGTGCAGGGCCGCAGATACCTTAGATTTGGAGGTTATTGTCGGCTAGCTGGACTGGGAACCGGAATGTGTTGATTTAAAGCAGACTTGACAGTAATTTGCCCTGCAGCTGGCCGCCAGCAGGTCTTCAGCTGGTTAGTGTGGTCTAGGGCTAGGTGGACATGGACTGGGGATGGAGGTGGAGCAAATAGATTTATCAAAGGTCTGCTAACAAGGTTGGAAGATCAAAGAGTTTTAGAATGCAAAAGCCTCAAAGAGGAACCTTAGATTAGCCCAGAAAACAGACTTCTGAAGCAGGATTTTTGTGCCGTAAGAACAGGTGTTACAACAGTAATAAGACTCAGGTGTCGAAATAGTCTATGAAAAACCAGCTAAGCTCAGTATACTTCCATACAGCATTGACTACTACAGCGGACTTATTGCATTGGGGTTATTAAATTTGGGGTTTAAGCTTGAAGTCCTCTAAATCAGTGCTAACAAGGGAATAATATCAGTTGAGAAGCCGGTGAAACTCCACGCAGAGAAACACAGACAAACAGCAAGTGCTCTTCTCTGTGGTGAGCAGGGCCAAAGGTCAACTCGAGTGAGTTGAGAGGTCAAAGGTCAAGGTCAATAGCAGGAAGCTGGCAGGCAGACCCCAGAGAAACACTGAGAGGTGATCGGTCGGTGCTGCGGTGGGCGAGATGAAGGGCGGGGCCAGAGGGAAGTGACTGCGCCGTAGTAGGTTTGTTGGTTGGTTGATTGGCAGGGTGGCAAGCGCCATGCGTGTCCCACCAAAATCCACAAGTCACTGGGACTCAATCTGTGGAGGGGATTAAACTGGATTAAGAAAAGAGAAAGTATCAAAAATAAAAAGGGAAAAGGGTGAGAAAAGGAGAAAAAAAGCAATGCTGGGGAAAAATTCTGAGTTAAAATTTACCAGCCAGATGGTCTCTAGCTACTAGGCTGTCACTGTCTGGGGATGGTTCATTTTAGCACTACAGTCATCCATCAATTAGGCAGAATTTGGCAGTCGCACAGTTGGCAGAGGTCCGTTGTTCCTCTGAACTCAGGGTGTGCGAAGGACAGCAGCAGATGAATTTACCCACTAAGGCTGGCTAAATTTTACTCTGTTGGTCTCTTCATAATTTCATCAAATTGTCTGCTATTTTTAACACTCTACTCAGACAGTCAGACACCTAACAGGGAACAGACAACACTCAAACACATGCACACGTACACATACACATACAGAGGACACACACAAAATCTCGACTTATTCAGTGTCAGTCGTCACTGTAATGGACCATTTGCAGGACTCCTGAACAGCAATGATATAATCGTAGCTTAGCAACCCTAATTTGGCAAATTGGGCTTATGAAGCTTTGGATTTCTACACATGTTGAATCAGTGTACATGGGGCATAGCAAGGGCGATATTCTATATCCAAAGAGTTCAAAGGGTAGAGTCTTTTTCCAGTCAAACTTCCAAACCAAAATGCAAGAGCAACAGTGATTAAATGGGCTGTTTACTCTAACATTAGCTGCAGCATTTTTTCCCAAAAAGCTAACTATATCATAATATTAAGCATGATATAAGTTACTTCTCTAGTGTGGACCTCCTCTTTGTCCGATTTCCTGAACCAGTTTATGACAGGAGTCACATATCTGTATAGTAGAGGCCTTCATGGGCATTCATCTATCTGAACTCTGGGACTTTCTGGGACTTGCTAACTTGTGCAGGTTCAAATTCAAAAAATATATGGTTGATTAGGTTCAATACCAAAGGGTCAGGTCTGTGACACTATGTGTAATACCTAAGATGCTCCTTTATTTCCATATCTTCTAAATGTCTGGTCAGAATGCTGAGTTTTAGACACGTATCTTTAGCCTTAATATGCAAATATCTGAGAACCTTTTACAGGCTTGTTGTTTGACAAGAAGTTACACTAAAAAATCAGTTGGAGACAGTTTTCAGTCAGTATAGGGGTTTTAAGTGTTAGCATGAGTCAACAGTAGCTAAGCAGAGCTGATAAAATCTCAAAGTGCAAGTTGTGATTTCAGCCAACCAACCCACATTTACTGCTATAAATGAGAAGCCTGATTTTGTTAGATCTTATCTAAGATGGAGGATTTTTTTTTCAAAGATTGTTAAGAGTTCTGAATATTAAATTTGCCAAATTTAACCCTCTGAATTGCATTTGTGCCACGCAAGAATGAAAAGCCTGACAACAGGAAACAGGACGTGAGGGTGGCTAGAGATCAGCTAATGGTCAGACGGCCACAATCACAGACAAGCACTTCATTTCCTTTCATACTGACATCTCTGTTTTTACCCACTTGTCTCCGTGATACGTTTGTCTATGCTGAGAGGCTCCCTCAATCCGTCTCCCCCAAAAGGAGTAGGTGTGGGCTCCTTCACCCCATTCTCCTTGGCAACACCACCTGGTGCTGTTGCCTTAGCAACACCTGCTGGTCCTGTTGTTGGGGTGCCACTTGGGGATGAAGATGTCTTGTCCGATTTCTCCTCCTGTAGCCAAATATAGATGCACAAGGGCAGAGACATACATATACATACACAGACACACACACACACACACAAAACTCAATGCCTTTTATAGTTTACTGCCTCATGCCACCACACCATCTAGTGGTGATGGCCAGTAAAAGCACAGTGACTAAGCAGAATCAGATAAGTTTTCTATCTGTTAGCAGACAGTATACTGTGTAAAGTTTGACCTTGTGCCCATTAGTCTGCCCGTTGCCTGGCCCCACGTTGTCCATGGATCCAACCTTAGACTTAGATTTGATGTTTAGCTTATGGGACTCAATCTTCACATCACCCCCACCTGCAGTAAGGAGGAAAGGGTTAGTTTGAGAGCAACATTGAGTAAAATAGAGGACAGTAGAGGAGGACAGAGGTTGTAAGACTGACCTGGCTTATGTTTGATGTTGTCCTTGGAGCCACATTTGGATGTCACTTTGCTCACATCAACCTTCTTATTCAGGATCTGCACCTGAGAAAGAGGAAAGATTCTAATGCAGTCTGTTTATAACTAATATAACTCATCTTTGCTTTAGCATCCACTTGATCCAGTTTAGAAAATCACTGTCCTCCTTATAATGCACTTGGTGTATTTACAGAGGAGAATGACACTGGGCACAATAACATGGATTATATGGGAGAATGGCTATATTACAGTAAATGCTGCACTCCCTACCCACTGCTGTGGTCTCTACTTTGACCTGCTAAATGTTTGATAGATGTCAAAGATGCTGTCCTGTTTTCACACACTAGTAAATAATGTTCTGTTTGTGTAGATGCACTGAGCCATAATTTGAAGATGGGAAAAGGCAGCTACTAGATTGTCATTACATTGTCGAAATGTGTGTTTAGGATCACAAGGGGTAATAATGGTTAGTCTGACAGCAACTGGCTTTGATGGATTTAAGCACAAATCAGTCATACACTTTCTTTTTTGATAACAGACGGGAGCACTGACCCTCAGTGCTGTTCAATTTTTGTTAGCAAACAAAACTTGATAAATGATGACTGTCTAATTGACATTAGAGCTTTCCTTCAATAGAGGCAGCTGACAGGTTTACATATACTGAACCTGATTTTACAACCTAAAAACAAGTATTTTGGATCTTATACCTATTACCTCTTAGACCATTATATTCTGTTACAATACATTGCCAGGAGATTTATACAGAGCTCTTGTCCCACAGTATTAATACCTTGTTAGATTGTGTTGGTTAGCATTGGTTACTTCACACTCAACATGCTTTGGAATACATGTTTGCATGTGTTGTACATGTGTTGTTTTAACATTTACATTTACATGTAAAACACCGTTACATAAAAACTACAGTTCACATAATGTAATTGCAAAAATGGACAAGACAAGGTAAAGAATAATATGAATATCTATTGTGGGAACAAATCTTAGGAAATGTGACTTTTTTGACAGTGATAAAACAGAAATAAATGTTAATTTGATTTGCGTTTCTGATACGAGAATTGTTTGAAATCCACATTTCGACAGTCAGATGTGCATTTTAGAGTTATACATTTTTGTAAATGATTAAAATTCCTGTAAGCTGTAATATTGCTGTCATGACTCCAGTTTAGAGCAACAGTTTACATAACTTAGAAAGAATACTCCAGGATACACAAAACTCAACAGTTGCTGATAAATTGTTACCTTTAATTGGTCCAGCCTATAGCTTTTTTCAACCCCACATAGAAATAGGCCAATTCCACAAAACCTTTTGCATTTCATTTAGCTAAACATAGACTGCAAAGTGGTGATTGTGAAAGCAGCCAAGAGATGGAATGTGATAATGCAGCAGGTGTTTGGAGCAAATAACATCTGGAGGGGTGGGTAGAAGGACTTGTGGTCAGTTCATGTAAAATAAAATCAATCCAAAATACAAACAGAGGGAGCCATACATGTGATAGACATAATGCATTCATTGTATTTACTTTAAAAGAAATACATTTAAATTTAAAACAATAATTTTTGTGGTTAAACTCAAATTGCTTTTCTAGCTCCGATGGATCCATGAGCAGTAGCTTGATCATGTATAAAAAAAGATTAATGGAGACATTACAATAATGCTAAATTATATTTAATTTCTTTCCAAAAAGTATCAGAGCTTCTCATGTTTGCTTAGACAAGGGCACAGTGTGTCAAATGGGGATTTGATTTAGCCTGATTTAACAGTTGAGTAATGGTCAAACTATCATTGTGATGATGCCTAAGGAACTATGCCTGTTTCTGTTTACATACATGGGTTGAAAGAGATATGAGATACATCCAAATTCCTGTCCTAACCCTTTATGACAAATTATTATTTTTTTGTTGCTAGGATAACAAGGAGACTTTTGCTTGATCACGATTCTAAGCAAGACAGCCAGAATGAGGCTGAATTAGCATAACAATGACACGCATCCACCCTGATCAGACTCTGCCTCCAGTTCCAGCAGTACTTACATTGCCACCTCCAGGGACATGTTTGATATTGTCCTTGGAGCCACAGCGAGACGTGACATGGCTGAAGTCCAGCTTTTTGTGCACTATCTGAACCTAAAGACAGCCAAGTGGACACACAGACAAGCAAGGGAGTGAGGAGATAAAGAGGGAAAAGAAAGAAGAAGGAAAGAAAAACGACAGGTTTGACAGGCAGACAGACAAGACCAGCAGAGAAGAGCAGATCAGCCGGCAGCTTAAGTGAACAGAAACAGAGTATCCTTGCTCTGTAAGTAGGAAAGAGATACTATTATTCAAATGGTCCCTCCTATATATGAGTTCAATGATTGTCTGCATTGTTTCAGACCATGGAACTGTAAAAATGTTTTTGAGATATTATGCGATGTGAGCATAGTAATTCAAAATGAAGCTGCAGCTAATCGAATAGATTCATTTTAAGGAAAACTTAGTCAATTCTTATAAAATTTATGCAGAAGCACCAAAGGATACTGACTGAGAGGCTGTGCACACCAGTGTTAACATGATTTGCGAACGAGACAACTAAAAATGGACAGTTTTTAAGTACAGATGTGGAAGCATCCAATTCATATTCAATACGTCTCAAGATCCGGTTACCTAAACTACATTCAGAGGTGACATTGGACCCATATGTCCCGATTCTTTCAGCGGAGTGCGCATAAATGGTCCTGGGCCAGTATGAAGGACTTCCTACTCAATAGATGCTGTCTTACATCTGCTTCAACTAAAGGCACTTTGAACTTTGTGTATTAGCTAAGGTAATGTGTTAATTATTTGTTTTGTCTGTGCTGAAATTTTACTATTGAATGCAGTTTTTTTTCTGGTAAAAACATCACTTTGTTACTGTGCCCATCTGTCGGCTACCTCATGCTGCCTTTTGAAGATAAAAATGTGAGACTTTTGTGTCCTTTTGCCTGTGAACAATTAGTAGCTGTTGAACACAATTTTTTAGCTGATTTCATAATCTTAAATTATTTTAATTAAAGACAACATTTTATTTACTGTCAACATGTCAAATTTTGTAAACAGTAGCCAATATATTCTTCTTATTTTTTGCCCTAAGACTCTTAAAAAATCATGCGAGTTTGTGAATCATTGCAGTAGGAGAAACTTTATAAACATTGTGAAATGCTGTCTGTGACAAATTATTAATTATTCAGACTTTCTAATAAATCTGGCAAAGGTTATGCATTAGCATATTTTTTGCTATGTGTAAAAAACATGTCTGTTTGTCCCCGCATTTTGGCTTCTAATGTTGGACCACTTGTTCAAAACAACACATTTGGTCTTTCCAAAGGAAATATGTGGATGTTTATTTGTAAAGAGATGGATGTAAGATACAATAATAACTGGTAACTTGAGACACATGTTGAGATGATGTGTAGTGTCACATGTGAACACACATAACTGTCCACTTTTGGCTAAATGCTGAAACCAGGTGTGTCCAGCCTCTGAAATTCAACAGAACGCCTCAATAAACAGATTAGACCAAAACTGAACAAGTACAGGACAAACATTGGAAGAGGAGACATAGCACATGCAACACAATATGGACATTCAGTGAGTTTTTGTTAACACATGCTGTTCTAAGCAAAATGAAACTGAAAGCACCTGATATATTAGTATGAAAAATAAAAGATATTCCTTTGAGGTTTTAGGTTTTAATAGCCTGTTGCTGTTCCCTGCAGCATACCCCACAGTTCTGAAAATAAAAGACTAAAGCAAAAATTCTGAGTACATGTGATATAGTGGCAAGTATGCCAGAATTTTTATGAAGCAACACTAAGGGCTCTAATTTCGTAGACCAGGCGCAGGCGAGGCGCACCTGCCCTGCGCCTCGCCTGCGCCGCTCCAACAGGGTGTGGCCAGCGCATTTTGCAATTTTCGTGCACGGCGCAGTCCGGCACAGTGCGGCGCACCCACGCCTCCGTCCCTCCCACCAGCGCAAGTGGCAAAGAGGGAGGAGAGAAGGCGTGAGCAGGTTTAA
>JAQMCX010000008.1:2331105-2353977 GCA_029814765.1 Acanthurus leucopareius
GATTAAACTGTCTTTTGCTAACCGTCTGCCTCAGCTCTGCTTTGTGGGTCCACAGCCTGTCTGCTCAGTTCATGACAATTAAGAATTAATACAATAATTTAACATTTCTGCAACACCCTTTATTGGTGAAAATTTCGTGACTGAGTGATTGCTAAATATGAAGCTAGAAGAGATGGTTGGCTGAGCACAGCTTTAAGACCAGAAACACTAGGAAACACTTTTTTCAACCTTTAATTAAAGAAACACATAGCAGCACCGCTTAATGTAATGTATCATGAAAAAAAATGCACTGATTAAATCATCAGGTCTTGGTATGCCTTTTAGCTAAGATATAGTAGCACTCTCTAATAGCAATGCTAAATATTGTGAGCCATCTCTATCCTCATTCTTTTCTGTGTTTTTCCATTTGTAAATGGCAGTCACATAGGTTGCAGTCCTGATGATATAAGCTTGGGAGATTTGAGCTTTGAGATGGAAGACGATGATAATGATTTTATTATATTTAACTGTGAATATATTGCATTCTATGCAGGATTTTTTAGTTGCAGTTTAAAAAAAAAAGGCAAAATACCTTGCTCAATGAGAGAGACAGCGGTGGTCAAGTGAGAAATACAGAATGAATGTAGAGAAGGAGGGGCATAAGCATGAGCAAAGCAATAAATCAGGGAAATAAAACATTGCTTTCTGCTTGTTTTAAGGTGGTTATGTTCTACAACACAAAAACAATTCTGTGGTAAGCTGCTGCATTGACAGATTTTATGTGAATTCAGCTGAAACAAACGCAGCACACTGTGCTCTGTGTCCAGATGTCTGCTTGGCACATGTCTGTGTGTGTAACCCCTGGAGACACAAAGACCTGACCTGCAGCTCTCAGTCACGAACAGGAGATCACATTAGGTACGCTAGGGTGTTTTACATGTTGCACCATCCTCATGCAGACATGTACATCAAATAGATCAAGTGGTAAAACATTTCAGGCAGGACTTGGGGAAAAAAGCATTTTGGTGCTACAAATACTTTAGAACTTTGACCAAATTTTAGGTTTTGATTTGAATACATAGGGTGCATTACTGGGAAGTTAAAGGATGATATAAATCCCTAAAAAAAGCTAAACTAATAGACTTGCCCTTAAAACTAGCCCTGGGAACTGATTAGCTTAGCCTAGCATAAAGACTGGAAGCCAGGGGAAACAGCTCGCTTGACTTACTTAACGATTTCAAAAATACATCTGACACTTGAAATTGACAATGTACAAGCTATATGTTGATGGATGAGCTTTATAGATGGGTGGCTATAATTTGAGGCTATAGTTTGATAAAATAGAATACAGTAGGAATACAAAAAGAATAAAACGGATCACATCAACAGGGCTTTGTATCAAATTATAGGGCAGACAGAGAGTAGATGATATTTGTAATTCAGAGCTCCTTTTCCCCAAGACATACTATAGCTAATCTATGAGGAACAAACACAAGCAGCCTGAGTCTGAGTCATGCCAGTTCATGGCATGCTATGTACCTTTGTCACAGTTCAATAAAGAGCAATAATTTTTGCTGTTTTTCAAGAGTCACTCTGTCTGTGTTACAGCAGGTGGCAGGTTACTCTGAGATACTGTGAGTCCGGTGTACCTGGGAGTGTGAAACAGAAAGGTCACATGGCAACATTAGATAATGGTAACCAGTGAATGCTCTGTATGTAGAGCTGAATCAACAGATAAGAGATGGAAGGAAGTGGAATTAAGATGATTTAAAGGTAGATAGATGGATGGAGGAGCAAAAACAGGGAAAGAGAGACAAATCAAGAGACAGAGTGTTGCATCTCTTCAACTGGCATGTTATTTTCATGACCTCTGTAAACTGAATGTCTACACTGCTGAGCTGAGGTATTTGCGTGTCATATGGGATTTTGTATGATAAGGAATGCGCTGTTTGTTAAATAAGGAGCTGAGGATGTGTGTTAACCATGCGGAGAATGGGAAGGTGGCACCTCATTCCCTCTTTCATTTGAACTGATTACAAATTTTAAATTGAGCATTCTTGCAAACAGGATATGTCCTCCTCTCTCCATTACTCCCCTCAGTCTCATCCCTTAAAAGCTGCAGTTGTGCTACCTCAGAGACTACGATACTGTTAAAATGTTACCAAACTTAGTGTATTTTGTACATGCTCAGTGACATAGCATGCAGTGATCCTCTGTTGGTTTTAGTTATCAGTCCAAAACACATGAACATTGCATCAGATATATGGAGTCTGTGACCTACATTCACAATTCTTCATGAATCCACTTCCACTTTTGTGCTTCCTGCCTGCCAACACTAAAATCACTAACTTCATTACTTTTTGTCTTATGTAATTTATATAAAATGTAAAAATCCTGCCATGATAAAAACTAAAAAAACAAACAAACAAAAAACCCCCAAAACAAAATCCTCCAAATCATTCCATCATTACAGACAAATTAAATAATGGACTTTTCTTCTAGCCTTGTCATTTTTCTTACTTTGACACAGTCAGTGCCTGAATAAAAAGTAAATACAGATGATAATGTGTGTTGCACTTAATTTTTTGTCTGACATTTTATTGAAATTTTGGTATAAAAACCTCCATTGAAACCTGCCCAGTCATGGTAGTGGAAAGTGTGCCATTAGCAGACCTCTTTCTCCTCACTGTTATTCTTCATTTATATTCCATTATGGTTAATCATGTAGTACAGCTGCTGTCATTAAACTGTATTTAGGATTATTTTGTCAGATAACTGTAAATAATGGTTATTATGAAGTAGTTATTAGATTAGACTATGTAGAGCAGCAGCACAGGAATTGAAGCTAGCAGGCTTATTTGGATTCAACACGGTTAACTTCGGAGGAAAGATTGATAAGCATTTATTCTGACAGCCATCAGGTCCCATTGTAGGAGGGCCTCTGAGTAAAATATGTAATTATGATGTACAGCACATTGCAGCTATTTGAAATACAAACCAGCCAGTGCCAAATCAATTTGCTGATACATGAAAATCATTCTACAGCATTTCAGGAAATTTGACAGGTAAATCACTGATCTGAATTATTCATTGACTTTACAAAATAGTGTTGTCTAGTTTGTCCTACCTTTCCCCCACCAGGCTGGTATTTGATGTTATCAATGGATCCGATCTTGGAGCGGACGTTCTTAAGGTCAGGTGTTGGAGCGTTGATGGGTCGTGGAGTTCGAGGAGCACGGGGCACCGGTGGCTTCTTCTCAATTGGGGTCTGCTTTGGCACGGGGGGTTTGGTGATGACCCGGCGGCGGTGAGTGGAGCTGGCCTCACCATTAGTGGAGGCAGCTGGAGTAGCAGGAGTGGTGGTGGAGGGCGGACGAGGACGGGCTACAGACAGAGGAAAAAACAGTAACTCAGAATTAGTATTCAGTCAGGGAACAGCATGGAAGGATGCTGCTTGGTTGTGGAAAATAGTGTCCCTCTGGTGTCTCTACCTTCTGCAAAATATTCAAAACAAAATACTTTCTGTTTATAGTTTTTAAATCTGACTACTGAAAAATGAACACAAGTCAAAACAACTTCTGCTTTACTTGTAAAGTAAAAATGAACATCAGTGGTATTTAGACATAATGATTCATGGGGTTTATATGCACAAAGCTGTTTGTTATCTCATCAATCACAACATTTAAAATAGCTACTGTGTGTATCATAAAAATGTAAAGAGAGAGGAAGAGCTTGGGATCTCAATATTAATCAATGATGTACTGTTACATGTCAACATACAGTTTCATGCTTAAATGTAAAGGGACACATCCAGCGTGATATGGTGATGGTTACTACATGTATTGTCCCTAATTTCATTCGGACATGTCCCTAACTTGATCCCTTCAAATAACTTTAGAACCTGGAAAACATCTGCAGGGTTGGTTGTTGTTTGATGTGCACTCTTAGGGGAGTTTAAATGTCTGACGTCCTGAAGAATCAATAATCTGAGTCTAATGGATTCCTCCTTGTCAGAAATTTTGGCTGCTTCTAAGTTTGAGAAGTTCAGTGATCAGGATTACCGATACTGCTGCTGCCAAAGTATCAGTCAAACACTATACTAAGCTAGTTCAAATATCACTGCAGTACTGTTTTTCACTTACTGTCACTAACGGAAGTCTTGCCCGAGATTGAGTATGAAACTGAACTTCACTGCAGAACAGACAGATCCTAATGACTATGTCTCCCAGACAAGTGTTGTCCCATATTTTTCTTTTTTCTCTTTGCTTTAAGTTGAAATGGAAGTAAAGCTACTTACTCTCTTTTTGTCAACATTATTAAGGTTCCACTATTATGTAAATAGTCTTTATTTAAATTGAAAAAACTAAACTGCTGTTCTGGGTTATATGTAGTGTGAGCTCCCCAAAGTGATTAGTTTATTGATCCATACAGTGTGAGCATAAAAGTTATAAGTTGTAGATAGTAAACCAAGTATAGATTTCTATCTTTTGCCCTTTATATTATTCTAGTGGCATACAGACTTCAGGAAAACAACACTGAATCATATAAATCTTTCTGTATATGACTGTGCATCTTTGTCTTAGTCTGTTACCTGTAGTCTTGGGTTTCTTGGTCTCTCCTGTCTTGTTCTCGCTCTTGTCATTCTTGTTCGCTGAAAGCAGAAAATGCAGGCACTCACAAGCCTAGAACCATTTGACTGACACATACTACTTGCAGCCTCAACCAGTGCATCAGAGTTGTGTTGCAATCTTAAATACAGTGCAGCCATTTGTTTAGACTGTGCACAAAGTGCTTGAGGTGTCAGTGTCAGATTTTATGGATGAATCCAAAGTATGTAGCAACATGCAGCTTGTATATTACTGCTCTGACACTGCTTTTGCAAACTTTTCTGTCACTTTAACAGGATGAGATCACCCCACTGACCAATATTTTTGCATAAACAATGGTACAAGGTTTTGAAGCTTTTGGGCTCCCTAGCACCTTGTGCTGATTTAACAGCTCTTTTATTATGTTGTTTATCTTAAGTGCCCTCAGCAGCAGCAGTTCGCAGAACTTTAACCCTCTGTGCACTACCTGCTCAGTACAAATCAGGAGATCAAGTTAGCAAGTGGCTGGTGAAAAAAACAAACATAATGCAGCTAAAGAGCCAGCCATTTTTTTCTCAGGTGTTTTTGGAGGCCAGAACAGTGACACTTAATTTACAAATTTATAAGGTGATACATCATGGCTGTCAGCTTGTTGAAGAGTTTTTGTGCACTAATCTGACCAAGCAACAAAAATATTTGTAAAAATTTAAAATGTTGCACCGACACTGAGAAAAATTTGAAAGGTTTAAAGAGTTTGTTATCTAGTTTCTATTGTAATCAAAAGGAAAAAACAGATTGACTGTTAATGACTGAAAATCAGATTTTCGAGATTTCCACAGTTCAGATCTAGACAAAATTAGCTTGTTGTGAGTGTTCCTGATTGATTAACTGTAACAGGAGATGTATGGGCTCCCAATGGCATGAGTCATTTTACTGTTTATGGACATGTGACAGCTTGTCCATCATGTTGATGAAGCAGTGCTCTATGTACAGCAATGCTTCCATCATATGCCAGAAGAGTTACTGAATCTAACTGAACTGCTCCTTTCAAGTCCAAAAAGTAATGAAGTTTACTCATGCAACTAAAAAACTGACCTAAATGGACCTTGCAGTAACCAAAGATGACTTAAGCACAAATCAACTCACTTTTAGATACTTGAAAACATTTTGCCTCCTAATCCAAGAGGTAAACTTAGCTCAGGGTGTCTACAATACTAGAGCCCATTCAAAGCAAGTCAAATGCAAGTTCTCCAGTTCATTTTAATATAGGTAGTTCTACTAGGCTGAGAGGGTGCGGAGCTCAGGGGTTTGTTCAAAAGGAAGAAAACAACAACCCCTGATGTCAAGCTGTGGTTGCCAATCACCTGATCTGCTGATCAGACCGATCAGACACACCTCTGGTTTAATGGCCTTTATCCACCAGCAACGCTTTACTCTCATCCCTTCTGAGGAGACAATGTTTTTTCTACTTAAACACTTACACCTCAGGTACTCCAGTGTCTCTAACATCAGTAATCATAACAGCAAATTTAACAGCAAAGAGCACTGAAGACAAAGAGGTATCAATAACCTTGATAAAGACTCCACAGAGGTTAAAACCTGGGATTCTGCGCCAGTCTGTTGGAGCTGGAAAGACCTCTTGTATGAGACGCACAAGGTTTATAAGCATATACAACCAAGTCCAGTTGCCCTACATTTGACCTGGATAGGATCATGATCTAGACGACTGAAAACAGACACCTTGCAGTTCATAACACTCATCCCTGCAAACTGGGTGAATGAATCATATTCTCTCAGGGTGCACAAAACCCAGAAAACCTGTTTGACTAACAGGGCTCTGACTGAGTCATAACTCCCTCGCTTAGAGAGGTGAGATACTGTTTGTGATGTGGAGATAAAAATACCAATCTGCTGTCTTCAAAAGCAAGCTCTTGAATCTGATTAAGTGTAACATATGGAAGCAGTTCAGCTAGCTTGTTGCCTGGAGTGGTGCCAAACTTCATTGTGAGTCATTTTTTCAGCTACTGTAGCGAGTTTAGGTTCTGTAGAAGAGGTCAAGCTGAACTGGTAAGACTTTGAACCAGCTGAAGCAGAGTAGAGATACTGTCACAGACAATAGTGTTATATTTTACACAATCAGGTACAGAGGGCAGACACTTCAGATATGACAGAAATCATGATACTGTAGGTGCTTTTTGAGTCTGTGTGTTTATGTGTGCGCACGTACTAGCAGTTTTACTTGCAGCAGTTGCAGAGGATCCATTCTTATTGGCAGCTGCATGGGGTGTGGGTGTGGCCTTTGGCACAGGTGGGCGTTTCTCAGCTGTACCATTTTCCGGAGTCTGGAAATCACAGAGAAGAGACAAGGTCTGGGTGTGGGTTTATTTGTAGGAGCCCCAAGTTTAAGTTAACTGTTAACTTTTGTTGTTGTGTGCACCAAGGTTACGTTATTCTGTTTTCCAGTGTTACGGATGGCTGATCATGCAGTCATAACAAACAAGGAATGAAAGCAAAGAGGGGAGAGAAGGTGAAGACAGAGAAAAATCAAAACGCAGAGCAGGGTTCAGACTACAGTATATTTTTGTCTTTTGGCCCATACTTAAGATGACAATTTACCATCATAAATTAGCATAACTGAGCTGAGAGACAGAGATGTTAGATTGTACATAGCTTCCTGACCAATCCTAGGCTCCTGTCTGTGATCCCCGGTGATGTTTGTGATATCACCTTTTAGTGGGTGCTAGGGTAAGATTTCCAGAAATAAGGATGTAAACAAACAATGGCAATGTGTTCGGAAAAACCTCACAAAGAAAGAAAATGCAACAATGACCTTCCCTTTGTGTCACAGTATCCCCTCACAGCACCAACACCGTCATTCTTCTTTTGTTTACAGTTGAGCACAGTAGTTTTTGTGCCCCTTCTGATAACTGTTGGTCAACGCATCATAGAAATTACTGTCGAAGACATAAAAATTCAGTTTTTTTTATTTTGTCTGACACTGTGATACACTACATGAGAAAAAATTATCAGCTGTTATGCCCAGCGCTAATTTACGAGTACATGATTGTGCCATTATATTGCCTGAACCCAGCATAAATCAAGATACAGTCATCACATCAAAAACATTTGGGACTGTGAGATGTTTGGTGACGCCACAGGTCATAAAAGAGCAGGCAGGTGTGATAGTTTCTACAGCCACAGAAGACAAGAGATTAACATAACAATTTATGGGTCAAAAGTCTAAACCAGTGAGAACAAAGGGCCTTTTTAGGTGACACATAATAACTTAAGTCTGTGGGAAGTTCAATAAAAGAACAATGACATCATCAGCTTGGCCAGTCTTTGGTGATTAAACTTCAGCATAGCTGTAAATAATATTGCTTTTCCTAGTTTAGCCATGTTGCCGGTTATGCACGCTGTTTAGATTTCTGTCCAACACAAACTATCTCTGCATGTTCACTGAAAACACAGGCAACACAAACAACCTCACACATTCAAGGCAGCTGCAGTTGCTCATCACCGACTGCAAGACTTGAGGGCATAATTGTTCATGTTCTCTTTAATTAGAGGGATTTAGGTTTTGCTAGTCTGATCCTGCATTATTCAGCTTTTCTTTTTGTAAGTGAAAAATAAGTGTTCTGTGGTCAATGGAGACTTTTATCAGACAGAGAGGAGGAAAATATCCCTTATATTACAGATATTACAGATAGTCTGCAGACTGCATCCTATACAAGACAGTTCTTGTCTAGAATATGAAAGTTAAGAATTTTACTTTGAACCCTTTTTGGGCCCATTTGAAATTGCTAAGCTAAAGGTTGAAAGCTTTTAAGACAAAACCATTAGGCCAGAAAAGTATATGGATTAGTTTATTTGTTAGTGGATAATTGAATGAATCAAAATGCCAAGCATGTCCAAAAAAAGTCAAAATTAAACACTTAAGTCTTACTAAGTTGTGCTTAGTCAATAGCTACACTGGATGTGAACAGGTAAAAGTTTTCAAGTGATATCCAAAACTTTTAAGAATGATGCTGTAAAGTCTTGATGGTAGGAATATCTGACATATAACTGCATAGTTTTGGTATGTATGGACTATATACTAGCATTTTATTCATCTTAAAAAAAAATCTAGAATTATCAGTCGTTGTGTCTTTCAACTCTGTTTTGCATGCCCTGAGTGTTAGGTCTATATTGCCTTTATACTGACTCATACAGGCATCTTTTAACATATCGTTTATATATGATAACATATATCGTTATATCGAGATAAACATAATGATGTTGTATTCTGTTTATATCTGCTGCTAGTTCCTGTGCTGTATTTGTGTACGTATCTTAAGAAGATGGTTTTGGTTTATATTTCTCTGCTATGTTCCTCTAGTGCTGGGTGATATACTGGTTCAAACCGAATACGGCTATTTTTTTTATACGATATGAATTTTTCAGATACCCCAATACCGGTGTGTGTGTAGCATACATAACGTTGGGAACAGCAAGCGGCAAACGTAGCGCTGCAGGTCCCGCCGCTATGCTTGCAAAACGTAGCGGCGTACGTACGTTTGCCGCTACGTACGTTTGCTGCTACGTTTTGCAAGCGAAGCACGACTTTTCATGCACGACTGGGCCTAAAGAAAATACCATCATATACCGTGAAACCAATATAATTTTGAAAAATACCGTGATATACATTTTCGGTCATACCACCCAGCACTATGTTCCTCCTTTGTGTTGCTTGCATGGCTCACATGGTGTTTGCTTTTTCTATTTTATTGTAATAATGTTTTGCTGTTTCCTGTTGCTATACAAGGTTTGTTTTCTGTCTTGAGAATTCTGATTTGTTGTTGTACTTGTCTTTATGGTGTCTTCAATTAAGTCTGGGCAGGTTGATTTATATACAGCAACAAACCAATAAGATAGTTTTTCTGACGTGAGATTTCCAGCCCATCTAAATTTTCATTTAAAATAATGTAATAATATGGAGGTTAAACCATTAACCTTGTTGTGCTGACCACAGGTAGCTTTATAGCATTTTAATAGGCCTCTCTGTCATTCAGAAAAACTTCATTAAGGCAATAATTATAACTGAGCACAGGCTGAATAGACTGGTCTGATAACATTTTATTAAATCAGGATTATATCTAACAGGATGTAAATATGTCTAAGATTTTTTGTACAGACTTTCAAAGAAGTTGGAAACTTGCCCACAGCTTTATGTAAATTCCCCAAAATAAGTGTGATCTGGGCTCAGGTCTGCGCAACAAGCTTTCAGAGCTTTTTACTGCACACACTGTCAGATGTGGTTAGCTGATATTTCTTGTTACTGCACAACAGCTGTTTAATTAAAAAATAAACCTTTGACCTTCATGCATCTCATTTAGAATTTATAATTTCTAAGACTAGACCCTTTGACCTGTACGTCAAAGCGTCGGTGCCACCCATGAATTACCGAATGGATGTTGAGAAAAGACCTTTTCATGTGTGGATGGAGATCTAGCCCAGCTAGCTGGTCAAGACATCATTAAGAATATGTGAGCAAATTGTTGTCGGCATTATTTTAATAAAATTTCGACGTGTATGAAATCAAAATAGAAAAATTATGTTTTGGTTTCAGAACAGCAGCTGATAAAAAAAACGTATCAGCTTTGATCACATCTGCTCCCATTTTATGGCTGATTCTAAACGAGAAATGCATTCTGGGACAGCTATGTATGAAAAATATAGTTCACACAAATCAGTTCAAAAAGTGGGATTTGAGTATTGATGTTTTACAAATCCACAGGAACACATTTACAGACAAGGATATAGTTAAGTCTCATCATCAATGAACAACACATCCAGTTTGCAACAACACACTCAATATCCAGTTTCCAAAGATTGAATATATCTGTCCCTGTGGATTTAACTCACCTTGGCAGCCTTGGCAGAGCCAGCTGCTGCTGGTGGCCGCTTGGCGGCAGTGGGTGTAGTCGCCTTGGGTACAGGGCTTTTTTTATTGGCAGAGGCTGTGGTGGGGGAGGGGCGTTTGGCTGAGGTGACCTCGCCATTGGTGGAGAGGGTGGATGGACGGGATTTGGCTGAGTTTGGTTTAGCTGAACCCAAGTCAGGCTGGTGATAATGGAATTGAAAGAAGCCACAATAACAGTAAAAACAGAGAGCAGGCAAGGAAAGGAAGAAAAAGATAGAAAGAGATAAAGATAGAGAAAGAAAAAGAAAAAAAGCAATCACTGATTGCAATGACAGTGTGATATAGCAGTGCAGCCAGCAACCATATGACAATCTTAAAATAAATCCCAATTAAAATGAAATTTGCAATTCAGAGCCACTTTAGAGCACTCATGAGCAGTAAATCATAAAGCTAGCCTCAAATCAGATGAAATGAGCAGCAGACCAAAAGAAGCATGTGGTATGGAAATTAGGTCTCAGATCTTTGACACATTCATACACACACTTACTAAGAATCAGCATACAGCCAATACACAACTACAGAGACTCAATGATAGACATGCTATTAAGCACTTTCTGACACAGTCTACTTAGCACCAAGAGAGCACAACATGGTTCAGTTTGTGCTTGCTTGCTGGTGATGCTGGAGGTTTGGGGATGTAGATTAGATTGTAATTAGATTTTAAATACTTTAATAAAAACTTTTTATCCTTGTATGGGCTTGTATGGAGGGAGCATGAGATTTTAAAAATGTCACTGCCAAAGACTACTTCACTGTAACTGTTGAGCGTGTAAGAATAAAGAATTAGAATTTGAAATCAAGGCCAGTAAAATGCTTGCACCATCAGTCAGAATGGTTCCCTGGGCCTCTGTCTGTTTTCTCAGCACTATCTGTTCACTCTCAACTGACATCTCTACCAGCTGTTTACCTTGCTAGTTTTTTATTTAACCAATTTAACTGTAATTTAGCAAGCTTATGAACTTAGTCGCCAGTGGGACAATAAAGCTTATTGAGAGATATACAAGGGACAATCAAAACTTCAAACACTGTGCCTTTTTGAACACTGACTGAGCACTGCCCAGTAAAGTGCATGAGGCAGGTGTAAGTTTTAGCTTTTGTCAGCTGAGATTTTCAAGGTACATTACTTAATCATCATCAGCATCTGATTCACATGAATTTTTTGTAACCACTGGTGCATGCCAATTTGGAATACACTTTTGACCTGAAGCTTGAATCCAGGGCTATGAACCAGAGACCAAACTTCATTTTGTGTAACAGAGAGTCACAGGGATCCAAATCCAGAAAGTAGGTGAGGTGGGGAATGACAATTGTGTGATACCAGACACTTGCACCTTTAGAATGCACTGTGATGCACTGTGTGACTGCATTATCAAGTTGGGGGCCATCGAGCCACAGTTTAGGTTTTTTTTTTTTTTACCAAATTTTCTTCCCAAGACATCACAGTAGTGCTCTGTGCTAACAGTCTCATCCTGGCAAACACAACCTTGGGAAGGTCAAAGAAAACCAACAGCATGCTCTTAAGTGAGCTCCATTGCAAGGACTGCTGTTTGGTTTCTGGGTCGTAGTTGTAGCCACAGGTCTTATCATCTCTCATGATTCTCGACATGAAGTTTGGTTCTTCCTGGGCCTTTTGACTTAAAGACTATGACACTGTGCTGTTTCTTCGGGAATCAGGAAATCACTAATGCACACATACCAGTGGTCACATAAAGGTGTGTAACTCAGGTGATGACAATGATCAAAAAATGTTGCTTTGTTACTTACTCAAGCACTCACCTCATGAACTCCAGTAAACAGCACTGCACTCATACACAACAGGAACAGTCCCAGAGGATTTTGTTAGCTTGTTGTACATCCTTAACAACCGTCTCATAACTGTCTGCAAACCATGCCTCTTTTGTGATGCAGTTTATATTCCAACACCAAACGACAGGGGGATTTAATAAAGTACAGCTGCAATGAATAGTCAATCAACAGAAAAGCATATAAAATAAAATTTTATAATTAATTATTCATGTGTTTTAAATTAATGAGGATTTGCTGCTACTGGGAGATGATAGAAAAAAACAGGCAATTTGATGATGTTACCTTGACACAGTATACAGTTCTCACCTGCCATTTTGCATAGCCCTGTGAAGGATGCTATACGACCAAATAGCTTTGTCAGGTTCTTCATTTTGGACTCTCTGACTTTCCACTCCGTCAATACAGTTTGGTTGTGCTTAACAGCACAAGTTTGAATGTCAATTTTTTTTTTTAATTTAAATTGTCACAAAAGATTTGCATAGACTAAATTAGTCACTGTGAGCAAATCCACTAATTGCTGTGACAATTAATTTCAACTTTTTATGATGCAGTTGTTAACTGGTCGTAATACAGATAATCATCAAAAACTCAAACACAAACATCCACACACAAACAAGAGACTGGTTAAAACAGCTAAAGCAAAGCACTAACTGAAGAGTAATTTTTGCAATCAGACTGAGCATGCATGCGTGTGTGTTTGTGTGTGAATCAGCCAGGGTTTGCATTTCTTGCTCAAGGACACTTTGGCAGGTTGCAGTCTGACACACCGACTGTGGCAGAGTTCAAAGCTGTGACCTCTGGGTGATTTTGCTGTTTCAGGAACCACTGGACACTCTGCCACTTTGGGTGTCTGAATGTGTGTGCAGGCAATGTGTGTAGACAGTCGTGTGGTGTGCGTGTGTGCGTGTGTGCGTGTGTGTGAGAGAGTGTGTGTCTGGGTGAGACCCACCTTACTCTTGCTGTCAGGACTTGGCAGAGTCTTGCTGCCGTTGCCTGTGGGAGACTTGGCTGTCCCTTTCCCTCCCTTCTCCTCTTTCTTCTCAGCTGGTTTCTTCTCCTCTTCCTTTTTCTCATCTTTGTTAGTCTTCTCTGGCTTGTCAACCTTCTCTGCCTTCTCGTTGGCCTTGTTGTTTTTCTCCATGTTCATCTTCTCCATTTTTTCCTCATCTTTGACAATCTTCTCAGACTTCTGGTTCTTGTCTGGGCCGTTGTCCTTCTTCTGCTGCTCATCTTTGTCCTTCTTGTCAGCAGTGTCGATCTTGTCTGTCTTATTGGACATTATGTCTGGCTTCTCCTGCTTGTCCTTGTTGTCAGATTTCACTGTAAGAGAAAGGATGTGACTGTAAGCATCAAAGCTTATTTGACCAAAAAATTGTGAAAAATAATGCATGAGACATTTCTGTAAGGGACTAGAGGCTGTTGGCTGATGAGATTATGTGGTTCAAGTGGATCAGATGATTAAAATGACTATGAATGACAACATCTTGGCTACAGTTCTATAGTTCAAAATAAGTTGTTCTAAGCAAACAAACTACAACAAAATAGGTATGTTTTAATGGGTCATTTCAGAAATAATAGATTGTTTATTATAAAACTCATGGCTTATTTAATGAAAATTATTTAATATAATATTTAATGAAATTTTCTGATGGGCAGCTGGTTAGGACTTTTTAAGGCTGACCTTAAGCATGGTTCAAAGAAACCAGCTTTGTGTCCTGGTAAGCATTTTTAGTCTAATCATTTCCTGTTTTACTTTGAAAGTTGTCTTCGTGTCATGCTTTGTTCTCCTTCCTGTGTTTATTTGATTTCTTGCTCTTTTTGATTGATGATGAGTTTCCCCAGTTCCTTGTTTGTTCTCTCTCCTTAGTGTATTTAAGTCTCTGGCTGATTCTCAAAGTTAAGGAATTATCCCTAAATGTCTGTATTTCAAAGATGCTAGCTATCTAATCCTGGCGGAGATTTCTTTTGATGTTTGTGGTCCTTTATCTTCTACGAAAGACTGAGTCTTTTTTTAAAGAGAATTTCAAAGGATGCCTTTGTTCATCTTCAGCGCTCTCAAAGCATCCACAATCCTCCTGTCCCCTGATTTAGAAAGGAGGAAAAATTGATAGCAGACTTCCATTGATTTTACTCTTGCAGTCCACCAAAATCTGTTTCTGAACAAATTCTGTCAAGAAACAGGCTCTCTAGTTCCTAATATTTACTCATATTTGATCTACAAGGCCAAATTAAAAGATTGTTCAAAGTTTCAAAAGGTGAGGGCCCTGATTCATTTCCTTGATTTTCTTGTTTTTTAAAAATGGAGGGGCAATGAAGTACAACAACCACTTGTGTTTCTGATTATCCAACCCTTTCAAATTTGCCTTAGAAGTTATTGGAGAGCTAGACGCTACAGGCCAATAAGCTACCATGCTTAATGCAGCAAACCAAGACAATGCAAGCTAACCTGCTATCTTCTGTGGCAAACAATATAGACTCTGAATGGTATGACAACCAACATCAGAAACATGAACCATCACTATATAATTTTTGAAACTTAGCTTCATTTATTAGCATGGCAGAATAAAGACTGAATTGCATGGATTGAGTCTATTAGCATGCTTATTTTACTTGCCATTTCAACAAACTAGTTGAAAAACTGTTGCCAGTGGGATGCCTTGCCTCTGCAGGACCAAACTGGAAAGGGAACCATCCTATGAAATAGGCATCTTTGACTTTAACAAGCAATTTCTGTTTCTCCCCTTTTGAGCTGTCAGTTCGCCTGCTTCCATTCCTTGGTCCTGCGTCCCTTTCCCACTCCTTCCTGAGCTACTTGTGTGATCCTGATTGGTTAATCAGTTGTCTTTGTTTGTTTGTTTTTTGTTGCTACATTTTACAGAATCAGCTTTTCTTATTAGGGCTTGCTTGTTGGTTCCTTTCCCTGCTGTGTTGGTGTTCTGCTTTTGTGTCACTTTTTTAAATCCTGTTTATAACATGGTTATGCAGTTTCCAAATTCTCTTCTATCTGAGAGACAATATTAGTATTTGCAATTCAAAAGTATTGTTTTAAGCATCAGTGACATACAACACAACTTTCAAATGCCTGACAGACTTGTGCACAGTCAGGCGCCTGACTAACGAGACACTGTCTGCCACTTGCGTGAACACTGTGAAGCTCTATTATGAAAGAATGTTTTTGCCGACAAAATCTATCACATCCAATAATTTGCTAATTGCAACTGCACTTTAGTTATTTATAGATATGAATGTCCATGTGGGTTGTTTTATGTAGGTCGCTCCATCAGATAATTCTGGGTCTGGTTGGTAAACAGGCCAAGCCCAGTGATTCCATTGCTCTGCATTATGCAAGTTTCCACAATGGTGACACTGTCTCTGTGAAATGAACGTCAGTGAGGTGACACTCAGCCCTGATAGAGGATGTGAACATATTGGTTTGGATGTTACTTAAGTATATCGTTAGTGATAAAGCTTTTTTTTCCATATGTTTGCTCTTTATTTTTTCTCACTTGTTTTTAGTGCTCGGTTTGTAATTTCAGACCTTGAACTACACATTGACATAGCAGTGTCTTCTTAATGCCTCATGTCTTATTTGAAGCACTTAGAATGCAAATACATTTACCTTTTCCTTTTTTATTGCACTGCACAATTTTGTCCACTTGTAGACTGTTTCAGGAGTAACAAGTGCACTTCAGCACAAACACAACAAAAAAGTGTAAAAAAATGCTTTGCAGTTTGTCGGTGCAGTGGAGGAGAACATCTATCTATGTATGTATGTCATCATTAAGAACTTAAGAATGAGAGGTTTAAACTTGTTTCACTCTAATCAGTTTTGTGCTCATTGTAGTTGTTAGATGTTGTTATTTTGTCCTAACTAATCAGTATTCACACACATTCCCACCATCTCATCCCCATCTTACCCCCGAACGTTAGAGGTCACCAGCTCCTGACATTATCTTCATCATAATAATTGAAAAATATACAAATGTAGCCTTTTCCAATCTTGCTTTTGTTTTTTTTTTGGTGAGAATTTTTCTGTTACTAATTTTCTTGCTGAGGCACAGAGATATATGCTCATTATTAATCCCATTTTAAAAAATCAGAGATGTGGGTGACCCAGAGGTCCAAGCTAAGATGACTTGCCTTTGATAGACTTTTTAAAAAGGATTTTTTTTTTGGTGGCATTTTTGCTTTATGGTGATGGTGACAGATGGAGAGGGATAAGAAAGGCAGGGGGAGCCATAGGAGATGACATGCAGTAAAGGACCTTAGCCTAATCCATGCTAACCTTAATGAACATTAAGCTCCCCAAAGCCACAGAAGACTTCATAGAACAGGCTGAGTAAAGAGTACGCTTCATGATGAGCAAACTGAACCCCATATGTAACAGTCTCTTTTAGGATTAATTTTTTCCTGAGTGTATAGATTGTTTAGCAACTTGAATGTTAGTTATATTTAAGTTGCTGTACGTATGCAGATAAGAAACGAGGATCTGATTACCAAAATGTAATCTAATTACAAAAACTTCTGTTATTTAATTCTCTTTTCAAATCAGATTTTGAAAGGCATGTGTCATTTCAGTGATTATTGGTTCATTTATGTGCCAGGATTATGAAAACAATGTTCAGGTACATCCATCCTCCTCAGAGGAAACACTGGGTCACACTGGGTTTCAGCACCACTGTTGCCAACAGCTGATTCATATGGTGAGCACAGTATGAGAAAGAGAGAGAGAAAAAAGTGAAAGCAAAAAGGAAGTATGACAGGGAAATATGAGCAGAGCAGAGGGAGACAGAAATGGGGATGGGGGGGTAGTAGGGTGATGGGTTTAGGAGGGAAAGAAAAGAGACAGAGGATCTTTGTTGCCATGTAGACCTCTCTTACATAATAGTGAAAAGGCCTGGTGCTGTGCCCTAATGTCCTCTCATTTCCCTCTGTGCTGACATTTGCTGTGTGATAATTCTGCTCTGTCTCCTCTGAAACGATGCAAATTTGTGTCTCCAGCATTTGAGCAGATGACGTGAAGAGGATTCCTCTAGAACAATAGCTGCCATCTGCCAAACAAGAAACTGTGGTTGTGAACTAGCTCAGCCTGGAGCCAAACACAGGCTATGATTATGACTGTGGAAAATTCTCATGTGTGGTCATACAGACAAAGCTGTAAAGTAGCTGTCAGCATTCAGACTCACTCACTTGGAGTTTTGTTGTCTTCCTGCATTCCTTTTCTCACTTTCTATCTAACAATAAAATTCTGTTAAGCTTTTCAAGCCTTAATGAAGTCAGTCCCTGCCTGGCAATGTTAAGCTGATGCCAGTGCAAACTTGCTGCAGCTGCTTCACAAAGCCTCTCAGTGACACCTACTTATTTCATGAATTTTAATGTCCTTGATTCCAAGATTCCCTGCAGTGTTTTGGTCCTGTCTTATTTTGGCATCTGACTTTAAAAATATTCATCAGTATAATCCCTTTAATTTCAACAGCAGTGAAGGAACTACAAAGAGCTTGATAGTCCACAATAGTAAAAAGAGCAAAGAATTTCTGTCCTCTTTAATTTTGTCAGCTTCATTCATCATATTAGAGTTATTTGCTATTTTAGTTCTTCTTGTTGGTTACAGACAATAAAAATCCAGGTATTTAAAGACTCCCTACTGATTGAACATTACACCCATGTACCGTTGTCTGACTAATGAGACATTGTGACTTTTGGGAAGCAATATATTATCAAATTCCTTTTTTTTTTAACAACATGTCATTGTCTTTGTTACTTGAACTGCTGAAAAAAGCTCATGAGTGAATGTTTAAGTCCAGATTAAACAGATGAAAAGCTTTTTGAGAGCATCTAGCATCTGATCTGTGAGGTATTTCTTGGTGAAACAGGATAGGCACACATCATTGGAAGAAATTTGACATTGTGTCACAGATTTTGAGATTTTTTCATTTGTTTCACACTTTAAAAAGGCAAAAAGATTTTACGCAAGTTTTAACAAATTTAAAACCCGAAAGAATCATTTAAAAATAAAAAACAATTTCAACCAAGTCAAAAGCCAGAAAGTAAAAGATGGATGTGTGTAAATGTTTTTATTCTGGTACACAGGTTAGAGTGCCAGGAGATGGTGTTTGGTTGTCAACACTACATAGCAATCTTCCACACTGCCCTCCATTTCAGCCTCCTGCACAGTGTATGATGACGATGCATTGATGCATACCAGTCCTCTGATTAACTAACTCCATCTGATGTTGGGTCAGATGTCTCTGCGGTCATCTCTGACTGATGAATGTGCATCCAGGCTGAGAGACGAGCATGTGACTATTGAAATCTGTACTGAGTTTTAATGATGCTAAGATGTGAGATTCCCCTCACCAAAGCTTCACTGCTTACAAGCAGAGTAAGAGACAATTTAACCTTGTTGTCAGTGTTGGAATAACAATCTTGACAACTTAATTTATCGTTTAGACCAAGTCATACATAGAAAGGGCAACCAAGCTTTTCCTGTATGCTTTAAGCACATCCTTTTACTCACAGCTGAGTATCTGTCAAGTTAAAAGACAGACTCATGTTTTTGAAGAACGGAACATATTTTTGTGTTGCCAAAAGGTAGGAGGTCTTGCATTTTATGAGACCAAGCTGAAGAACTAACACTAAAAGATGACTACATCCCTTGAGGAAGTCATATCTGATTTCAAACTCTCCAATTAAACCCCAGAGTAAATTTGTCTCATATGCATCAGTATTAGTGTTAAAAACAGAAATTTTACTGTGGTTCTCATCACTGTTATCAATGGCAGCCAGCATCCTTGGCTGGCAATCACTGGAAAAATTTCAAGACTGATTCCTAAAAAAAACCCTGTTAATTTCACAAAGAATATCCAGTTCCTTTCACACAATTTTTTTGCTCCACATTTTTGTAAATAAAACTTCAGTATCTTGATCATATGTCTAAGAGTAAGGCCCAAAACTCTGTGGTCAAGTGTTTACTGTGCACAGGGGAATCCTTTGCTACATTCAGATTTTAGGTTTTGATGAAATGCTTTTGTACATTCTGAAACTGACAGCAGCACTGTGTGCATAAGATGACCAACTTTGTTATACAGTCATCCATGTCTTTATAAAGAGCCTGTGCGTCCTGGTTTTTCACAGTTTGGTCATAATCCAGTTGGATCCATCCAAGGAAGTCCAAGGTAAACTCTCTGTATTTTGGACACAAGCACAATTTATAACATCTATTTCCTAGTTTTTGTGATGCCCTCAGATCCATCAAAGATCAGCTGCTCCAAATCAGCAGACAGCAATTTTGCTCTTAACTGTTTCATAATACTTTGTGTAATGCAATCCATTATTTTTTCCCCTTCACACAAAAATAACATGATGTGCATCTCCTAAATTTATTCCCTGTTTATTAAAGCAAAGTCTTCTGTTGCTGCCTTGAACTAAAAAGTCCATGTCAGAACAATTGATGTTACAAGTTTCTAATATTTATAGCAGATTTGTACCTGGCTACCAGTTATGTGCTCCCTTGATCATAGTCAATAATAACAGTTGGCAAAACTAATAAAAAAGTGTCAAAGGAGAAAATGATATTTCTTCCTTTTTTAAATAACAGGAACGTCTGTATTGTGCACTGAGCACGGAAAGATGTTATTTTCTGTCTGTCTGATATTTAGAAACTCAAATTGAATGAAGCGGACTGAACAATAATACCAACAACAGCAACCACAATAATATGAATTTCACCAGGGGACACCAAGAGTGAAGGACTGTGAACATCACATGGACTGCACTAATTGTTATGTCTTATTTCTACAAAATAACATGCTCTAGGAATTGTTCTAAGGATATTTGACTCAAAAAATCCACTTATAGAGAAGGGACTTTAATATAAAGCAGACACTATATCTTAAGCACAGACTGGTGGCTTTATTTGCTCATGCCACAGTACTTTTCATCAGTGTATCACTCCATCCCACAACATCAGCAATATTACTCATCCAACATGAAACTGCTGGCTGAGAACACAGAGGATCCATCTAATACCACGCTACAACACACAGCTACTGGCAACCTGCTGTGCGACAGAGAAGAAAACAGAGTTGACTGCCACGTAAATCAGGGCATGACTAACATTCACAGACATGGAGCTGGTGCAGCGATATTTTACTGCAGGCGGCCTTCTCAGCACACACACACAAGCACACGCACACAGACACACACAAGGACACACACACAAACTTTCTCCCTTGCTGTCTCATATGCACAAGTGAACCCAGTTTGAATATTGACTGCCAAAGCTCCAACTTGCTAGCATAAAAGATATCACGCAACCACTCTGACAGATTGAAAAAACAATAAACTGATGGACACACATACACACAGACAGCACACACAAACTGATTTTAGGCTCAGTGAAAGTGCTGCAGTGTGTGTGAGGCAAATATGATTCTGCTCCTCTTCATGTAATAATGGCATAATTTTTTACTAGTGCATATTACATTTTCCTTGTTATTCTTTCACCATTTATTGCTTTTATTGCTTGCAAATACTTGTTATACAGACACTCATCATGATTTCAGAATGCCTTTGTAAAAAGCAGTGTAGGGTTTGAAATTGTGCCCCTGTGGGAACCTCCGACACCTGGCTCAAACTCCTGTCTGTCCATGTTCACCTGCTGCCCCTGCATGCCTTTTCTCTCCTGCAATGCTACATGTTGCAAGCTAAAAGTTAATGTTTTCAGTTTGGTGAACTGTCCCTCTGGGTTTGCTGTCCCTCAACTCCTCTATAACAAGCCTACAGAGACGGCAATAGAGGATATACAGGGAGCTCACACTAGTTCCAACATAACGAAGTGTGTTAAATGAAGACTGCAGGTAGCTGAGCCCATCTGTTTAATGAATTGGATGTGTATTATGACTGTTTGAGTTTCCTGTTAGCTTAAGCTTCAACACTCACACTTGCCTCCCTCTCCTCTTGCAGTTGTGTAATTCCTTGTGCATGTGTGTGTATTGTTATACAGCTGTGTTCTATTTTCGTGCTGAATGAAAAAACCACCTTGCCACCTCGCTGTCTACTGACAGTGTGTCTGTGGGGGCGAGTGCCTTTAAAATCTGTAAAATTGAAGTCAGTGGAAGCTCTTTGCACATACACACAGACACACACACAAATGCAGTCTCACTCACACAAAATGCTAGAAATAGCTGCTCTATATTTGAACGAGTACAGTCAGAGTCAATGTCTAATCAATGTCCCAGCTTCTCTCTGTCGACTGCAGTCTGAAAAACAGAACACATGGCTGGATGGAAAGATAATAGGCAAAGAAACATAAGCTTTATAATGAATATAAATGGATATAATATAAAACAGTGAGGGGAGAAGGCAAAAATAAACTTATGGAAAGTTCCTATTTCATTAACTTTGTCATAAAAGATAAAAAGAGATGTTAATAATCCAAATCAGCATTCATTTTAAATTCTAAGCTCTGGGCTGGTCCATCCATAATCCTCTCTCCATCTCTCTTCACACATTTTTACCTCTTTCTTCCTCTGTTACATCATCATCAACCTTCACTTGTCAGAATGTGATCTGGATTTTGTCCTAGAATTCATTAAAGGGTTAATTCACAATATGAAGTGAATACAAAGATGTGATAACATCTGTGTGTCATTAATAAAAATGAAAAGATGATGATATGAAACCGGGCCAAACCAATTTTCCCACACTTATTTATCTTACTAAAACTCCCATATATTTACTATATAGAGCTCTCAAAATGTTATTGCCTGAGTCAAAGATACAATCTGTTTCTATGTTGTGATTAATTTGTGGCTGTGAGATAAGCGTATATGGAAACCAGCAAAACTGAGGTACTGTATCAACTATTGAGTTACTTCCACTGCATCTTAATTGAAAAATAATGGTTGGATTAGATGAGGATGTCATCACCATGTGTTTGCTTTAGTAAAGTCTTGTCAATATCTTGTTAGATTTATAGGGCTACAGTCTTACACACAGGGTTCTAATTTCGTGGCGCAGCGCAGGGTGGCGCAGGTTGGCAGAGCGTGGCGCACCCCGCGCAGTGGTAATTTTGTCCAGCGCACCACCGTGCCCAGCCAATTTGGTAATTTGGTAGACCGGGCTGCACCATGATGGGTGTGGCAGAGGAGTCGACAGATTCAGCTTGGCGCAGTGACAATTTCGTGCCAAATCAGTGCGCCGAAGGTGCGCTGATAGCTCGCCAGCTCCAACCTGGTCTATTCTCGGCGCAGGCAAAGCGCACCCGGTGTAGTGGTAATTTGGCTGACAGGTGTGCAGTGCGCACACGTCACCAAAACATCACAGGCAGGTTTCCAGAGTGTCAGGCACATTTCAATGCAAAGAGACACTCGCTGAATCAATGTAAGTCAGTCGGTGTCTTAAGGATTTACCTGTGACTGCCCACATTGCTCTGTTTTAATCTTTATTCTTAACGTGATCTAAAAGATGGAGTACATTATTGCAAGGAGGATGAGGAGGAGATACCGGGAGAGAATATATCACCAAAGCTTCTCCTAT
>JAQMCX010000008.1:2354077-2366988 GCA_029814765.1 Acanthurus leucopareius
GATCTTATCAGGAATGAGATCGCACGAGCGTCTGAATCTAGATCGAGGGTCTATTTTCGATTAATCGCCCAGCACTATTTCAAGATTCATAAAAAAGAATATTTAGTGCCTAGCATACCTTGCCACGGCACGCTGCAAGCACAGTGCATGGCCTTTCTACCAAAGTGGCAACCAGCAGTGTGGCAGCCTCCTATGGATATTCTAAAATACATACAATACACTTAAACTTAGCTAATATTGGAACAGCCCACAACCAACACTTGGCTAAGCAAAAGAGAGCTGTAATGTCACTGATTGAAATATGTTCAGGATAAGTGAAGTGGCCGTAAGGACAAAGACGCTGGGGACATGCTATACAACTGCTTACGAACAGCAAAGGAAGAGCAGCGTGAAGGCTGAAACACTCCAGTCCGTTGGATAGTAACATTTTTGTATTATTACAGGTTTGTATGAATTGTGAAATATCAAAATACAAGTGACTGAAGCTACACTGAGTTATGCAGTTAGATCAGGTTGTAAACAAGTGGCTGGATTTTAAAGCTTCATCGAAACTTATTAATTGAAGGGGTTGCAACAGCCTGCACACAGTCGGGCCAGGCTGTGGCAAGTCCACGCCCCAGTAAAATAGACTTGCCATGTTGGCAAGAAAGATACCACCTACAGAGAATACAAGAACAGTGATTTGTTAGTTTATGTTGCTATTACAAGTTCCTGATACTGGTGGAAACTGATGAAAGTAAAGGGAAGATCAAGCACACTGAGTAAAACCCAAATCCATTTTTAGCAGAACACATCTAGCAAAGGCCTCTCCACTGCAAATACTGCTTTCCGTGATCCCCACAGTTAATGAGAGAACATGTAAAGGATTACTGCAGTGATTCATGATTACATGTTAGTCTCCTATTCAGTGCTGACCAATCAGAAGTGAGAGATGTAAAACTGCAGTAGCACTTGTTATGAGCAGTTGAACTGTGTGTTTACTAGAAAAAATGTCAGTTTAAGAGCTTTTCATCTGAGTTGACTGACAAAAACTTAAAAGTTTATGTCAATCTAAGCAATACCTGTCACTTTCATCACAATGTTTTTAGTGAATGTGACTAAGTAGTTGAATAGCCAAATAGAAAGATGGATTTATTATAAACCAAACTGCTTTTCTTGCAAGAGAAGTCTTGAATTAAATCCTTTATGTGTGATTATGTACTGATTATGTTTTAACATTTCAATCCCAAAGGTCCCGCTGGTAAATACGAAGAAATGCTTACCCGTTATACTCAGTTTTTTATCTTGGGTGCTGTTAGTGGACATTCCTGCAGGAGGTGGAACAGGAAGTAAAAAACTGGTCTCACAACTCCCATGATGCCTCTTCGGAGGTGGAGATGATGGCATTACAGGTGATGTCATTAACGGGGATGACATCATTGTCGCCATTGCTGCTGCTGCTTCTGTGCCGTCTGTGACTGTAAGTGAGCGTCTGACAGCCATGTGAGGGTAGGGCGGCCTGGGCGGGCACACTGTTCCCATCAGGGCAAAGTTTGGTACATTGGGTGTCATCACTGGTGAGCCTCCCATACCAGCTGGGTATGTTCCGGCCATTACCATGGGAACAGACAGATGTGAACAGTCAGACATTGCGCGTCTCACTGCAGTCCGCTGTGGCACCTCACTTCTCTGGTTCGTTTTTATCTCACTGTTTAAGGCAGCACATGATCTCACTCTTCCATCCTCAACATGACTCAAATCCTGTGACAGGCCATGAACTGCAACCTCAACTGTTGGGCCTTTGCTTGGTGAGAAGCACAACCCTGTTCCCTCCTTTTCAGTAGGGCTTAAGACTCTTCTTACTGCCAAACTTTCTACTACTTTATTCTTCCCAACACCAACATCAACTCTGTTGGCTGAGACTGGAGACAGATCTGCTCTCAGGCCTGCAGTGGCACCAGCTTTACTGCCTTTTAGGTCAGCAACAGCAGGAGGAGCAGCACCAGAAGGCTGTGGATCTATTTGTTTTCCTAAAGATGGCTGGAGAGTTTTATTTTCAGTTATAACTGCAACTGAATTTTCTTTCATACTTGCTAGCAGACCTCCAGATGTTAGGGACAGAACAGATTTCTTCTCATCCTCTTTATTTCCTGGACTTGATCTGGCACTTTCAGTGACGCAAGGGCTTAATTTGTTTCTCTCCCCAAGCTGGCCAGCGTGAGCAGATCCCTGGATGAAAAATCCATCTTTACTGTCTGTATAGATTTGTTGCAGGTTATTTTGTCCACAGTCAGAGTTTGACTTGGGTTTACCGTCCAGTGCAGATTTTGGAACAGATCTCCCAGGAGAGATAGATGGGGAGGGTAATGAAGAGGAAGGGGAAGAGTGTGAAGACAGGGGGCTGCTGGGACTTTGTCCAGCACTTCCTAATGTCCCCCCTGCACCTCCTATCCAATGTCCGTCCTCCTTCGGCCTCCCCCCTCTGGATCTCTCATCCTCTATCTTCAGTATTGGCATCTCAAAGCTTGGAGATCCTGGTGCCTCGGCCACTGTCCCAGACAACGTCCCCCCGGTCCTGCCTTGCCCTAATTTCACCTCATCTTCCATCAGAGTTATTTTGGACCCCCCCTGTGTGGAAGCAGCTACCTGCCCCCCCGGTGCCATCTGGCCATGGCAGTGCCAGTCAGTGTGCCCATCAGAGGCCAGGCTGGAGGGTGATGGAACAGAAGAGGCCAGGACTGCAGGGACGTTGACACCAGAGAGGGTACTGGGAGGTCTGTGTTGCTGTTGTTGCTGCTGCTGTTGTTGATGTCCATTAGAAGGTTGTTCAAACCCGCTGCTTCCACTAATAATGCCAGGCTGCTGCCAGGGTGAGCCAGACAGGAAGGACATTCTGTCAGTGTGTTGTCAGGTCCTCTTGTCTTTCTCTTTTTCTGGCTTGATCTCCTGTCAGTCTCTTATTTTTTTCTTATTTAGCCCTTCTTTGTATTTTTTTGTCCTTCTTTCTCTCAGTTTTCTTAATCAGTTTTTCTTCCTGACTTCTGCTCCTTTCTGTCTCCAGCAAGTGTTGTTTTGTTCTTGTCCAGGAGGCAGAAATGTCCTTAGTATCCAGAGTGTTATGATCTTGCAAAGTAGAAAAAGCAGTGCATCTTTTCTTTTTCTAAAGTGATGCCTCCGAGCTGTGTTTGTGTGTAACTGAGCTGATGAGTGTGAAGTGCATGCATAAATGCAAAATGGATGTGTATGTTTACACGCGAGGCAAAAAGAGCGCGTGTGAGAGTGAGTGTGTGTGTCTGGTCGTCTCGGCTTCTCTCTGAGCACTGCGCGGATCAGCTGTGGGGCTAAATTGCACCTTGCTCTTTCTCTCTCTCTCCAGCTCTTCTCTGTATCTCTGTTTCTCTCTCTGTCTCTCTCTCTCTCTCTGACATCACAGTCACATGACAACTCGGAATATTCCCTCATTCGCTGAAACGAAATTTCAGCATCTAGCCCCTAGCGACAAGTGTGCACAGGCATACGTACATGATGACAGAGTATTGCACAAACACATGTGTAGTGGCAAACATGCATGTGCACACACAAACTGATCAATGGCTGTCACAGTTGCTCAGTTGCCATATGACAGCTGCTGTTCACATGTTGATACAGAGCGGGAGACACAAAGGGAGATAGGTGAGACATGGCTGAAGACTGTAATCATCCTGACCAGCCTCTGATTGGACTTTGTCTTCTCTAATATCAGCCCAAGAGGGGCCACAGAAGTCAGGAAAAATACAACATATATTTTAAGGGTTTCAATTATCACATTGATGTCATCAGATAATACTGAGCTCTGAATGTTGCTCTTTTAGAGATTAATTAATACCTTTACTGAATTTATTTGGTGCTGTTCACATTTTCACTTTGAAAAGTTCCAACCTCCACACATTTACCTTAATTAACTAATTTGTTTAGGTTGTGTAAATCAAGAATATTTCATTGCAAGCACAGACACATTTTAAATCCTTTAAACTTTGAATTCTGAGCTGTGCTGGTGGTTTGACTGACTTAAAATGTAAAATTTTCAAAGTTGCTTTGAGTTTGGCTTCCTGTTTGTTTAATAGGATGACATCTTTTCTGTACATACTGGATAAATGAAGGAGGAAAGTTCTTTATGTAAAGAGCAGAAGCATGATTGCTGACCTAACAGAGGTGAGAATCTCGGATCAAGTGTTTGTTTGTCTGCAAGTAAAGAAAAAAACTGGGATGGGTTGATGTTTAGCCATAAAGTGCCACAAACTCGATTTGCAAAGCCTTAAATACAAATACTTGACAAAAACAAGGAGAACTAATGGGTTAAATTCTTTCAAATGCACATCTTAGCAATTCTACAGTGCTATACTTTATAAGAGATTACACTGACAAGAGCTGTCGAAAAACAAATCTTGATCAAACAAACCAATCGCTTGAAATAGATGCATGTTTTCTAAGCATTTACCAAGTTCCTTTTGCAGTACAAAAGAATCACAATAAATACCTCACAAAGGTGAATCATGAAATTTGACTTGTCTTAGCTAAAAAAAAGAGCTTTAATTTAGGGGTTTGAATTGTGTGTTTTCAGCACAGCATAGACGACATTATTCAAGAAAATAGTAAACAGTCTGTTCTATTAACAGTGAAAACAATATTTCATCTGGCCTAGGAACACCTCAAGATCCTCCAGGAGGATGGATGAGTACCATAAAATATATTCAAACTGGGGTATTGATATTAAAATGAAGTTAGTAGTTCTTCAAAGCTACATAAAACCCCAGCATTTCTTCTTAACGGATCAACAATGGTGCTTGTACATGAGTAAAAGTAAGAGTTAAAGTAAATAATAAGTGAAAAAAGTAGTGATGCAATCCAGCTACAGCGTTATATTCTTTTAATTTTTTTTTTATTCAGAGCAAGATATAAAAAACTGGCATCTTAGAGGCAAAGCAGGGACAACAGCAGAGACTGGAGAGACCTAAACACTAACAGCAAAAGAGATATGTGGCAGATGATTCAGAATATTGTAGGCTACAACAGAAAAAAAAAAAAGACTATGCAAAGTCTACTCTTACAGGGGAGTGAGATAAAATAGTCTGACCGCATCACAAACTAGCATAAGATGAGACAAAAATCCTTAAAAATCCATAAAAGTCCTTAGCATTCAAATATAATGCTAGGAATGGTATAAAAATGTTTAATTCTATAAGCTTAATCAATATTTATACATTTATGTAAATATTCTGGTTTAGTAGTGGCATAGGCTTACTACATCTCTATTATATCCTATGCCCTTGTGTTGTAATGGGACAATTAAATAAACTTGAATCTTGTTCTGTGGACTGAAGACATCTTTCTTGATAAAACAGTGGTAGCAGCTGTGGACTGAGTCAAATGAAGGTAACTTTATTTTCATAATATGGAGCCCAGACTCACAAATCACAATTTGCCTAAGGGCCTCTAAAAGCTATATAGCATGAGACACCTTCTGTTTTTAGACCTTTTATTCAAATGGATGCCTTACAGGAGGAATAAGGAACATGGCCTGAGTTCGGCCAACCTAAGCTCTCTCCAGTATCCACAAGGGCCTTTAACTAACTGTGTGCATTGTCACAGCAACACATTCTCGTCCCATGTAGTCAAATATCCACACCTCTTTGTCAAAGCCCACAGTGTTTCATACAGACATGCTTGGCATATTCTGTGACAGCATGACAAGATCTTAGCTTTGACTGCTCTGCTTGGCTGTAATGTTCAAGGTACTAGAACCTTTCCTTTGGTATCCCTCCTGTAATGATGTCCTTATAACCACTTGTGGGGAGAAATTAATTAAGTTATAAAATAAATGTGTTTGTAATCAGTTGTGGCTATTGAGAAACAAATATGTAATTATTTTACTAATTAAAATCTTGGTGATTCCGAAGGGGTAAGATCTTTTCTGTTAAAAGCGCATACTTAGAAATAACATGAATTCAGTTGCTTTGCATCTTTTGGCAGTAATAGCAATAACTTTTTTTGGCATATTCCTGGACAATATCAGCAAAAGTGTTTGTACAAATGTGAGTACAACACCATTAGTACATAAAAAGTATAAAATGGCTTACAAAGAGTTATCTTAACATCTACACAGACTCCATTCATTAGGCATGATGCCCTCAAATTTTGAGCATGTTTGATTGGTTGTCTAATTCATTGTTTTTCAAAGGCACACTAGTGTGCCGCAACACGGCACACCGGTTGAAAAACACTGGTAATTTGCATCACCTCTTATCTGCCAATCAAATCAATGCACATTGCCCCTAGCAATCTGGGTTTGGCAATGCCTGTAACCAGCAGACCAAGTCAAGGCAGGTAGCCATATCATTGGATGGACAAGAAATCCTGTCAGAGCTGCAAATTCAACAGTGTTTTCCTTGTGAAATCATAAAAGTGCTGTTACATGACTGCACAGTGGAAAACTTGTTTATCAGCAGTGAAAACACTGTCAACGTAGAAACACTTGATGTCAAACCAGATGACTGCAGGACGTCAGTGTAGCCACAAACAGGCATATTAGGTAGAACTTAATACCCAGTTCACAAGAAATGTAAGAAATGAAAGAAACAGTAATCTCCCAGCAATCAAATGTGATGAGTTACATTACTTTTACTTTACATTTCACATCATTTTTAGATTTTATTATATTAAAACAGGCTAGCTGGTAGATAGTAACCTATTACATTTTTAAGTAACCTTCCCAACATTGCCTCAAACATGCTTATTAAATTAGGATGAAGTATCACCACCGTCCAAGGTCACCTCATCGAGAATATAGAACATGACTCTGTGATGCGGTGGCGAGCTCCTCCACCCTGAAAAGAGATGGAGTTTTTTTTTCCAATTAAATACTGGTGCAATATCCCACTTCACTCCTCCCAGGATTTGTAGCCTACTAAAGCTTTGCAAGGAGGATTAAAGCTATTCTGACGGCAAAAGGGTCTCATCCTCCACCCTGACTCTCCTGCCTCCACATTTTTACCAAGCGCTGACTCTCTGGACTTACTGATTAACTGTGTGTAGGAGCTTTCTAACGGTATTACATTAATTCAACCCACACTTTCAGGCTAAATCAATACAAGATGAAATTCACAGCTATATTTTAAATATTTAACTAATATTCTTTGACGGATCAACCCAATAACAAGCTCTGCTGAACTTATATCAACTTCATTTGCGATCCAGAAAGTATAAGTGGATTTCAAAGAGTGCAAACCTCTGAAATTATTAAAACTGACATAAAATCTCCTCAGAATTTGTTTTTTTTTCTGATTGCCTAAAGTATTTTGTAAAATTGTCATGTTTATATTACTAAAATTGGTTATACCTCTATTCTGAATTTTGTTGAGCTGCATAATTCTATGATCTCAAATGTTTTTAACAGTGCTCAAGCCCCCAGAAATGTGTATATTTTATTCTATGGTGCTTTTATTTTGTAACCTCTCTCAAACTTCTGGAGTAACACCAGTCAGAGAATGAGGGTGGAAGTCAGCGGTCATCATTAAACGCATCATGAATAACGCTTAAATACATCGGCTCATCTTCTTCTGAGACAGTCAGATAGATTTTCATCTGCAATTTTGGCTATTTAACAATGAATTAAACCAATTACAAGATCCCAAAATACTAAACAATATCAATATCATCAAACGCTATGCGAATAATATCTTCATATAAATATTTTTCATTGTTTTAATCAAGAGACCTCTAGTGGAAAATATTACATACTGTGCTATTAACAAAATTGTGAAAATTACCAAATAGATTTTAAAATTGCAAAAAAAAGAGAGAAAGAAAGAAAGAAGATAGGAAATCAAACAGAACTGAAGGAGTTCAAGCACATTAATAATGTCATTTAAGGTGGAGTTTGAAATAATGCTGATAGGATTCTGCATCAGCTGTATTTTAGAATTTCATGGTTGAGTATTGGAAAATTGGGATTTTATTCCTTTTACAGTATTGAAAATGACGATAAAATAGAAAGTGTTGTGCACTCAGAAGACAAAAGAAGCCAAAGAGAGGTAAAGAAGCAATGTCAGCTTGCATGTGTGGACAGTGATAAATAGCTCTAGTTAATCAGGAATCAGCTGTAGATCTTAGCTTTGAAACTGTACTTTAAACAAGAGCCTGATTAGTTTTTCAACAAACATGACAGCTGACTGTCTCCCCTGTAACCCCTCCTCATCCCTAACACACCAGAGGCCTGTGCCAAAAATAACAAGAGCAGCTTGTCAAGCATGACTGAAAATGAATGTGTATTATTACATAATCCTCCATAAACAATTTGTCTACTGTAACCACAGTGGAAGTGGCTTAAAGAGAGAGGATGAAGAAGACATTAGAGCACTGTTCAGTTTCAATGGACTTGGAAAAGGTGGGCTTTATGCAAGAAATTCAGATGATTCTTCTGTTAAACTTTGGATCAGTCTCAGTAGTGGCATTTGTTGACATTTGAGAAGGTTCTCTGGTTAAAGCAAAAGAAAGGAAATTTGCACTTCTGATATACAAGGTTTTGGCATTTCCGTGACAAGACAAGAGCAAGTCTGAAACTTGACTGACCCTTCTGCATCGGTTCTCCCCTTCACAAACTGATATCACTTTTATGGGCAAATGGATCAAATCACATGTATGTACATTCTTCAGATCCTTGTTGAACTGTCATGTCTGAAAGCCTTTGGCAGTGACCTTTAGTGGATACTCCCACTGATGACACTGCTGCTGCAACCATATATTTGATTTTCCCTCCTAATGGTGTCTCAGAAAACTATGCCAAAGCACAATCACAGATTTATTTAACATAATTTTAGTTTTTGCTTGTTGAATAACTAATGGATGAATCCATTGAAGTCATGGAAATGACTGATTGATAGTCCAAGCCAGATCTAACTCAACTGCTATGTAATATGTTTTTCTTAGTTAAGTCCCACATTTTTGTCATGGGCTATGTTTATATGAGGAGGTTTTGGGAATTTTTTGGCCTTATTGAGTCTTTTTCTGTTGAGATTAACACAAGCCACAAATATACCTGTAAGACCAATTAACCCCTAAAAAAAAATACAGATCTAAGATTTTCTGTTTGTGCAAGTTAATTTACAACTAGAGTTTTTTTTTGTAAATTACTATCGAAACTAAAATGAAAGAGCAGGAAAAAAAAACATCACAAGTTGACACTAACTGTAACCTTATCCTGTAAAGAAACAGTTCAATGAAAATAAATATTCAGTCATTATTTACTCACCCCTATGCAAATGAAAAGTTGGAAAGTCTCCCAAGTCTGTTTACATGGCGAGAGTTTTACTAAAGGTGAGAGTTTTTTCTTTTGAGTTAAAAAAAAAATCTGTACTCATATGACAACATTGTGAAAATAACCTGTGTGCACACATGTGCGAAAACAATTGAGAACTCTGTAGTATGCATGCCACGCCAGTAGGTAACAGAGTCATCAATAATCACAAAAAATAACACCATGCTCCCATTTTAAAGTCCTATATTATACAAAATACACTTTTTCATGGTTTTCCAATGAAAACATGTGTCCCCAGTCTCTTTACAGGCCACTCACAATGAGGAAAGTGCATTCTTAGCCCTGTCATGCTTGCTCGACTTTTCAGAAAATGTGTGCTTAGAAGTACCAGTTCATATTTGCTTTCCTTATGATGCAAAAGAGGAGTAGCCACACCTCCAGCTAGGTGATACTCCCAGTGCTGGGTGTTTGTGCCGCCCCTAAAAGCAAGTGTTTATACCACACAGTTTTCAGTGTTTTTCTTGCTAACAAGCTCCAATAGATGAAACAGGATTTTTTAAGTACAGACAAAGCATGCTAATTGCTCTGTTGTTGGCTGCAGGAATTAACACAAAAGTCTTCATCTACTCCCAACATCTCACCCACTGAATACCCTATGGATTCTTTTTTTTTTTTTGACAGAAATGTTCCCACATCACATAGTAAAGTGTTTCATGTATGCACCAACACTTCAATTGCTTCATCAATGAAGACCAGTTTAAGGCAGGATTTGCTTAAAAACTGAAGCTCTGTGCTGTATATCTAGCCAGTTCAACCTGGCATTAGCACCATGGCTAATATAGGTAGCATCTACTGTGGGCTCAGGCGCTGAAGTATTTGTTACAGGGGTTCAGTTACTAAGGTTGGATACCAAACTCAGTGCTTCTAAGGGTACCAACCAAATAACACTGACACTCCGAGTACCTATACACATAAATCAAGCAGTGCTACATTTTGGTATTGCAGAACATGCACTGTAGTGAGAAAGACACAGAGGGAGAAGTCGCTCTTAAACTCAGCCCCTGGCTGTCTGATATTCTATACTGACATGCTGTTGACTATTAACTATAATGTCTCAAACCTTGGTGTGAAGCCAATGGTAGTAGAACTTCATGCTAAATAGGAGGAAATATTAGCATGAATTCTTTGATTCCAGAATCGCTTAGCCTTATTGGACTTAGTCTGTTAGCTCAATGCTTGCACATAATGGTAATTAACATTAATGTGCTGACGGAAGTTAGCATAATGTCCATGATATATTTCCAAAAAAGCTATCTATTTAATTTCCATTTTTAAAATTAAATGACTTGTGCTCATATTTTGAAGCAGAGTGTGCAGCAGGAGAAGAAGGAGTCATCTGTTATAATGACTGTCACGCGTTGATATCAGTACAAACTGAGCCTTTTACTGGCAGCCAAGTGATCAGCATAAACATAGGGTCATGGCTGCAGCCACAGTCACTCTCTGAGAACGGCCTGGCAAGCCACAGCTCATTTGCATTTAAAGTTATGGTATAGACACAGCACGTTCAGAAGAAGGCTGAAACAGAGGGGTTTGTGGGCACGCCTAGGTACATGGCCCGAGTGGTGCTTTAAGCAAGAAATTTCACAGGCAGGCAATGCTGTTAAAAAGAGGCATGATTAAGAATTTGCAGCACAAACAAAGCTTGTTCATCATTTTACTTGTTCTGTCTGCACATGGCTTTCAGTAAGACACAAGACAAAAATTGATAGGAGTGTAAAACTATATTAATGAGCTGTGTGTCACAGCCTGCAGCTGCTGACCAAGTTGATGAGCAGGCATAACAACCACCCTCCCCCCACATCTCTCCCTTGGGCCCCCCACGGCCCCCTTTGGAAGTACGCCTCACAGTTTGAAACCTCCCATACTTAGAACAGCCTCTGCCGCTGTGTCAATCTCACTTCTGCTTAGGGCCATTTTTCTGTCACTGCTTCTCTGTCCTTAGCACAGGTAGATGATATCAACAGTTTTAAACCCACCTACATGGCTTTAACTTGCAGCTTGAAGGTCTATTCATATCCATATTAACTTAAGGGGTGTGCACATTCTGTTGTCTGCTACCAATGAATTAGATGAAATTGCCAAAACCAACAGTGAAGAATTAAACCAACAAAAAAATAGAGTCTGATTTTTCTTTCTCCTCTGTGCCTTAGAGCTTCATTGTTGTCCAAAAATGTTGAAAAAAAAACTCCTCATTGAGCCGTACTGCTGCACTAGCTGACATGCTCCCTCATTACAACCAACACACTCATTGAAGTTTTTTTCAACTCAGTCCCACACACACTGTCATACAGGCCCAATTATGCGATAGAGCACCAAATGTGAATTAATCTACCACTAAAATAGTCCCCAACAAAATACACCATTTCCTCCTGTTCCCTTCTCTGCAGCATTTTGGCTCTGCAGCTGCCCACTTTGATACAATTTATGTCACTTGTTTTCATTAGTGCATGTTTGTGCTTCATATGATCTGACTGTTATTGTTTCTGATCTCTTGGTATTTTTCATTTTACTGTTTATACTTGGACTGTTTTGTTGGAAGATGCACAAAAGTTACAAAACTGAGTTCAGATAAGGCATTGTTGCACAATTGGAGTCATACACACCATATGGGTGATTCCTTTTGTCCCGCTAGCATTTTTTTTTCATTAGTATGCAAATCGTCCATGGATGTATTTTGCAGAGATTTTGTAACTTTAATAAGTCTGGTGGAAATCATGTCAGTAGAGTTAAATGATAATGTTTTTGAGGTTCATAAATATGGATTCCTGAACTTATCTGCAAAAATCTCTAAAACTGTGACTTTGGCAACTTGGCACCTAACAAGTTTACAACAGAGATATTTTGTAGGATGCAAGTCTGACAATACAGCACCTGAGAAGAAAACAAGACAAAAGATTAAATATTGAAAAGAAGAAGCTGACAGCTAAAATTACATCTTAGCTTTTTGCGTAAATCACAGAGGTCACTCTAAGTCCTTCAGTGAAGGTCACAGGTTGTTAAACATCAGCTGAAAATCGAGTAAAAAGAGAGGCTACAGCTGGTTGCCCATGTTTCTGAAAAGGAGAAGAAGAGAGTGGGGGGATGGGGATGGAGGTGTGGGGAAGGAGGAGGAGGAGGAGGAGGGAGGAGAATCTTCTCAAAGCGTTTCTATTTTTACTCCTCGACCTCACTGACTGTCACACCCAGTCCACCCCTTCTCTATCCCTCATCCCTCACTCACAGAGTCTCTTTGTTTCCACGGCAACCGCCTCCCATATCTCCCTGACAACCCTCTCCTCCCCCACCACCCCACAGCCCCACAGCCTCCTTGCCCTCCTGCAATCGGCAATGCAGTGATTATTACAGTGCCGCAGCAACACAGGGAGCCTGGGCAAGAGAGGGAAGACGTGACGTGGACAGAGGAGACAGAAAGGGCAAAGGGATGGAGAATGGAGGGAGGGGAAAATGGAAGGCAATGGAAGGAAAGGGCAAAAGAAGAGAGTGGCAAAAGAATGGAGTTTGATAGATAGATAGATAGATAGATAGATAGATAGATAGATGGATGGATGGATGGATGGATGGATGGATGGATGGATGG
>JAQMCX010000008.1:2367088-2400223 GCA_029814765.1 Acanthurus leucopareius
ATTTTGCACCACCAGAGTTGTCTTTTAAATTTCGTTGTACATTGTGTATGATGACAATAAAAGCATTCTAATTCTAATTCTAATTCTAATTCTAATTACATCACTATTTCATCACATTTAGAATTTATTACTATTATTTTTTTAAAAGCTACTGTATGATGAGACCAAAAACTTACAAAAGTTGATCACCAAAATCATCAACACTCGTCATCTCGATTGAAATCTTCTTGTTATAATATTACCCAGAGCTGGAGAAACAACAGGCTGACCTCACCATCCTATTCTATTCTATTCTATTCTCACAGAGAAGGTCGAACTGCTTTTCAGTAGTTTATACCCTAAATAAGAGGAAACTGTTCTTATTTATTGATCTACTTGATTTTTTTATTGTGTCATTTTTCATCTCTTGGTGCAGAAACCCCTCGAACATCTCACACCAACGTGTGAAGCTTCAGACAAAAAAAAAATCTCTGCTTTTTCTTCCACGGCAGAACCCTGAACTCATCACAAAGACAAGTCTTCTCCTCCGCAGTGACACCAGCAGCTCGCAGTAAGATCTATTTTTTAAAGATGAATTAAAAAGCCAGAAAGAGTTGATGTGATGGTGGTGGGGGGCTGGGGAGGCGGGGAGGGTTAATCCTCCGGTGGCCGTCTCTTCTATAATACATGCCAAACAGCCTGCAGCAGCCGAGCATCTCTTGTGTAACGCCGTTATTATGATGCATTCAAATGAAGAGAGAATCTCCTCGACACCCCCCCCATAAACTCATTGTCTGTGCTCCCACCTCTGCTGCTAGATGAGGCCCGAGGGGGGGGGCTTCTTCAGGAACTCCTTAGCTAGTTTATTGGTGGGGGGGTGGGGGGGGGATTGTCTCACTGCTTAGTGTATAGATTTCATGCTTTTAGGCAGCAGCCAGTTTGTCCCATTTAATGCTCCGCTTGTGTTCAAGAGACAAGTGATCTTTGTGATAATTAGCTGCAAAAAATTAATGGACAGTTTAATGGCCGAGACGTGTAATTTTCTTTTTTTTTTAAATTTTATTTCCTTTATTTCCTTGTATTCTCTGTCATCTTGCTCTTGCGTTTCATCTCTCCTCTGAGCCTTCGTCCTCTTTTCTTTTCTTTGTTTTGTAGGGTTTTCTTTAAACCCGGCTGCCATGTTTGTTTGTTTTTCTTTGAGGTTCACCATCACTCATCATTCACAGCAAAATCAATAAATCAATATGGCCTTGTGTCAAAATGTGTCTTTCAACAGCAGATCACCCCATCTCCGTCCTTCTCCTCCAGTTTCTGAGCACCTTTAGAAACCTGATTTATTCATCTCCACTGGGATAACAAACATCCCTCTCCATCACCGAGGCCAAGGCCAAAGCAAACCTCCGTGTGTTGTTCTGAAAACACGGACTGAGTTTAGATACAAACATATATTTCTCCGTCCTCTCACAGCGACCCGATGACCCCGACCTCCTCTCAGTCCATCTGTTTTATATTTCTGATGGACTGAAAGGAGCCAAGTCTTGAGAAATCGCTGCACTGGTATAAAAAATGTGCAGCTGAAGCAGCATCAGATTGGACGGATGATGGAGTGTAGCACAGAGGTTGGAGGTGTGATCAAGTCTAGAGAGACTGTGTGTCATGATCCGCTTATTAGTTCAGTTAATTCTCAAGTTGTGTGTCAAGTTTACTTTTGTATAGATCCTTGCTTCATTGTTTCCTGTTTTATTTTGGTAAATTGTGTTCTGTCTTGTTACCCACATCCTGTCGAGTTTCCCTCCTTTTGTAATTACCTGCCCTGCCCTTGTGTGCTTCACCTGTGTTGATTGCTCCACCTGTGTCTCATCACCTTAGTGTGTTTATAATCTCTGTGTTTCCCCTTTGTCTCTGTCGGATCATTCGTTCATTGATGTCTGTTGAGCTCTGTTATGCTCTTGGTCCTGATCTCCCTGCATCTTGATTTGTAGCATTTGACTTATTTTCTCTTCTTTGATTTAGTCTTTTTTGTTGGACTTTGCATTCTGTTTGATTTTGTATTATCAGCTTGTTTTGTTAATAAAGCTCACTTTCTGTTAAATCCCTGGATATTGTCTGCATTTGGGTCCTTAGTTTTTGTAATTCCTGACACTGTGCCTTTAAAAGTCAAAAAGCTGTACCTGTTTTAAATCTCTCCGCCCTCCTTTTTAAATCAGTGAAACACTGCTGGCAGCGTTCCTGCCACGCTTGAAACGCTCCCTGGAAGTCTCGGTCTGTAAGCGCATTAAATGCCATCTGCAATCTCCTCCAGTGTCAAAACTCTAAATCTTCATCTTCAACTACGTTTGGGGTAAACAGGAAGAAATCACAGGAAGCCAAATGTGGCGAGTAGGTGGGATGGGGAGCGATGACTGTGTTGTTTCTGTAAAGGTCACAAATGTCAAGGCTACAGACATGTCACTGTTTTTATTCCCTCGGGTTTCTTTGGCTTCTCATTTGTCTTCTTGTCGATGAATGCAGCTTGTTTAGTCTGTTTTTGCCTCGTTCAAGTCTCATTTTGGGGTTTTTCTGTGTGCTGATTCACTATTTGCCCGCCTGCCCATCAAATCTCTGTCTCCACCTCTGAGCCTTTCTCCTCTGTACAGCCTTCCAGCTGCTTTCACCTCTGGATTTCCCCTCACAGCATCCTTACAATCAGTTTTATCCTGTAAATCTTTTAATCGTGCTCCCTTTCCTGAGTCAGTTTCTGCATTTGGGTTTAATCTGCTTGATCGTAACACTAAACAGATAAATCGTAGCACTTTTTTAAACCTCTACTGTCTCTAAGAATTCAAATATTTGGAAATTTAATTGTTTAAAACATTTAAAATCACATTGTAAGATTTTATTTCATCTCTTGCTATCATTACAGCTTTAAGTTTGCTTTCATCAAATCCACATTTCATTGTTGTGCATTCTGTAAACACAATACAGCACTATACATTGCATAGTTTTGTACTGTGTTTATATTTCATATTCTGACTTTCTGCAAAAAAAAACATTTTTCTCTTGTGACAAAACAAGATCCAAGCTGAACCAAACAGCAGAACATAATTATTAACATGCACACTGCACAGTTCAGCTTAATATCCCCACAACAACACTATGAATATGTAATCTACGTCATTTTATGCTGTCATAGAGGAGCAAGTGAAACATAAATCTTAAATCAGACCCATTTTGTATGAAGTCTTGCTGGTCTGAGTCCTCATATTCAGCTGATTCATGTAGATTATTATTTTTGAACACCTTAAGCTTATTGAAAGCAATTTAGTCATCTCTTATGACTCAATTGTAATTAGCTGGGAGGTTATTAGATTTCTGTGGCCTTGGAAAATTCAATTTCAGAAATCACGGTGCGACATTCAGAGCACAGGGCCGCGGTTATGGATGAATGTCATCGGGGTGAAAGTTGCCTGAGGAGACAGACGATCATTCACAATATATTAATAATTTCCTGCTTAGTTTTAAGTTTAACTGCACTTTAAAACTTAAACAGATGTTTAAAACATGAAGTTAAGTTTGCCCTTCTCAAAGTTTTACAGGCTTATTAGACATAATAAGGTATAAATTAAAGAAAATGAAGGTTATTTAATGACAATTTGACTGTTTATCACACCAGGTTGTAATACTGAGGAACTCTATTTAACAGCAAAAGATTATCATCATTATGGGTTTCCTGTTATGTGACTGTAGTCCCGGTTGATTCAGAGCAAATTCAATAATCACCTTTATTATCATCATTTCCCGTCTTTATATGAACAATAATTTGCTGTTTTAAAGGTGCTGTGCAGATTTTTCTGTGATGAGTCTTCGGTCAGACAGAGTTGAGGCTTGAAAATCAGTGAACAGTCTGCAGGACGCGACGCTTTTGAGCGGCTGAGGACACAGCCTGCCTGCCTGCCTGCCTGCCTGCCTGTCGGGAGAAGGGCACCAAGGCTGTGTAATAGATCTGTATTCATTATTCAGACCACGGCTCCACGCTGCACACACAAATTTTTTTTTTGCAGGGAAATGTCAACATCGTGTGCCTGTAGCGTGCTGCACTGTCATTTCATTTTAAGGGGGAACGGCTAATGAAAGGGATTTTTTTTTTGCGTTTAGTGACATGAAGAACGAGATGGTTTTTTCTCACACAGGTTATTAGTTCTGCCCTCAGTGCCACATTTAAAATACTTTAATACTGTGTCAATCCATTAACATAGTTTCAAGAACAATTTTGCATATTGCTGCTTTAATGTTGACCGTTATAGATGAGATAAGTTAAAACTCTGGATAAGTTAAATTTGGTTTTTAGCCTTTTTGCACAGTTAAAGGAGAAGGATGAAGTCTCAAAGAAAAAATGGTGAACTGTCTTATTTTTAAAAACAAAGTGTGGAGTTACTTCTAAGCTAATGTGAAGATTTAAAGGACTTTTTTCACATATAAAAAAATGTTAAATTGGTCATTTTGATAAACAAAGGTAAGTTTTTAGTGCTTTAATCAATACTTCAACCAGAACTTTTAAGCTAAAAATCTGCATATTTCTTCCACCACTTAAGTTTGGTGTGTTAGCATATATCCTTTATATAATAAGTGCTGAAAACAGAGAAGAGCTGAGGCTGATAGGAGTGTCTCATTTTTCAGGTGAGCTGCCATAAAAAATTCCCTTTTAAATTTTTTCTCTGTTACACTTTGATCTGATATTTAGGTTCTAAGGTCCTTCATCCCTTTTTATCTTCATTTTGCTGCTTTGATATTCACATGATTTTATACTATAATTGTTTTTTTAGTGTTTTTTTGTACATTTTTGCAATATTTCCACATTTAAATGGTCAAATAGGATTTCGTACACAATGCTCTCTATTATATTCATTACACTCTCTACGTATTTTATTGGGTTTGTCTTGGAGATGTTCCCCGTTGTTCACCTGAGTTGGTTTAATGTCTCTGTACCTCATGAGGAGTCAATTTGAGCTCGTGCTGTTGTGATCTGAGATTGATGTGCGAGTGCGAGTGTGTGAACGTTTATTGCTTCTGATGAGCAGGTGTGACTCTGCACGGTGGCCTCTGCACCCGGTGTGAATGTGAGAACAATGAGTGAACGCTCACTTCTGTCGTAAAGCAATTTGAGTCTCCGAGACTGGAAAAACATTTTATAAACGGTGTTGATTTTCCATTAATCATAGGTCAGGCCATCTGTTTCCCTGTCTTATGCTAAGCTAAGCTAGCCATCACTTAGCAGTAGATTCATATTCAACTGAAAGAAATGACAGAAATGAATCTTCTCATGTAACCCTCAGCAAGAAAGTCAATAAACTTGTTTCCCAAAATGTGTAACTACTCCTTTAAAAGGGCGACTCTAATAAGAATTAAACTAAAACACATTCAAATGTTAAGTTTTGTAAGTTACAAGGTTTCTCCAGTGGAAACCTTCTACTTTACCTCACAGCAGCTGCAGGCTTTTCACATTTCAAAGACACTAGAGAAACATTAATTCATTTTAGTGACCTCGTTCGGAGCCGCGCTGCTCCTAACGAGGACAAATCCTCTTATCCAGGTAAATCTCAGATGGTAGAGGGCATCATGATTCTCTATAAGCAGGGTCCAGGCACTCAGAGAACATTATGTCCCTGTCGCTGCTCGTAGCTTCAGTATAAATAGACTCTCCACATGAGTCAGGATGCTCTTGCATTTCAGAATGAGAGACAGTGTGACCCTGGAGGACGGCGAGCATCGAAACTCCTGTTTGTGATTGTTATGCACTGGCTTTTCAATAGTCACGGAGAGCAGCGCGAACGCTTCTCTGCGTGCACTCTCATTGGTTTATGTCACCCCATTTTAAAGCCATTGTGTCTGAAATGACATGTTTGATGATGGATGTTTCATCGCCGCGTACAATAATCATCGGAAAACACACTTTCTGAAAAGCCTTTTCATTTCATAAATCAAAGGTAATTACTCATGTTTTCTATTATTCATTGCCAGCGTGTGCAGTGCCATTGACTTCCCTCCCTACATGAGTCACCATTTATTCGCATACAAGATCGGGAGACTGCAAACCACTGGAGGAGCACTGATGACAAAATTTTATGTGCGCCAGCTTTTCAATAAGCACTGGCTGGTGCATGACGCCGTCTCCCTGCATGCGCTTCCATCACTTTATGTGCCGTCTGCTGTTTGGAAAAACACTTTTGACGTCTACTGTATCTGTCAGAAAGGCCTTTTTACAGTTTTTACAAGAGTTCAACTCATCTGCGAATCAATACGTATCCGGTTTTACCCTCTGGTGCATCAGATGTTGGTCTATGTTTTGAACAAAGGAGGCAAAATTAGTCATTTTCAGAGCTTTTTCTGCTCCACAGTAAACATAGAAAAAGGCACATTTGCAATCATAATTATGTTGATGTGACTGGAGGGAAATTTATTTTTGTGGTTTTTTCTTTCAACCTCATGCTAATTAGTGATGCCATGAAAGTTTTGTGCAGTTTTTCTTTTCTTTTCAGTGATGTTGTATGTTGTCAGTGAGGGTGATTTGCCTCTGCTGATGAAGCTCATGCAAATCGATTTGCCTTTAAAGGTGCTTTTTTTAATTTCAACAATCCTGACAAGCAGGTGATGCTCTTCAGGATGGATGGCGAACAACAAAAGAGGCTGTGAAATCATGTAGGAGGAACTGGCATTTGAAAACACAATAGTTCCCGTCAATAACATGCTCACGGCAACAACAACAACAACAAAAAAAACTGCTTCTTATCTGCAGACAAGAATAAAACGAGAAAAAAAAAAAGAGAAGGTTATCTGCTCCAATACATCCTCTGATGTGGGTGCCGTTCAGGATTCCCAGGTGAAATTTTAATCAGTGCTGAAAGATATGCTCATCCAAAAGAGAGCGCAGTTACAGAACATCTGTGCAGCCTCCTGCTTGATGATTTCACTATAGATTTCTAGGATCTGTTATCAGCGCTGCAGAAGCAGCACCCTCATCCTCTTCTCCACGGGCGACACGGCTGGGTGATCTGTGTCTGCCGGGTCCGTGCCGCGAGCTCCATTGAGCCTCGGATCGATATAACCCAGTTTAATCTCACTGCTGGTGTAATAAGCCAGAGCATTACTGGCTGGGCGCCTATGAGAAAAGAGCTTTCCACCATCCACTGCACCCAACCCCCAAACAACCCCCACCACCACCACCACCCTCCCCTGAATGATTGAAAACCTGATCTGTGTAGAAAGAGCAGAGGTGGGAGGAGGGAGAAGAAGGTGTGTGTGTCGGTGGAAAAAAGGTGTGCATGTGCATTGTGTGTTGGGATAATAAGTACAGGTGGGAGTAAAAATAAAAAAAAAAAAAAAAAGTGTTTGTTGGCGGTGAAGACAGATTGAGTGAAGACACTGGAGCTGTGTGAGGCGCCATCACTCAGCTTCATCTTGCTGTGGGGCGGGGGGGGAGGGGGCCCGTAAGTCAACCTGCAGGTTTGTCTCCGTGGCTTTTTTTTCGCTGAGAGACAAACAAAATATTTCTTCTGTTGCTCTCGTGGTTTCCGTTAACGTGCAGTTTATTTGGACGGCTCCCCTGTCAGGATGCAGCGCAGCATCCGTCTCCAGAGCTCCTGCGACAGAATACAAACGTGCTCACGAGTCGATAGGTTCATCTGTTAAGTTGGGTTATTTGCGGGGGGTCATCCATCACACGGGAGTACCACAGGAGTTATTGATCCGGTGAGATAACACAGGTCAGGGGAGACACACGGTTGATTTCTGCGATGGGGGGGTTACAGGCGGCGAAGACCTCCAGAGACAAAGTGATGGAATGATGATTTTATTTGCCAGCATCCTCCACTGATGTTATTGTGTGTGTGAATGAGAGACTCTAAACCCTCTGCTTTCTTGAGGCTTTGTCAGAATGAAAACCTGTTTTTTTAAATTCTTTTTTATTGCACAAGCTTACATACACATGGCTTTTTCTACCAAAGTTGGAACAAAGATGAGATTTGAATAAGTAATTGGTGACAGTTGTAGAGTTTCGAGCATATTTTGTCAGTCTAATCTGATCTCACCACATAATTACAGCTTGTCTCAACTTTTACTCCAATTGCCACTTACATGGTCATTAAAATTTAATTTTACACAAAAATATTCAAGATTTCAGACTGAATTCTCGGGTTGCATATTCAAAACTACAACCATAACAACAGAGCTGATCCAGTTTTTCCATTTGCAAAGTGGTTTTTATCTCATTTTTTCCTGCATTAAAATGTCTTTGAAAAACTTTCATTTGCTGAAGTTTTGAAGTGAGCTGCCACTGGCATTGTTAGAAAGACAGACTGACTCATCAAATATCAAAGCTCAGAGCGTGTCTGTGCAATCAGAGCTGTTTGACCATTTTTTATTCAGAGCCCCGAAGCTTCACTTGCTTTCGCTGATTGAAATCAGCTGCTTTGTTTGTGCTTCAGCAGCTGTTTGACGACCTGCTAACAAGTCACTTTTCATCTTATCCTTTATAGGTGTAAAATGGGCTTTTTTTTAATCTGTAGCTTCTCATCTAAACTCCTACAAAATCTGTGCAACAATTTAATATAAATGATGGATTTTTGATACAATCATCTCTTATTATTTCCAGATTTCTTGGACATTTTTCAGGCATTTTTAAAAGATTACAGCTCTTGACTTTAATGCCTAGTTTGTCTGCTTTTGTGTTTCTGTCTTGCATAGAGAAGCAGAACAATGGATCACCTTGTTGTTATTGATCTTTGCATAATTGCCCTTTGGTTCCTCTGTTCTGTCGAAGCATTTCACCCAAAGCATGCTGGGACCCTCCAGCCATATGTGACAGGGAGCAGTGGAAGCTGTAGATTTGTATTCCTTTGTGATTACTCTAATCTGCATTAACGATAACAGCAAACAGCGTAATGACAGATCATAACCTGCCTGATATCAGACAGATTCGTGAACCTGTTACACTGTTTTTTCTGTTTTCTGAAGAATCTGTTGATTGAACTCAGTGGATTTGTCAGATTTAAATGTGTCAACTCAGGCAAAGATGCTACAGTATTTTGTCACACAAAGCCACACAAAATGCAAAAAGCAAATGTAAAATATAATACACATTTTGCACACAACTATTTTAATAAAAAGAAAAAGAAGAGTGGTTGTGCAGTGCAGTGCAGCTTATTTAGTGGATGATAGCACACTTTGCCCAAAAGTAAGTTTTTCTCACAAGTTAAACTTCAAACAAACATGCACAAAGTTTTTGATATCATCCTCCTGCATGGCGTCTATCCGCAGTGCCAACCAGCTGACTGAAATACGCCTCCATATTCAGCTTTTGCAAAGTAGACAATCGTCTTTTGGAGGAAAGTTGAAATATATATATCATACAAGCATCTGGCCTTACACACTTTTCCATTCAAACAACTACAAGTGGTTTATTTTCTCTTTTATAACATCTCTGGATAGATATCCAGCTATATATCTGGCTAATTGTCTAGTAAGCTATCCTTAGACAGAGAGAGAGAGAGAAAGAGATGTGTCAGTGTTTCCAAAACCTAACTGAACCTTTTTTCAGTTTGGGAAAACTTTGCTTAGCTCATGTTTTCTTTTTTGAATCATATTTGCATTTGACTGATGCTCTCACCCACAGCAGCTCACACCAAGGGAACCGGCCGAATACATTTTCTAAACTTCCCACCGTTCCATCCGGCTCTCTCCACATCAGCGTGATGCATGTTAACTACGCTTCACACAAGTTGAAGAGTTGAATATTTGGCAGCTTGATCCAGACACGGAGACAGAAAATAAGTGTATCTGCATTCAGATAATTTCCCCGCCGTCCCCTTGGAGACGTGGGGCTCCTGTGTGGTCTTTGCCGTCGTGGAGTGCCGCACCAGTGAATCTGCAGCGCTGGCTGAGCTGTACTACAAGCCCACTGTGGGTCCTCTGGGATGGAGGCTGGTGGGGAGGAGGATGGAAATCCAGGGCTCAGTGTGGCGGAGCTGCTGAATTATTCATGTCCCTCCACCCCGCCAGCCTCCATTCCTCTCTGCAGTGCATCCACCGAGACCTCCACAGCAGTGTGAATGAACGATCTCTGTCTCTCCCCTTCACTAAATCTTAAATGGGGTGCTCTTTGTTGGTTCTTTTTTGCAGCAATTTATAAGGAGGCGGCTTCAAGATACAGCCATCACCGTATCCTAAAAATATTACAGATGCTGAAATTGGACTGAAATTATGCCAAAACCTTTGCACAAAGACTCACCAAGAGTTCATTTTACCTTCCTTGTTTTGGAGAGAGTACATGTTCATTGTAAACTTTTAAAGAAAAGACAAAAACAGCACCTCTGAAGTCAATATTTCTTGTAGGAACACACACACACATACTAATCACTCGTGAGTACAAACATGAGTCCATATGCACACGCACGCACACACACCCACACAACTTTGCTGAGAGGTGGTATTAAACAGTAGCCAAGCTTTGCTTTGTATAAATAGGAGGCTCTAAATTTGTCTGACCTCAGCCACTGTGGAGAAAATGGATCTGCTTGAGGGAACACTTGTACTTGTTCCTTCCCATCAGCCTCCTTCAAAATGTCAAATTTGCTTCTCACCTCGCAGACACGAAAGAAAAGACTTCCCCCCCTGTACGTCTCCACCAGCTTAGCATTAGGACGGCTAATGAGATTTAGTTTTTGCTCCTCATTAGAATAAATGGCAGAAAGGCAAGCTGCAGGCTCCTGTTTATCGCACTGTAATAGATAGATAGATAGATAGATAGATAGATAGATAGATAGATAGATAGATAGATGGATAGATGGATGGATGGATGGATGGATGGATGGATGGATGGATGGATGGATGGATGGATGGATGGATAGATAGATAGATAGATAGATAGATAGATAGATAGATAGATAGATAGATAGAATGAGAGATGATAGAGGTCAACAGAAGAAGATAACATTGACGGAGGAAGGGAGGAAAGGGGAAATACAAAACAACAGAGAGAAGTGTAGTCAACTACACAGAAAAGTGGAAGCAGAGATAAAGATAGAGATGGGGTGAAAGGAGCAGGAAAAGGAGGGTGAGAAGAACAAATTATTTCTAGAAACTCTCTACTAGCCTACTTTTTACTTTTGTCCCATTAATCTGATCTGTCTGTCTCTACGTGGGCTGATAAGCATCTAAAGGACTATGAAACAGCATTTAATTAGAGAAATCAGAGTTGAAAAGAAATCAGAGAACGTATGCTGACCAAATGTTGCTAAAATTAAAATCATATAAATACTAAATCTTCATAAATACCTTAACCAAAAACAGAAGACTGCAGCTTGCCTCTGTGTTTCAATTTATGTTTAATGTCAATGAGTCAGATTTACAGGAAAGAAGGAGGAAGGATGAACTTTCAGGGAACGGCAGATGGGAAGGAGTAAAAGGCCGAAGAATGAGGACTAAAGAAGACAGACCGACCAGAAAGGACTATTGCCAAAGACGGTTTGAAGAAAGTAGAAGACATCAAAGAGGACAGATACAGAAATCATCCTTTATCCAGGTCATCATACATGAGAGCCTGCAGCCTTTAATACTTAAGATCTTTGCTTTGAGAGAAACTGGAAAATCCAACTTCATACTTCAGAATGCCACGGCACTGATGGATAATCCCATAGACCTATTAATCAAACAGGTTAGAAATCTATCATATAACTTTGCTTTTTAAAATCAATTTACCCAAAGTCAAAAATATTTATTTAACCTGTGCAAGTAAAACTTCATTTCAAGTTGCACACCAAAATAAAGAGCCTCTTCAGTTTTATCTCTACATTTAGCTGTGAAACAGTGTTGTTTTTAGAATAAAGAGAACTACAGACAATTTCATGTGACCTTTTTAAATACATGACTGTTAACCAATCGTGTGTCGTCTGGGTTTTAATTTTCTGACATTACCATGAGAGAATCCAATGTTGCTCCAAGGTTGTCGATCAGATCTCATTTTCCCAAACCTTTAGGTGGCACAACATACTGTAACATGGTGACAAGAATCAGAGGCTTTGATGAAAATAAAACTAGATATGTGATGGATTACCTGGTGAAACAAAGTTGTAGTGTGTCTACGATACTACTGTACATTTTGATAATCATAATAACTCTTGATGTCTGTTTTGATTAAAAGTATTAACATGAGAAAAAAATATATAAAAACAAGCTGTCATAATTTCCCTGTGCTCCAGCTAATGTCTTCATACTGTATGGTTTGTCAAAAAAAAAATTAAAAAGCCAAAGTTACTCCATTTACAACAATAACAGACAGCAAAACAGTGTCAAATCCTGCATAGCTTAAACTAGAAAAAGTTGCCATTTCTGTTTGTTTAATGACTTCAGTGATTAATTATTAGAAAACGATTATCTACTTAAATACATCAACTTTAATTTCAGCCTCATTCTACTGTGATGTTTAATGCCATGTTTGAAAAAAACAAAGAAAAGAGTGGACTTCGTTGAAGGCTCCTACAGCTACTTTCTTCTGATAAGAACAAACTAAAAACCTGATTTAATCAAAATAAACTTTATATTCTGCATATACTTTTTTGTGCTCGACCAAACACTGGATACAGTTTCGTAAACATTCCTAAGGCGGGAGTGAGTCTGCATAAAGCTGCTCAGTCATTTGTCTCTATCACCAGAAGCCACTTGTGTCCAGAGCTGCAGCAGTTGCAGTTCTCTCAGCACACACGAGATGGAGCCAACGAGCAGGACTGAGGTTCAACAGCCCTAAAAGCTTTCAAATACACTGCAACGTGACTCTATCTGCTATGTTAGACTGCCAACAACAACACACACGGGTCTCCAGTGATTATCTGAATTTATAGTATTTACTTTGATTCAATCTCACTAACTTGCTCTAAAGGACAAAAGCAGGTCACTGCATCTGTGTGTGTTTGTGTGCCTGTGTGTGTGCGCATGTGTCTGTATGTGTTTAGATTGCAAATGTTACTCAGTGGTGAAAGGTGGTCACTGCATTACCTAGAGTGAATGATGACCATCTGACAGAGCTTATAAAAACATGTACGCACAACAACACACATACACACACATATGCTTCTCAACATACACAGACAGAGAAGAAAGCCAAATTTCCCCATCTTATTGGCCACACACCTACCTATATGGTAAGTGGTGAGACTGTCGTTGCCTTATGTCCTTAGGTAAGGGTGGAATAGTACCAGCCATCAATATTGTATTTGAGAGAAGATAGGGAGATGTGAGGGGAGAGCGTAGGTTTAAAAATAGAGAAAGAGAAGATGAAGACAGAAGGAAGAAATAGATGCAGCAGGATAAAGAATGACAGAGCAGATTTCCACCTAAAAGGTATAATATGTACCAGAGTATACCAAACATCTAATGAATAAAAGAAACTTTATCCTTTTTAGTTATTTTGTTGAGTTGTGCACTTAAATTACCCAAAATGTGAAATTTAATTTAATTATGAATTATTCTTTAATTTCAGCTTATTTAAGGTAATGGTGCATATCATTTGGTTGATTGTCAGTTGCTTCATATCTCCTTTACCCCGTCTAGTAGCTTTAACTATCAGGGAAACACAGGAAACACCAGATGAAACATCAGAGACTGGGAAAGAAGCCAGCAAATATGGCAAGTCTTCTGTGAGTAAAACTTGTAAACATTACTTCATCCATGAACATTTCTGCTTGAGTCACATGACTGCTTAAAAATGAAATAAACAAATCCCATGATCCAACATTACTTCATCAAACTATGTCTTTTGTTTCATTTATGTCGATTGAGAGACCTCTGACAGCAGACAGGACATATGGTGCCTGCGTTAAATCAAGGACTCAATCAGCTATCAATAACTCTATCAGAGTCCATTTTCTGAGTTCCAGGCACACAGGACAACAAAAGTAATACACCTACAATGTTTGGGCCAAATCTTACAAATTAACTCCCATCTATGCTACAAAGTGAGAAAATTTAATACCTATATGAGTCAGCAAATCTTAGAGAAACACAGTGTCTGTTATACCTGAAGTACTGAATTACAGACTCTAGTCCACAGCACATGGTTTCTAAAGGTGGAGGTGATATCTGCCCTTCTGGCAAACTGGGACATATCCCAGTGGACCGATCAGCCAGTGGACCATCAAAAAATCCATAAAGCTTCTTTATTCAAGGTGCACATAAGAGCTTGCTATATGTCTCAGGAATGGGCTAAACTTTATTGTAAGTGAAAAGAACCACAAACTTAGTGATGACCACTTTAGAGGCTAATAAATATTAAAAGCTCAATTTGCAGAGGGCCATTACTCATATTTGAAAAATAACACAGTGTACATCTTAATACATTCCATTTTTCAAATCCCATGAAATTTGTGTGATAGTGCTTTAGAAGCACCAGATGTCAGTCAAGTCCTGCACTGAGGGAGGACCAACCAAAGAGCAACACAGTCACCCTGGGACATGTTGACTGAAATAAACAAAGCAGACAGCCTGGATGGTGCTACCCTCTGCAGCAGAAACAGCCTTTCAACAAACACAAAGACACAGCCATAAAGCTGCAAGATGAAGGAAAAGCCCCAGAGTTTCTCTGAAGATTCGCTGTATTTTCAACAAACTGAGACCGATAAGCAAGAATCCCCTTTGTGGCAGTTAAAGGTACATTTGCATTTGGTATATTTGGAATACAGTGCTCATTTGGGGCGTATATAAGCTTTGCATGTCCCTAACTAATAATAGCCTTACAAAATTCATTCAGTTTAAAATATGATATAATATCTTTTTTAGTTATGTCATCTAGTACATACTGGAGACCATCTATTGGTTAAAGCAGCTCAGTAATATCATAGTAATTAAATCCGCTCAATCGTATTTTCATTCATTTGAAGCTTTCACTGGATGAGGGAGTGACGCAGATAAAATAACAATATCCTCACCGTCCCTTTCAGGAAGGTTCACTCACACAAACCATAACAAGGCACTTTGATAAGGGCAAATTTGATATGGTATATGCATTCATTGCTTTTTATCAACATACTGTATTTCTGGCTTGCAAGCAGTCGCAATGTCCAGTTCTGTTTATAAAACATTTTTTCATAAATACAAGACAAAATTAGAGTCAGGGACCAGAAACAGGTCTACCTAATTACAAAGGACTCTTCATTAATGTTATTATTCCTGATGCTTTATTTTGCTATGACCAGTCAAAATGTCAGGAAACATCCATGAAACTGTTTCACTGAACCTAGATGTTCCCCAGATCTGCAATGTGGTACAAATCTAAAAAAAGATAGCTCTGTTACACAGTTTTTCTGTTACCTTAAGGTAATACAAATGCTTAGCAGCTAGAATGTCATCGAATGTGGAGTGCACATCCAGTAAGTCCTCTGGCATAGTTGAAGGAAATCTGACAATGCTTTTTCAAATTTCAAATTTAAGGACTCTGTTCGGACAAGTTTTAAGTATGCTAAGATATTCTGCTATGATAGTTCTTTGATTGACATTCATGTTACGATGTAAAAAGTAAAAAAAAACAAAACTCTGAAAAGGGGCTAGAAGCACATCTACACTTTCTCCCCCATTGAGAAATTGTAGATCAATCAAATACAGGCCTCATGCCCGGCTGACCACTGCTGCCTGTGTTAGGTTGAAGTGAAACAGCAATGAATATCAAGATGTTACAGGAATCATCAGAGAGATTTAGTCATACATGTGCCTCAGTCAGATGCAGACTCAGATGAGGAACTTGTTAGCACAAAAAATGTTGTGAGCAACATTTATTTCTGTTGTTTGTTAGCCCGATGGCTTGTAACTGACAGTGGCTGAAACAGCATTATTGTTTATCCTTATCAAAGGAGGTTTAAGTGAACTTGTGAGGTAATTAACCTTGCTTTTGTGGGGGTATGTTGAATCTCAAATTTTGGGGAAGTGCACAGACATCTCCCCCTCCAGTAGAGTAATGTGTCAACACCTCTCAAGTGACAAATTTGCACATATACAAGTAGTATTGTCAAAGTCTGACGGAAAACATGTTTTAAGTTACTGTATTACATCACACATCTGCTACATGCTGCTATTTTGTGATCTTTCACAGGGTAAATCCAAGGTCTCAGCTCTAAAAGGCAGCATGAGGCCATAGAACTTTCCAAAATGAATTTTTGAAGTTGAAAGTTTTGAATTATATGATTGTTTTTAGGCTACATGAAGTAAAAATATAATTAAGAACTGTGTGAGTTTTAATATAACAGCAACATTTGAAGGGTCTAAAAACTTTTCTTCACTTTTTCTCTTAAGAGAAAGATTTTTTTAGGTCTAATTTAAGTCAGTTTTACTCAATTCTTTATTTGCAAATCCTTCCTTTCCATATTTTAAAAACAACCAGGAATGTGCAAATAAATGAAGACTTTTCAGCACACAATCACAGTAATGTTACTCTGAGGTCAAGGGTCCCCAAAGAAGGTGAAATATACAAATGAGGAAAAGATAAATTTTTCTTACCTGTTGTTCAAGATATCATGATTATGCATTATGAAACAGAAAAAAGGGAAGGGGAAGAGAAATAAAAGTAGTTCAGTCATTGCAGAATCAACGTCACTGCATACAGTTCTCTAACATCAACCCTAACAATTTCACAGCTTTAGACCTTCTTTTACAAAATGTCAATCATCAACATGCTTGAAAACTCCAGTTAGCTTCAGAGTCAGATTCAATTGACTGATTAAGGAGCAATTAACACACATTACATCAACAAAGTTTACTATTAGGTTAGATATTAGCAGTGAGAACAAGCTGAGGAGAAGCACAGAGAGAATCACATTGTGAAATAAAGCTTCATTCAGCAGACAGAGGGATGTAGCCAGAGACGAAGTACCAAGGATTGAAACTCAGCATTGTCAGGAGGCGGAAGCATTAGACTGAAGTCAAGTCAGGGTTTTCCCCAGCGTGCAAGAGGCCAGGCAGGCCAGAAGGCCAGCTGGTGGTTACACTCACAGGGGTTGTCAGCTCTATCTGTCAAAGTTATGCAATGCACATAACTTTTTTTAGACTTTCATGGCTGATTGAAAATTTCAAAATTATAAAAAACCTGCGGTTCTGTAAATCTGTTGTAATTACTAGGGTAAACCCTGATAGTTCAAGGGGATTTTTACATCATTTAAAATGGCACACTATACAAACAGATTCTAACTTGGATAAGGAGTTGAACGGGGAAAAACTTATTTTTTTTAACTTATAAACTTAACTGGATCTTTGCATTGCACAAGGTCATAGTTTATCTCTTCTTAGAAACTATTACTCTTTATTATTGAAGGTTTATGTTTGACCTTGAAAATACACTTAGCTGCCATGTTATCAGGTCTGCCTTTGCAATGTGTACAAACCAGATTTTCTATTATGCAGTTTTTGCCAGGTCCTAGAGCCACACTGGACCACATTGTCTTGAAATAAATAAATAAATATTTGTACTGACTTCCAAGACACTGTACAAGCCTGCCTAATAAAGAAGCCACTGAGTGTAGCAGTTTGACCAAAAAAACACTTTGAATTCAAAGTTCTCCTCTGCAGCTTCCAGCCACTTCTGGCTGCCTTTACTGTGGTCATATACACAAAAAAAATCTAGTAAGGGTGATTTTTTTGTCACACTACAATCCTTGTCAAATTGATTCAAACATTATAAACTTGAGTAATCACATGAAAGTTGACTAGACAACAGCTTACTCAAGTTTGGTCTTCAGTGGGTAGCATGCCCTGCCTCTACAGATAAAAATCTTTGAGACTCAAACTGTGGTCCAATACATTATAAAACAATGCAAGAGACATACAATACAGACACAACAAAGCCAACTTTGGCTATTTAAAGTGCATATTTTGCCTAACCAACCTAAACCATGTCCTACATTGTTGGCAAAGGGTTAAATTCTACACAAATTTTTTTTAGTTACAGCCATGTCTACTCTTAATTTTGCTTCCATTTGACTCTATGCAGTTGTTAAAAACTAAAACATCAAAGACATAATTGGTTTTACAAAGCTAGCAGACATGAACAAACTGGCTTTGCAATGCAAGGATCCAGCTTATGCTTGTGTTTCTAGATAGAGAGGAGATATTGGGAGGTTAAACAGGCGGCCAACAACCAGTTGAAACAGTAGACAGTGGAGCAAGCATAGAAAGGAGCTATCAGCAGTGGTTCAAGTAATAAAATTGTTATGATCATGGTAACAGATACACAGAGGCAGGCAGAGGGAAATCAAATTAGACAATGTATCACTTTATCCTTGCAGTTTTGTTAATATAGGGCCCGACCAGCACAGTTAATTTGTCTCCTGTACTCATGCCACTAGTTTGAGGAGTGTTATATCTGGACACAAATGTCTTTCTGGAAAATTTTGGAGATAAAAACTTATTTTTAAAGTATTATTAATGGTGATAGAGTGTAGATTTGTGTGTAAATTAAGTTGTTCTGCATTAATCTGTCGGGCCCTCGTTATTACAAATACAAAGAGGAAAGAATCAAGCACCAAGCAAGCCTGGTGCTCAATCGATGAGCCATGCATACAGAAAGACAAAGACTAGCAACCTCCACCTATCTTAACCTACAATAATTTTGTTCAAATTAGCCCCATGATATTCATAATCTTCCCTGTAGTTCACCAACCTTCCAGTGGGGGGAGCTGTGGCGACGAGGATTCCTGGTGCTCTGAGTGTGCAAGGAGAGAGGGAGGGGCTGTGGGGGTGAAGGAGGAAGATGGCTTGGCTATTACTTTACCAAAGGGTGTGGCTACATTTTGAGAGGGAGGGTTTGGTAGTGATGTGGGCGTGACTTCATTCTTATAGGGGGAAGTTGAAGAACTAAAGGGCATGGCTGAGGTGGTAGTGGTACTAGAAGCAGAAGCAATGGTTGCTATGGGGGCTCCTACTGCTGTATTAACAACGGTAGTGGCTGTGGTCATACTGAGTGTGCTAGATACAACTGTAGCTGAGGGGACAAAGGGCTTGGCATCAACATTAAGGGTTGATCCACCTGCAAATGTGGGAGGTTGAGTGATTGTGGCAGCGGAGGGTGATGGTTTGGTGGACAAAGCAGAAGTAGAAGGAAGGTCTGGACTGCTCTTGAAGGGGGTGAAAACAGAACTGGCTTGGGAAGTCGGGATGATGGTTTCTGCTGGGGTGGACTTTGTCAGGGCAGCAGTGGCAAGGGAGGGAGTGTTGGTGATAGGGGTGGTGGTCTGTGAGTCAGGAGTGGAGCCAGGAGGGGTCTGAAGGACTGAATCCAGGAAAGAGAAGGTCTGGGAGACTGGGCTAAGATTGTCCCCTGTCATCAATGCTAGACTACCACTGACATCACCTGCTACACTACTCTTACTGGCAGCATTAGCTGCTGAGCTACTGTTAGATTCAGGTTTGCTGGTTGAAACTTTCTCTTCATTTGGTTTTTGATCATTTTTAGCAAACTGAGGGAAATCATCTACACACATTGGCTCGTAGGAACGTGGAGATGAATCAGTTACAAGACTATCATGGGAAGGATTGGTGAAACTTGTGGGTATTTGTGCAGAAGCAGAGGGTAAAACAGGGCTGGGGCTGGAGTTTGGACCTTTGGAGTCAGGGGGACCAGAGCTGGCAGCTGTAGTGGTGGTAGGAGTGACTGTAGCCGGTGCGGGAGGGATGGACGGTTGGGGTGCTCCCCACTCCTCTGGAAGTCTTGCCCGACTCTTAGTCTTCCTGCCCTTTACTCTACCCCCTCCTCCACTCTCTCTGATCTCCCATTCCCAGTTCTCCTCTTCATCCTCGTCCTCCTCCCCCTCCCGCCCACCCTTATCCAGCATCCCATGCTTGTCTGACTGGCCGATGTCATTGTGCTGGCTATCCAAGAAGTCGTAGACCTCGTCAGGGCCCTTCCTCTTCTTCTTCTTCCGTCTCTGTTGTTGCTTGCCAGCCTCACCCCCTAACCCCACTCTCTCAGGGCTTAGGGTTTCGGAGTTGGAGGAAGTGGGACTGCTGTCATCCATTGAGCCCCTGGGAGAGAGGATAGGAGCTGCCGAGGGGGGAAGGGTTTTATAAGAGGAGGTACCATTCACATACTGTGTCAGAGAATCACCTGCCAAAAAGCCATCATATTGTGGTTACTATAGATGTTTTTCTACCTCATATATAAACTGTTTACTATTTCATGGTATTAATTATTCATCAGTTTAAGCAAAAGTTTGAAGGGGGGGGGGGTTTCTCCAATTACAAATAGCTTTGGGTGGATGACTGTTTTTTAAATACGCAGCTTTGTATCACAGGATGAGTTTTCCTTCAGAGGCAGTGTCAGAAAAACTCATCAGCACAAGTTTTTATATTTTTGCATGTAGTTTGATGGTATGGATTAATGTTAGAGCAACAGGTGGGTTTAGGGTTCTTGAGACTAAGACCCCGTTTCCACCTGGTTTTTCAATCCGTCCTGAGTGATCTGATCACAAGTGGACAAGTACAGGTGGGAATGCACCCAAGACGACTGAAGGTCAACGGAAGTCGTACTTGTGTGACTACGGCTTCATAAAAGTGCTAGACAACAGCGGCAGCCATAACAACAGATCACAATTCTGCAAACAAATTTTGAAAAGCCAATAGAGATATACATCAAATACTTAAAACATCTTTTTCAACTGTGCTGTTTTTATTTGCCCACTGAGTTCTTCTGCTTTTAATATCCTGCAGACAGGAAGAATATTCTTCTTCTTTGTTTTTGCAGTCAGCTAGGCGCGGTTTAGTGCATTGCTCCCGCCCGCAGATAAAAAAGCACAGTAAATCTCTATAAGCAGAAGTAATGTCTGTGTTTATTTCCATAGAGAGCAGGGGATTGAGATCCGGAGATGCATTTGGAGATGCATGTTAATACCAGGTGGGAACACACGTGTTTAGTGCTGTCCATTGTGATCAGATCACTCAGGACGGATTGAAAATCCAAGTGGGAACAGGCTCTAAGATATTCCCAGTGAATGTGTCAGTAAAGAGTCATGGTGTGCTACTGAGAGGCTTAATCTGTTCTCTTGGACTGTTTACATGTATTAACATGAGGTAGCTGGTTCGTTGAGATTTCCTAATCTTTAAGGGCCCTAACACACAAAACTGATATCAGAATACTTACAGCAAAAAAAGCTGTGCAGTGCATGGCATCACTTCACCTGTGTTTTGGGCAATAAGGCGTGCTTGAAAACATCATAAAGTTCTCAGCCACCAGACACCAATAAATTCTGCACGTGCATGGGAGATAACTCTCTAGACCAGCAGGTGTAGGTAGTCTGCATGTCAAAGGAATCTGAAGAACCAGGAGTACATACACAATCTGTTACTGAGGTAAAGCAGCATTCGCTTACCGTCACATCTATGTCATCCACAGTTATAAAATATAGCTAAACAGAAAAAACTAAAACACTTTAATCAAATTTAAGGTTTTGAGGTGAGAGAGATGTGAAGGTTAGCAAATGTGCTTTGTCGTAACAGTTTGCTTTTCTGCATTCCCAGCCCCTCAGTTTCCTTTGACAAATGCAAACTACCTCCACCTGCTAGTCATGAGAGTTAACTCCTACGAGGGCAGAAATTTCGTGCTAGTCAACTGTCAGCTGTAGCCTTTGCTGTGTTTAAAGTGCAGCTTTTTCAAGAAAAAATAGAGGCAGCATAATGCGAAGCACCAGTCAGCTTTCGTTGCTGCTAGTTTTTTGATGTCAATTTGGTTTGTTGGGCCTTGAAGGGGAACTCCACAGATTTTACATGGTTTTCTGTTTACAAGTGTTAAGAAGTATGACCTGCATTTTTATGGAAGTCACTTGTGTGGACAGTATGTAAGTAAACCAATAGAGATATACTTCTTCATTGGGCTTTTCTAGCTATAGTAACCATAGTCTGACTGCTTTTAGGTTCCTTTGACACAACCTTTTGAAGTTTTGTAAAAAATGATGTATGTGATGGCGCCTGCTTTTATAAATACATTAAACCTTTACTTTACTCACCTGTTACCTACTATATAATGACAAGGCTACATCTTTTGGACATGGATGACTAATTTAATTAAGAAATTGATGTACATGTGTGATTTAGCAATAGTAATAAATAGTAAATATTTAGTAATATAATAACATAACTGATTAACACTGAGCATCATGTGATAAGAATTTGCTCTCATTGATCTGCTTTGTTGTGTCACAGATTTAATGTGGCAGTGTTTTGTCTCTGCTTTTCAGAATTAAATGAACATTTTTAAAATTTATTTCTATGACTGTTTTTCATTCAAATTTGCCAAATTGTTATGCTAACTTTAAAGCCTCTAAGTTGAGGTTTAAAGGAGTAAATATTTACATTAAAGTTTGTAGAAGAGGTCTTGTAATAAATGCAGTAAAATGAGTTGAGGTAAAAGTTAAGAGACCAACATTCTGGTCATATCCTCTTTTGAAAATTTCAAACTCAGAAAATTTTGCATGAAATCTGGAAAAGACACTTTTTAGTCTGAGTATTATATTGTGGGATTTCCTTTTTCTTGTTAAGCTTCTTCATTATCATCATCATCATCATCGTCATCATCATCATTAAAATCATCATCATCAACATCAGGTTTATCATTGTCATCCTTATTCATTATCATCGTCTTTTTCATTATCATCATCCAGGGGGCAGAGCTGGTATGGCAGGCACACACAACAAATCAAAACATTAACACTGGGGCAATAGAGCTCTGAAGCAACTTAACAAGGTGAATGAATCAAGCACGTTTCACATTGGGTCCAGCATGCATGATTAAAAATAAATGCATGCATGTCTAAAAAATTATAGCAATAAATCACTGTCACACATTTAGAAATACTAAAATGATCTACACAATAAGGAATGTGGGTATGACTCACAAACCAGTGACAACCTGTGCACATGCAAGCTGTGACAAATGAAAGAAATAAAATTTGCACTGAAATGATCCCTTGATTTGTCTGTTCCCACTATCTTCTCTTGTTTTGTGTTGAAGTGATGACAGATGGCTTCTCTTCTCGGAAGCCATTTTTCTCAATTATTTCAGACAGGAACTTCATCAGCTTAAAGAATGGAGGACAGAAAGATGAACTGATAGAACAGAGAGATAGAGGGATAGACCACAGACCAACAAAAATTCTGACCTATACACCCCTCTTGAGCTGCTCATCATGTCCTCATCCTGTCTAAATGATTATGTCTCTCTCTTATTTTTTATCCTCTCATATCCCTTTTTTGTCTTTCAGTTTGTCTTACATCACTGGATGTTAATATGAAACCATAAACAGCTGCATTCCCCTCTAAATCTGGCACCTTTCCTGTATTTTGAAATTAATTGCAGTTGCTATTTTCTCCCTTTGGCCTTCAGTGCTTTCCCAGCTATAAACAGCTTGAGGAAGAGCTGAGGTCAGGGCATTATCATCTATATTTAATGTGATAAGGTATTTAATGGAAGCACATCTTAATCTGGGGTGTGGAACACTGCCAAGAGAAATATTAATGTTGGAAGCGCTGGCTGTCCCATTGCCTATGCAAACTTGCAGTGTGTGAGAGTTACTCTGAAAATTTTGTGCAAGGTGGTTTCATCTGACTGAAACCTACTGGCAGGTGCACAGACACAGAACTGGGTGTGTGGACGACTTTGAGAAGAGGCAACTCAGAAAGAGCTGAAAGCTGGTTGGTAAATGTACCTGTAATCTGCAGAAGTCTTGAAGCCTCAATAAAAACTTTTTCCAATCCTGTAAATCTTACACATTAATTTAAATGCACTAAGGCTACAAAAATAGAGATTTCTTGGGTTGGGTTATTAATTGCAGTGGTTAAAATTTATGAAGGAGGTTACTGACAGTACTTATGTTTTGCACATGGCAAAAATGGCATTTCAAGCTTGCAAGGAAATATTTTGCCCTGTCATGGGATTATGTTCAGTGTCAGATTAAGCACTGTCACCCCCCTTTGTTTACATGAAAGGACACCATGAGATGCTAACCTTGCAAACAGGACTTTTACTCTTACATATGGACACATTAATGTCACTACATTAATGAACAAAGGTGTAGGAATATGCTAGAGAAGTGACTTTATAGTTCATTGCTTCAGGGTTGAGGTATATTGCCTGCCAATGGTTTGACATGCTTTTGACAGCATTTCAGTTGTGTTCCTATTCCTGTTTGGTTTTAGATTTGTTTAAAAAGTGCTTGTCTAGATAGGATTTCTTTTGGAAATGAAAAAGGAGAAAATATTTTTTTTTTCATAAAAATCTGTGTTTTTGTGGTCCAGGCTTAGGAGAGGCAGGGTCCTACTGTCATTACATTAGGGGGCATTTTTTTTATCATGGCTCTTTCTTATTTGCGCAGCATATAAGTTTCACCTGGGGGAGAGGAAAGAAAGAGAACTTCTAGTTTGATTTAAAGAACATGCACTAAAATTGCCAGACATAGAGCTGCAAGAGACTCTTAGGGACACAAAAAACTGAAAAACAGATTTTTTTAAAACTGCAACCAGAAACTGTGGATAATCACTTTTTTAAAAATGATCAAATGAATGAAAAATTAAAGAACTAGCAGGAAAAATATCAAAGAAAATCAAACTGGAAATCCTGTTGGCTTTTTGATAAAGCAACAAGGGCTGGGTGGCCTGGAAAATGAAATAATTCCTTCAGCTTTCTTTATCTATACACAGCTTTTATTCTCTACCACAAAGACTACCACATTGCAACCCCAAGTTTCTACAGCATCCAAGAACTCAATAACCAAGCACTGCCTCTATTGAGGGCCTTTCATGGTTTTGTGGCCACTGTTGACTCTCCTATAAGTTCAAAGTAATAAATTGCTTGCAATCTGCAAACTCACTGCTAGCTGCCACTAAATCCTACACACTGAACCTTTAAGGCACAAAAAAACTCTTCATGTTGATCAACTCATAAGCTCTCAGTCATTTTGGTTTGTTTTCTTTCGCTCATATGTGTGTGTCTGTGCTTCTCTATGAATGAAAGACTCCTCTAATAGCTTGCAATGGTGAAAAGGTTGCAAGTTGCATATTTTATGCAATATTTAACAATCTAGGATCGGACATTGGCTCTGCTTATGCAAAGCTTACATTTTACTCTTTGTCTTCACATTATGTAACAGGATTGGAAGGTTTACAGAATATCTGCAGGTATTTTGTATGATGGAGCAGTTAACTGAACACAGAATTTAAGATAGCAGCATGTGCTTACATCACTACAGTCTCTTGACTAAAAATTTATTTGGTGGTGGGATGTTATTTTTATAGTCAAACAATTAAAGCTACAATATTCAGAGTAAAGACTAAAGGTTACGTGTGGCAGCCATAATGGCAGCCATTAATGGTTGCTATTGTTGGGTGGTGAATCTATTCAGGCAACAGGAAATCCTTCCTCAATTCATCCCTGTCTCCTAAAAGAAGTCTGTTGAATTTTTCTGTAGTTCATCAGTGTCACTGATGCATCATATCTGCTTCAGTAGCAACTGAACTAGAATAGTAACTGTTGCATAACCAGCAGCCTGTACTGTTAGCTGGATTTAAGCTGGTGAGGCTATCTTTAGTTCACCAACAAAACAGAAGGGAGAAGAGATTAAAAGAAACTCTGAATAAGAGCTGGTTAATGTTTAATGAGTTTCGCCATATTAAACCCAGATGCTGAGTCATTTTAAAAGTTCAGTTGAGTGCTTTGGGGTTCTGTTGTTAAGACTGTTATAGGGAGTATTATTATTCTGACTTAATGTGAAATTATGTTTACATACATGTTCCTATTTTAGAATAGATGCAGTTTTTGAGTCCAGATAGACCAAAAGACTCTGAGAGGCATGATGTGCTGCTCAGTCTTTGTTGTCAAATTCTCCTATACGTTTGTGTTTTTGTTGCTCAGTCACCACAAATTCAGTTATTTTTAGCTGTCATTACCTCAAGCAGCTATTATCATAAATAACCATTAACATTTCACAATAAAATGTTACTAGAAATTGAATGGGGAGAAGTTACCGATAGGATGTTTTTTCTTATTAGACCAAAGTAACTATGTTAGACATATAAATATAGGTTTACCTTTGTTTATTTTTTAAAAAGGTCCCTGCATGTGTCACATCTGTCTGTTGATCCAGTTTTTTAGTAGATAAATAGAAGATCAGAGTGCACAGAGCATAAAGCAATGAGGAAACCAGTGTGTTGCAGCTGTTTCATAAAAAAGGCTGCCCTCTGCTGCTGAAAGTAGGTCCTGTGGGATTATGCCATTACAAGTGCTCTGTCACCACCCGCCCCTGCTGACCTGCTACAGAAACCCATACCAACTTTCTGGTACGCTAATACAATGTGATATAATCAAGATTAGCATAACATTGTAGCTTTCCCTGAAAATCCAAAAAGCACACTACATATACGTAACAACCTTTCTCTCCTGACTCCACCCCTCCACCCTGCGACCGCAAGCAGATATTGACACATGCAACCAAGTCTTTTTAATACCTGTAGAATGATCCATAGTGTGGATTCCAGGGCCACCAGAGGAGAACAGATCACTAGTTTTTAATGGACTGCTTCCACTGGTGTTACTGGTAGTTTTGTTTTCCAGACCAAACATGCCTGAACTCTTCTGGGTGTCCATAGCTGACCCCATCACAGTCTGGCCAAGAGTGGAGCTCATACTGGTCTGGAATGGTGGCAGGCTAGTCCCCATGGTACCTCCAATTCCAGACTGAGAAAAGCCTGAGGTGACACAAAATATCATACATCATCTACCTTTTTACATGTAATTCATACGGTATACTTTGTACCTTACAAGTTTAAGCAATAACAGCAGTTGTTACCCCTGGTGCTCCTATCAAGGAAACTGCAGGCCAACTGCACAAATTTTCACTAAAACTGTGAGATATGGATAATTGTTGGACGATTCTACCAGCTAAAACCAATGCCACCAGACAACCATTATGTACAAACATTCTGCACATAAAAAAACTTTTTTCTTTGCATAAACAGGCTCCGTAATTAAAAGTAAAGCAATTTTCGTGTAATGAGTTAAAATACTTGTCAATGTGCAGCACTTGTTTTTGCATTTTCCAAAAATTGTACCACCTGCCTCTGCTCTGGCAAGCCAACATGACACGTATAAGAGCAAAGAAGGCTTTAACCAGGTCATGTTGGAGCTGCCCTAATGCAGTCACTGTTAGCTAAATAGAGGGTTAGCTTAGCATAGCCTGCTGTTTGCCTGCTGAAAAAGTTATTGACAAAAAAAATATTAATTCTATCATGTTTTATTAAAATGTAACAGAAACTGAATGGAAACCTTTATTATGTGATGCATCATGCTTTAAGACTATAACCATGGCTCTGAGGGTAAAGCCTGACAAAGGTTTACACAGTTCATTTAACAGCCAGAAACAAAAACAAAAGCAAGCTGTGTACCTTAAAATAAGGTTTTTTTCCTCAGCAGGTTTTGTGCAACCATTACTTTTACTATTTTTGCTAATTTTTTTATGTCAATCTCTTGCTATTGCAATCATGTTTTTCAGATTGACCCAAAAGAAAAAATTAATAGAAAAAATAGCTTTTTTATTAGTTTTTTATGTGTGCGTATATATATATATATGTGTGTGTGTGTGTGTGTAGACATACACAGATGCACACACGTGTGTGTGTTTGTGTGTGTGTGTATGTATGTGTATCAGTATCAAACTTGCAAATAGAAAAGATTCAACAGTGATGAACAACTGAAAAGCAGCAGCATGCACCAAGTTACCTTTTTCTAACAAACCCAGGTTTTCACACAAAAATTAGCTTGACTTGTATGTCACTAAAAACAATCTGAGCACATGAACATGACAACTTTACATCTACATCTTAAGAATGAAATACACTTTTTATGGCCAGAATCAAATCGCTTTTAACTTTTAGAGTTTATTAATCCTTGAGCTAGATTTGAAGCAGAAATTTTAGCCAAATGACTTTAAATTTTCCATTTTTTTGCATTCAGTTTCTTTGGATACAACTATCACCTCCTTTAATATTAAAGAACATGAGAGGTTAAAAAGTAAAGTGGACCTAGAAATAAGTCAGACATGTTACTGTCCTTTGTTTTGTTCATGTTCCACTGATCTTTCCTCCCAACTATTATTGGACCAGAGAGAAAGAGAGAGAAAGTGAGAAAAAGAGAGAGAGAAAAATGAAAAATTAGAGAATAAGAGAGGACAGTGGGGCAGCAGAGACCATGAGACAGACGGTCAAAATGAGTGAGAGCAGAAAGATGTAAATGATCAGCAGGGATGAAGAGCAGACAGAAATGAAACAGAAAGACAGAACATGACAGGACATGAACAAACAATCTGGGAACATTCAACAGGATTTTAAAACAAATCAATATTTGTGTTGCATTTTAAATGTTTGTATGCATTATGTACAGTTAAATGGAAATACAAAAAATGTAAATGAAATAACAATTTTGTTATATTTGGAAATGTCCCAGATTTAAATAACTAAAAATAATGACGATTAAGCCTGCTTTAGTCTCAAGGCCAATCGGTTTTGCATGGTGGCTTACTGTCATATTGTTATAAATAAAACAAAGCCAAGCCAAAACAAAACAGGGCTATATGCTTATTTTTTCATAGCATAATGTTTAGATGTTGTAGGGTCTTATTTGGTACCCAGATGTAAAAGGGCACTTTTACACTCTACTTTTCCCACAAGGTTGGGAGTTCAGGACAAAACCGTTTGCTATATTCTTTGACTTAAAGGTCTTTCCTTGTGAATATAGATTAAACATATTACGAGCTGTGCCCAAAGAAAGCCTTTGTTGTCAAGTATTACTCTGATATTGACCTATAGGGGGCACTACAGTTTCCTTGGGCCTTTTGCACTATAGAGAAAAAAATCCCCCAAATTTCTGTGCAAAGTCTTCTATACTTAAGTGGGAAAACCTTCCTCCACCCTCACCAGACAGGTAGTCAGAGCTGAAGGCAGGCTGTCCTGGTGGGTCTTGGCGTCCCCCTGATGACATCATTGATGACATCATCCCTGGACCTAAGGGAGATAAGGTGCATTACTACCACATCATGGACTTGTTCATTATTCCAGCATACAGACACCATCTGTTAATTCTCCTACTTTAGAAAAGAGATTTCATTTTTAATGTTGTGTGTTGTGCTGCAAACTTTTCACTAGCACGTTAACATAAATATGCATTTCCAGGTGTGACGTCTCTGAAATAAAGACTAAACTCAAGATTCAATGACCTAAATGTTTCTGACAAACACACACAGCATCCTGCAAGTTTCAGACTGAAAACTGCACCTGAATCTGTCTGCCTGTCACTCTGCTCTGTCAGTTATTTCACCATCAGACAGGTTCTGCTACCTAAAACCAGCCTCTCTAGCCTGCCAGTGTGTGTGTGCTGCATACATCTTTTGACAGTGAGGCAAGCAGACACAACACGTCGCTGAAAGGACTATCACCATGGTTACGCAAGGAGGGGATGACAGCATCTGCGGTTTCTTAGGCAATGCTCGCAGTCAGCCAACGTGTCTTTAAAGATCGATGTGTGTGCACCACCCGCTGAGTAACACACACCAAGACACATATAACACACACTCACGTACACCGCTGATACATAAAATGCATGTTTAACGTTACTATTGGTGGGAGGGGAAGCAGTAGGAGGAGTGATGCTCCGTAGCTACTTTGAAGTGCTGCTTTATAATGAAAGAAATGAAAAGGAAATTGTAATCCATTGAGAAATGTAAAGGAAAGATTTGGACTGCTGACTCAATAAACCCCATTAAGCAGTTATTTTACTTGTAAGTTTCTATTTAGTATATTAAACCCAGAAGCAAATTTCTCCTGTCTGTTTTCCAAGTAAGCCTTTATTTCCACTCTAACACTCTTTAATATAAATAAAATTTTGGTGTCAAATTAATGGACCTGTTTGAAGTTATTATATTTTCAAGGTTTTTCTATAATATATATACAGATTCTTTAAAAAAACAGGTGCAGAACTGTTTTTGTATTTTTACAAGAATGAAAACAGCATGTAATAACAGGTAGAATTATGATGTTGTGTTTGGCCTAAATTTATTTCACATTTACTATAACTTACACACAAGATAAAGATTTTTTTATGTTAGCCACTGTCACAGTAACATAATGGTGCAGCATCAGTGGTCAAGTTAATGGCAGAGCTGCAGTTTCTTTGATATTGGGAAGGTTTGATGACATTAGTTTAAAAATAAAGACATGCTGAAAAACATATTAATATTAAGAAGAATATTTTAGTGCTAGGTGCTTAACAGCAAAAAATAGAGCGCTGAGCACACAGTCATACTGCCATGAACAAAATTCTGTATTATGTTTTTGCTAAACTGACTAGATTTTGTTGTAAATTCAATTACATTTGCATTCACAGTAACGTAGTATACCATCTTAAATTACAATGTCAATAGTCCTGCTATAAAACTTAAACCTACAGTTGTATGTAAGTTAAAGTACCATCATCAGGTGGAAGTACTTTACCTGCTACTTAAGTTAGTGTTTATGCCAAAAAATGAGTCCTGAGAGAGTCATTTAATTTCAAGTGATATTTGCTTGTTGTTACTGTTGATACAACAATGTGCATTGCACATGACATTTTTAACATTGCAGTAACATCAACATAAAATACATAATCGAACTAAAACTAATCAGAGTGCAAAGTGCAACCTCTTAAACTGTACTTGGTGCATTAAAGAGTAAAATGCACAAACTTTCAAGCATTAACCTTTTTTTTTTACACCATTCTCTGAATATTGATTAACAATGAGCAGATATTTCCTGTTGGAAAAATAATAAATGGATAAGTTACTATTTTGATCTTTTCAATAAATTTTGATGAGGTACAATTATATCAGGTACAATGTAATTATTGTTTCTTTCCTTGACATTAGTCCTCTGCTGCTATCAAGTATGACTTAGTGTACCTGTCCATGGTCCTGAAATACCAGGAGGACAGACGGCATGTGGTGCATACAAAAAATATAGTACAGTTGTACATAGACATACTCCATAACTCTTATTTAAAACATGATTGTTTATTATTTGCCTCAAAAGATTTCATTTTTATAAAGAGAGACAGTGGTTAGCACTCAAATTCAAAACCTGTTTTCTATCAAAAAAATTCAGGAGAAATTAGGACTTAAATTTTGACCCATGGCTGGTATCAGTGTAATGGTGGATGTCATGAATAATTAACAATGTGCACTAACTAGAAGTTTGGGGCATTTAGGCACAGTGGATTGAGTGTGAGTGTTTCTTAATAGTTTAAGCCATTTTGGGTCTATAAAAGTGAGACATCTGAAAACTGCTGAATTCACATTGAGACCACATACAAACACACAGAGACAAACACTAGACACAATAACTGCAGAGTCATTCAGGATTATTTTCTCTGTCTAGTCTTCCATCTTGATGATCACCAGGGAATCCCTCCATGTGGTATCAGTTTTTCCATTTTATTGTTATACTTTAACACAAATCTTTTTGTATTTTCTGTTTTTTTTCTCTACTTTTGCATGCAAGATGTTATAGTGTCTGGAAGAGCTAGAGCCAAGCCTCAAGGTCAAACACCTTCTTTATGCCTACATGATTTTTATGGCATTTCTGCATCACTGGACTAGAAGCTCTTTGAAACACACTGCCAGAAGGAAGAAGTCAAAATATCTGAGTGGGGAACCGCCACAAAAATAGCTTTCATTGCATAGTTTAAAGAAACACAGTCTGATGGGCTTGCCACAGTGCCCGACAAGGACTGGTTGTACTTTCATGTCATTGCTCAGTACTTATTACACTGCAGTGTTTAGTAAGATGCAAAGTTGACCTTTTTTTGTGGCTCATCTTGTTAAATTATCTTTAGTTGATATGGAAGGGAAGAAAAAATAATGAAAATATAAAAAAGCATGAGCCTTATGAAACTATACATTTTTAAGCTGTTGATGGTTTTATTGGCACAACTTATCAATTTTAGCTACCAAGTAATGATGTTTTACTTTACATTAAATCTACCTCAGAGCATCAGCAAAGGGGACTAATGGCAACTTTACCAATTAAGTCTTATAAATATACTGATTATTGCAGCTCTGCAGTTCTGCAGAGAAGAGGTTGGCACCACTTTTTGGGTGCGTGAGTGTGTACATGTGTGGGTGGAGATTAAACAACAGCAAGATGGCTTGCTGGCTGAATCAAAGATGGCTACCGAAACTACGTGGCTGGTGGGGTTAACAAAGGTTTTCAAGTTTAAGACCACTGCATTTAAAACAAGGGTTGAAGAAGGGTAAGTTACAATCCAAACCAGATTTACTATTAATATATAATAACTAACTTATAACTAGAGACAGCAGTGAAGCCCTGTGGATCAGTCAATGGCAGAAGCCCTGTGCTGAGCCATACTATGCAAAGTGCAATGATATTTTAGGCCTAGTTACATTATCAAGTCAATGAAGGTAAAAAAAATGTCTGTTTCAGTGTGTGACTTTGGTAACCTGCAGACTTGTGGGGTCTCTAAGTCAAGTTAGCTGAGAACTGATGACACTTCCAGGTGGGGCACAGGCTGGTTTGGCCCTCTGTCTCTAAATGCTACGGGTTGCCCCTTTTTTCTTGAGTTTTTCAGTTTGATGCAAACTCTAGTTTGTGACTCATGTTGCTTACAAAATCAGCTGGCAGACCATGCGTCCTAGCAACTGGCATTAACTGAATTTATTCACTCCTGATATTCCATAGGCAGGCCCAATGGCACTGCTGTTAGAAAGGGTTGCAGTGCAGCGTCATTGGGTGGGACTACAGAGGGAGATAGCTGTGTCAGACCTGGAACTGTGGGGGTGGAGAACAGAGCAGATCAACCTGCCCTGTGGGGGTTAAGAAAGAGGAGAAGTTTCCCTTATACAACAAGTTGTAAAATGAAATTAAAATGTGGTTCTCTCTTGATTGACTAATTGATTGTATTTAAAAAAAGATAAAATTATTTAACATGGAGGAGGGTAGATGGTGCATTAAGCAGTCTCACAGCCTGAGGGAAGAAGCTGCTCTGTAGTCTTGTGGTATGGCAGTGGATACTTCTGTATCTTTTGCCTGACGGCAGCAGTGTGAATAGGCTGTGGCTGGGGTAGG
>JAQMCX010000008.1:2407403-2432043 GCA_029814765.1 Acanthurus leucopareius
ACACACACACACACACACACACACACACACACACACACACACACACACACACACACACACACACACACACACTCTAAGGAGGATCCCTGCTGGCCCTGAAACCAAAGAGAAGAATCTCAGGAGCTTGAAGTGTCTGTTTTTTGAGCAGTGTCTCTAAAACACACAAGAAAAGACCAGGATCATTATTGGACTGCTGTATACGGTTACGGTCACATGATCTTTTATTCTTTTAACATTTGAGTTTAGTCAAGGCCCTTCATCAGTGCAAAATGTGTTTCAGTACCCTGTGTCCTCCATGCTGAAAACATTAATAATTTACATCATCATGTGTCAGTAACAGCCAGGGAAAAGCTTTGTTAAAGCAGTGCTTGTTCAGCATCAATAAATTACCAATGCATCATAATAACTGTTAGCTTTTAGCTCAGCACTGAGGAACTAGCATTCTCTGAAAGAGATCTAAATAATTTAAGTCACAAAATTAATTATAAGCTACAAGTAAAATCAAGATGCATGCATAGGTGATAGGTGATAATCGAGTCCTGCACATTGGTCCTAAGCAAAGTAAGCCAGCTGTCACTAAATATCATTTTATTCAAAAAGTTAGTTGAACTACAAAATAAAACTTGAAAGGGTCTTTTTTGTCTTTATAAAATGTTATATTGCACCAGTGGTTTCAGTCTTGATGCCATATAAATAGCAGTGAAGTCCAAATAAGTTATTATTTATCAAAAGGCCAAAGTGCCTTGCTCTTAAATAACTTGGATCTGGGTCTTTCATCTTATCAATCCAAAGTACCAATAGTTTATTTGTTACCACAGGTGTACACTACAGATACATGCCATCATCGGTGTTGATTCAGAATGTTTTACAAAATTTCAAATAAAAAAATAAAGTGGTGATGCCTTCAAATAAGGAATAAAGCAACAACACATCAAAGTTCCTTTAACAGAATCAAAAGTGCTGCTGTCCCTCATTTTCCCTAATTACTCCCCTCCCTTTGGAAATTGAACAAAACCCCTTCTATATAATAATCCATGTCTCTGTGTGTCTACAGGGCTTTTGTGTCTGCTCTATTTAACTCTCCAGCCTGGACGAGTCCCCTATTCTCTAACCTCACTCTGCTCTTCCTCAAACCCTCCAGTTTTCTCTTGTCTATATTAACTAAGTGTCCCAGCTCTACTGTTTCCTTCTGTCATCCATCTATCGATCACTTGATTCGTGTTAAGTAAACATGTTTACACAGGGCTTATCCCATCTTTCTCCAATTAAGTGTAGATGAGGTTTATTTTAAAAACTGTTTTTAAATTCTCAAACCGCAACATAATACTACAAAATACTAAATCTTCAAAACAATTATTTTTACAGACTAATGGAGTTATCTGCCTCATGTTATGTAACTTATTTTACATGTGAAGGTACAACAAATATGACTATAACTACAGTTCTGTGATGTCTTTTATGACCCTGGATAACCTTTCTTAAGTCTGAAAAAAATAACTGTCTGTCATTTATTTTTTTCCCACCACGCAGGGAGGTTCAAACATTACCAAACTGTATCACTGTGAGTATCCGATCCAGTGCTCAATCCAGAGCTCAGTCTACTGGTTACCAGTTAAATCATATGACCTCTGCTGTCTTTTAAAAGCCTGCTAACTCTATAGACATTTAATACTTAATACATAGAGCCCTTTTGGTAGATTATTTGGTAGATTATTCAGCCATTGACATCTCTGAGTATACAAGCAACTAACCAAAGTGTGACATTGGTTATAAATTAATTCTGTCATATTTCTAAGCTATAAAAAAAGATGTTTCTATGTTTTGGTATACATCCAGACATTCCCATCACACTTAAAAAGTCCTAAAATCCTTTATCCATTTTTTCTCCTTGATGGCTCAGATGATTGGTTTTGTTTCTGTCCTTCCTTGATGTTTATTTGCAGTTTGCATTAAACTGCCTCCCCTCTCATTCCTTAGTTTGTACATCCTCAGTTCCTTTTCATCTCCTCCCCTTCTGTCTTATTCCCTTCCAACTTAGATGCAAGCAGAGGAGTTAAGGGGGAGACACACAGAGAGAGGAGCTGAGCCAACAGGTGCCTCCTAGGTTAAGAGTCGTCATTTTTAAGTGATTATAATTAAGCAGGATGTGTGGCACAGATGCATCATCTGCCCATTGTTTCATTTCAGTCTAATGTTGTATCTTAAGATTGTTGTCAGATGAATGTGTTAATGACCATTTATATATTTACATATAAAGAGTGAAATAGATATATATATATAAACTGGTGTCTATCTCTCTATATTTTCGTTCTCTCTTGTTGAAACCAGCTGCAGCTGCAAAGGACAGACAGTTTGATCCTGCTACTGATCGTCTTAAATACACAATTCCACCTGCAAACCTCCACTCTCCTCACTCCCCTCTCCTCCAGACGCTTTTTAGCAATTGAGACATCCTTCAACATGGCACACTGAGATCGATTTCTGGGTCCCAGGGAGACAGAGAAGAGACGAGTTGGCACAGAATGGAGAAATGAGACAAGCCCCAGGTTTAGTTAATGGTTTGCAACTTTGACTTCCTCTGCTCTGTATGTTCAGCTATGTGTAACATGGCGATTACCATCTCCTACCAATATTTAGTTTATTTGCTTCAAATCAATATGGAAAAGTGTTGTATTCACATCTCCTTTTTTCATTCTTTTGTGAAATTTCCCAATATCACATCAAATTTACTTGACAATCAAATGAAAACAAGGCTAATGGTGCAATGGATTTTATATTATATGTAAGATATAAATATAAAATACATTTATACGTGGTTACTGTGCGTTAAATCGATCATATACTGTAGTAAAAGTAGTTGTTGTTACTACTCAATATAGAATTAAAGATGTTTTTTATATGAAAGTGTTTTAGTTCTTACACCCCCACTCCAGGATCTTGACCATTTGAACCAGCACTAATAGGGTTTTCCATTTAAGGACGTGTGGCTTTCTTACCTTTCAGGGGACAAATGGTTACAGTTTTAGTAGTCAGTGAGTCAATCATGAAGCAGATAAATCTAAAGTTATACAGCAATGCTTGAAGGTACAGACTTAAGTTGATGAAGTTGTTCCTCCTGGCTAAAGTGTTTGGTCAGAAACATGGTGAGCGGAGTTTGTCAGAACTGCTCAAAGGCTGAACATCTGTCCAGCTAGTCAATCAAACGTAAGACTTCATAGAATAAATATATTCCTGCTGTGTAAATTAGTCCCACAGTAAAAGATTGTGTTACAAGTAAAATCACAGGTATTGTGAGTTTTAAATGGAAATGTGTGTTTTGGTCAGCAAAGCTCTGAATTTTTAAAGTGGGTGTGTCATATAACATGTTTGAATTTTTAACGTTGCATACATCTGCTATAAGAGCTAAAATATGACTGAATACATTTGGCAAAATCTAGAACAAGTGTAAACAAGAGTATTTATGCAACTTAAACATTCCAAACCACTGGTATGGTCCTTTGAAATGTAATGAGCACATACACTGCAGCAAACGTTTTAGCCTGTTAATACCGTGAATGTAAGGTCAATTTCAGCTAAACGATCTTCATTTAAGTCCGGTGATTATCCAAATTAAAGACTGTTTTTGGAGCAGGGAGGAAAATTTCCCTGCAGGGATAAACATCACATTAAGGAAAAGCATCACTGCTTCCTCACATCTTTGCATAATCGCTCATGGCGACTCACCACTCTTGCTGTCCTTTCCATCCAGCAGGGGTCGGTAGTCGCTCTTGGAGACCGTCTCACCCACTTTGTCATCATAGCTCTCTTTTTCCAGCGTAGCAACAAAGTCTCTCTTCAGCAGGGCCTCAGCAGGGGCCCCACCTGGGACCCCACCTCCACCCCCACCCAGAGCATCTCGCAGGCTCAGGTCCATAGTCCTGTCTACTGAAGAGAAAACAAGAGATTACTGTCATTTTGCTGTTTTTCTTCTATGTCACTGCTCTCCTCAGGTTTACCTGTGTGTCATATAAAACAGTAACATCTTCCTTCAAGTGACCATCACACTTATTCTTTATGAGTTCTTTGGATTTATTGAATGATTTATTCCAGATTAGATCCAGATTAGATCCAGTCAGTGCTCGAGTTTTTGACTGGTTTTGATCTGACACTCTTTCTGCTTCATGGACAGGTTCACTATGCAATATAGGTCAAATGTTTATCCACCACAAGGAACTGATCCAGCGTCTTAATAAGCCAAAAGGTGGCTGACTAAAGTGCTCTCTCTTTGAGACACAAGACCTGTGTGGACAACTTGTTCCTAAGGAAGTGGACTGTATTCTATTTAAGAATGAAACGTTTCCCTTGACAACTACTTTCTCTGTGTCTGGCTTTCAAAAATTCAAAATAATCAAAGGAGAATTAAAAGAAAATCATCATACAATGATGCAAAAACAAAGACAGAAACTGAGTGAAAACTTAAATAAATATATTCAATGAACAAAACAACTCAGTTGTGTTTAAATATTTCAAAATAAAACCAAAAGTCAACCTTTAGACTGAAATTGGTTGGGGTTTTTCTTCACTACACCTGCTAAATGTAATATACATGAGACCCAGGTGGTGACAGCGTAAAAATTGAACAAACTTGTCTTTCTTTCTGTTCTCTGTCTCTGTTTATTCCTCCATCCAGCCTCATGGCAAACAAGCTGTCATTGTCCTGCAACACACACACACACACGCACACAAACACAAACTGTGGCCAGTAGCCAATATGAGCACATACAGTAGAGTCTTTGCAGGCCTTGAGTGGAACTGTGGGCCATTGTTTCAAGGGAAGGACACAGTGCAGTGGATACCTCACAAAACACACACACAAACACACACACACACATTTGTATTTAGTTTCTACCCTCTGAACCATATTCTTTTCTTTTGTCCTTCTTCATTCCTACTCTGATTTTATCAAGTTTCTCTAAAATACACACATTTACTATGAAGTCTGATTTCTGAAGTGCCTTATCACACACTTATGATCACACTCTCCTTCTCAAGGTGCACTCAATTATTTCATCAGTCCAATACAAAAATGAACCAATCCCAAATGGAGGCTTCCTGACCTCTGTTACCCTCTTAGCGTATTATTCTGCATATTTATCGCTTCATTGAACAGGTTTCGTAAACCAAAATATTCAGTGGCCTGGAGCTGCTGTTCTTTGTTTCCTCTCATCCACCCTACCTCTCATTACTCACAATAGCACATTTTTGGTTTTAAGTATTAATGGATATTTTGACCTATCCTTAACAAAGTTGAGTGTAACACAAAAAGACATGCTGTTTTTATTCATGCCAAAACTTTGCATGATATATTTTTGATGACTCTTTTAGTCTTTGCAGACAGCTCAATAACCTCCAGTCCTGCATAAAGGAAAGAAGAGCCCAGGAGGTGTATGCAACTTAGCGAAGCCTTCACTATATGGATAAAATCACAAGACAGGATCAGGAGGAGCTTTGTAAAGCAGGATCACTCCCCTCCTTTGGAACACTGGAAGTGTAGCTCATACATAAGCAAAGTGTCTTATCATTTTAAGCTATTCACATCCACTGGATCACAAGTAATCCACTGAAACTACTGACTGAGAACACCTTATTGTGTGAAAAGTTAAAAAAAAAAAGAAAGGTCTTTTTTAGACATGCATGGCATTTTTCAATTTGTTTGACTATCCACTAACATATTCACTATTGCATATATGTGTTTTTGGCTTAAAAATTTTCTGTCAAAAGCTTTTCCATCCAGCTATTTCACATAGGCCCAAAAAGAGTAGATGTAGATGTAGGTGATAGATGTTGATAATAGATTTTTATTTAAAATATTAGAGGAGTTGTTTGTTGTGATGACCCAGGGAGAAAAATCACTTAACTGAAGTATCACTCATTGTTTTTATCTAGTTTGGAATTAGATTTAGTTTTCAGGCATGAATACTCAGGTGTTTTCAATGAAGAAGCTCAGATAAGCCAACGATTACCTACCTTTTATTTCACACCAGGTTATCCTTAAAGTTTTGGCAAAAAATTCGCAGTTTAATATATGCTATGTATCACAGAAAATATTCATTCAATCAAAATCATTTCAATTTGATTAAAATAACTAAAATAATTTCCATGTATCTTTCACTGTGGGACAATATGAGACCTAAATTCAGTTCTTAAATATAATTTGAATTCGCTGCCTCAAGTTTAAAGTTCAAGAGCTTGAGGATTCACAGCGGTCACATTAGTAGAAACTGGAGGCATTAAAATAGCAATAAATATGTTTCCATACAAATTTACTTAATTAAAGGAGTTTCTCAAAGCATTCCTTTGTGCTTGATCTTTTTTCTGCATGCTCACATTAAGAAAGCCCAGCTCTGTCGACTTGCTTCCCTGTTTAGTGAGCACCAATACAGACACAGTTAGCAATTAGCTGCTGAACATAAAGGCACATTAAGAAGCTAAAGAGCAGATTTTTCCATTACCAGTTGATCGAGACAAACCAAAGCCAAAGACATTGAACATGTGACTTACATTCATCAGTTTGGCACTAACGTGACGCCAAATGAATTATTTATGGGTCTTACTTCTGCTGGTAAGACAAATAAAAATTTTTTGCTGACTAAGCCATAATAAATTTATAAGGCAATGTGTCAGTGCCGTGTTTTTAGGTTCTTCAATTCCTGTATGACATGATTATGTCCCGTTAATTGTCAGATGTCGACTATATTTACTTGTACCTGTGCAATGTTTGTCAATAGAGACATGTTTTCACATTCCCTACTGAAGGGCAGATGTTTGAGCATGTGCACTTCTTTTATTCTTAAATTCAAATGTAACCCAGATAAACTAGGCTTGATATATCATAAATTCAAAGCTAATCATTGATTAGAAAAACCTGAAACCTCTGGAGCACAGTGAACATGGCTGTACTAAAAGTGACAGTTTGCATTCAGACAACCACTACGGCTTCATCAGCCACTGTTAATTACAAGCTAACAAGCTAACCAAAAACATGGAGATGCTATCTGCACCGGTATGACTGCAGTCTCTGTTTTTGGTGCACATCAGCATCCTTATCTGAGTATGACTGAGCTTCAGTTTGAGTTTCTAATATGGTGCCTGTGGCTGTTTTTCTCCAAAGTTTCCTCCATGCGTGATCTTGAGGCACAGAGCTTTCCTACCATTCACCCCTGTGCTTCCAGCAACTTTTCAAAGCTTTCCGTCATTTTTTATGTGTCTAAAAAAACAATACAAAACATTAATCATACAATGATATTTTTACATACTGTAAAAAGTACCTGGAGATGGACTTAGAAACATTTTCTTAAGCAAAAATGGTAATGGTCCTCAAAGTTCCCACCTATGTTTTGCTGTTTTTATCCTCTCATATTGTAAACTCAGTATTTTGAACTTTTGGACCTCTGGACAGTCAAATCAAGCAATTTAATGACTTTTATCTTAGTTTTTATGCTTTTGTGATAGCTTTTTTAAAGTTTCTTTTATTTTTTATTAAGTTACAGTATAATAAACACATTTACCAATAATAAAAATAATATTTAGTTGCAGGCCTAAAAATCAATCACTTTTTCCCATTTCATTTACTCCAGCTACATCACTAATGAGGCTTCAAATATAGCATTAAAGACAAAGTCTGAGTCACATAAAAATCAGTTATTCAAGCCCATATTTTTTGGACCAAAACTAATTAATATCAAAGAATCGCTGCGATCAGTACTTTGTAGAATTGCTGCAGTATCTTCAATGAGAACCCAACTTTAGTCAAAGTAAAAAGCTGTATGTGTATCTTTGTGTGTGTGTGTGTGTGTGTTTGTGTGTGTATGTGTGCATGAAAGAGAGAGAGAGAGAGAGAGAGAGAGAGAGAGAACAGGAGAAATGATGAGGAGTTGTTGAATGAGACAGCTGTTGCACTCTAAGGGATTAAAAAGTATATCTGTGCCCACAATCCCTTAGTCCAGCATCCACCATCTCTCCCTCTCTGAACCCAACCGTGTGCTACATAATCATCTCATCCTCCAGAACACTGACATCCATCACGTAAGCACACACACACACACACGCACACACACATACACTTACACTTACACACACCCCCACACACTCACGCACAGGCCACAGATTGGCAGGAAATCAAACACACTACTGTACCATGAAAACACAGCATTTGTGTAGTGTGTGTGAACATGAACCATCACCTAAATGAATCTCCATCATCCTCCTGTCTGCTCACTGTACTGTACATAAAGTGGCAGAATTGTTTGTTTCATTTTTTGTCCAATATCGACTGAACTTGTGCGTTTTGTTTCTGGAACACTTTGCACTTTTTTGCATGTAGCTAAAACTAATGATTTAACATTACAGGTAAGAGAATGACAGCCATACTTATAGTATAAAACAGGTTCCAGTAAGACTAGCGAAGACTGCCATACAAGAGATTAACTCAGCTCAGGAGAACTGACATGTGCTGAAGGTTAAATGTTATTCTTCAGGGAACATTCAGCACCAGAACCCATCAAATGTTCATAGGAGAGCACTCACATTGCACCTTATTTTCTGACAGTTTAATCTGTCACAGTGATGCTTGAATTAGAAATTCAAAATAGTAATTTTTCATTTTACAGTAACTATTCAGTGCAAAAAAAACCCCTGGCTTTCATTTGATCATTTAATATCCTCAACACTGACTGAAGTTTTAGTCCTGTAGTTAAATGTCAGCACAAACTTGAGGATGTAAAGCCCTTAATTGTGTCTGTCAGGTTCAGTCCTGCCTTGAACAACCCCCATTAACAAAATTTTGTCAGAATAAACCTAAAGCCTATAAATGGTTGACTTCCTGACTTTTCATGGAAATACAGGGACTTTGACTCCTGCCCTCTAGGTTTCAAAACTAGACATCAAAAGACTGAAGAGTGTTTGCTTAAAATTGCTTTTCATCAAACATTAATTATGTGGTGACTGAAAAAAATAAATTATCATTAAACACTTCTACTGTTCCAAAACAACTACACCATGGACATAAAACAAACATTTAGCTCATAAAAGGTACTCTGAGATGCTTACTTTGATGATCTGACTAATGAGTCACACAGGACAGCACTGATAATACCATAATAAATGATTCACCAGGAAGTAACTACATATTTTATCAGTTCTTTCGTTTACAGTTTGAAGTTTTTTTGAGGTTTAAGATTCTCTGTGTTGCTAGTGGTATTTGCTTTTGCAGTTTTTATCAGTTTTTACCAGCAGCAGAGCAGACTGTACTCTGACAGAAATAGTGAGTGGGTGTTCTAATATGAAGTTAGAAGCTAAAAACACATCTTTGTATAGCAAGGTGTCAAGTGACAGTCTGGGCAGTAAAATATTTCAGGGACAGTAGGCAACTTTGGTTCAGCAGAGAATGATGCTGGACAGAGTGATGATTGATTCGGTGAGCAGAAAACAATTGTAATGTAGCTTTGCAGTGTTGTCTCAGTTATTGTGTGTTGTTTTTGTTCATTCAAGAGTCATTTCTTAACTCTTCTCTTTTTTCTGGTTAAGATACTATCATTCTTACTGAAAACAAGTATTTTTCCTGCTGTACAAAGGCAGACCATACCTGACAGCTATGAAAGGTCTTGACCACTTATGAATTTGTTCAAAACATTTAAAAAAACCCTTAGTTATCACTTGTACTCACCACGTGAGGATAGATCTGTCTGCATGAGTGCTTCTTTGTTCTGGCCCAGTGTGATGATGTGATTACTGTCTGCTCACCACTACCTTTTGAATAATAGAACAAGTGGGTGCTGACAGTCTGGAGGAATGGGCTCACAAACAGACTCTTGTCCACACAACTTTCAATGACTGCCAAGGTGCCACTGAGCAAGAAACCGAACCTCAACTTTCCATAAGCACCAACTGATCTGTTTTAAGATTCACATTAAAGATGATAATACACAGAAGAAAAAAATCATGCATAACAAGCAGCACAGGTCTTTATCATCCTACAACAGAATACTTGCATTGCTGTTTTTTTCATTTCATAGCAGAGGAAGCAAAAGTAAGGAGATTCTTTCATAGGTAGAGGAGCAGAAACTAAAAAAAAAATAAAAATAAATATATATAGAGTTTTAAATTTTTAACTCACATAATGGAAGAGCAAAGGCTCTGAAATATCCACAAAATATAAAAACAAAAAAAGTAGCCCACCCAAGTGAATTTCTCCCATCTGCTTCTGTGCACAGCTAACTGAGCGCCATATCACAGAAATGTACTTCAAAGAACATTAAACATTTCTCACTTTACATATAAAAAAAAAATATTGACTTTATTCCAGTGAGTAAATTGGGGCTGTGCTTAACAGTTGAAAACTTTAAAGCTTTGTTCAGACAACTGAATAACAATTTCTAAATTAACATACGGCTTTATGATGCAAAATGAACAAAACCAATAATTTTCATGACATACATTGAAACTAATAATAAGCCTGCTATGAAATTAGAAATTTCAAATAAAAAATTAAGGTAGAAATTCGTTTTTGAACCCAGGACTAAAAGGAAAAGGTTGTCATGATAGGAAATACTGAAGTAAGGTACAGGTCATGCTTTGAAACTTAAGCACAGTTACAAAGTATTTTTTGTAAATACACAACTTCCCACATCTACCTCACAATCAGATTTGTTTTTATGTTCTGTCCACTCAGTGTCAGAGTTCAATAACTGCTAATAATGTAACATCAGGGAATGGAGACATTGGCAGACCCGCAGAATTTTGCATTTTGAATTTTGCTACCTATGTCAGCGTCAGTCGACATAGCATCTTTATCTTTTGAAAGATTTTAGGATTACTGTATTATGTAAAGTGGCCTGACCTTTTTCAACTCAGTGCAATCATGATAAATTAATGTGAAAACAGTGAAAAGCATCGATGCTTCAGAGCGCTCTCTGTCTCTCAGCAGCTCTAAGTTCACTGCAGCTTTTAGTTACATTGTCCAACCAACTGAAGGTCACACAAAGGTGAAGAGAAAGAGAGACACCAAGACAGTAGAAAAGGAGGACCATGTGTGTGTGGAGGAATGGGCTGGGAGAGAATAATAGAGTGTTTTTCTGCTTGATGTCAAGAGAAGAAGACCTGTGATAAGGCAGGTTTGGATCACAGAGACTCAGTGGCATTAAAGTGGTCAGTTTGTGGCCAGGAATAATCATCAGGCAGAAAATCAACTGTATTTCCACATGAAGTCATTTGTTTTATTGTCACAACCACTGTTTAGATCTCACCCTTAACATCACACTGACGCTGGCCAATCAAAAGCTTTTTGAATGAGTTTATGGAGGTGAGTTTCACTAGAGGGTTCTGGGTTCCATTCGAGGCTTGGGCAGGGCCTTTCTGTGTGGAGCTTTATAAAATCTTCTTTGAAACCACAACCTTAAAGACTATGTGCTTTTTTTTCTCCAAGACCAACAATACTGAACATGTATGCAAATCAAGCATCAAAAAATAAATAAAATTAAGATATAATTTGTTTGTTTATAGATACAAATGAATCAAACTGAAACATGATTATATGCCCCCAGCTAGTAAAGACAAATTTCACCAGGCATGGCTGCTTTACATTCTGCATGTGATGTGTCTGCTCAAGTTTATTGTAGCCATTCTCGGCAATGCATGTGATTTCATCAGGTGTGCCACGGCTCAACTGAGAAGCATCCCAGAAATGACTCTTTGATTTTCTCCATAGAGAATACTAAGTTTATGAAGCCGAGCCTGTCAAGCTGCACTGAGCAGATCGAGCCTGACAAAAAGTTGGACACATACACTGCTCAGAGAATCTGGTCAGGTTTCAAAATAAAACACCCAGTGAAGTTTCCCAATCAGATCACCTCACTAAACAGACATGTAGCAGACAAAATAAGAAAGCACTTCACTGCATAGCCTACTGTCTTGTGTTAGGAGCACAAACAACATATAAAAAATACCAAATCAACAAAATATTTGAAGCAGGCTTTGAAGCAGCATGAGGAAGGGAACAAAACCTCTTTAGACACGCAACATGTCAGAGCTCTGCCCAGTGGATCTTGGGGTAAAATCCCTAATATTCAGCTGGTTAGTCGAGGTTAGCACACCGTTTACTAGCTGATAGCTGATATCGGCTGGTTGTACAGTTATGTTAATTTTTTGCAACTCTAAATTTGAATGATGGTCTTGTTCTGTGTCTGCTGGTGTTCAAAGAAGCATTGCTAATATGTTGATGACAAGATGACAAGGACAGCAGATGCAGATGATTTTTGAGGAGCCTTATTCAGTCAAGAGCTTACAATCTACAGCTAAAAAATATCTGAGAGTTAAATAATTACCTTAGAAATGTCACTTTTCAAACTTATGGTCATGTGAGTCAAATTTGTTAAAATCAAGCATACAAGAATACTGAATGAGTTCCCCCTGGGCTCTTTATGAAATGTTAATGAAACCTGCTACATTAAATGAGAAAAGAAAAACATTGAACATTAAGAACAAATAAAAATAAAAATAAAATGTTTCAGCAAGGCTGTAACTTAGACAAGCTATTTATTTTTCAGGCTCATGGCGTCTAACATGTTAATAAAATCCTGTCATGGCTGCCCAGCCAGTCGCCATGGTGACTCAGCAGCTCCTTGCTGTCTCTTTCTTGACGGGCACAGCCTCACACACACACACGCAGAGTGTGTCCCTGATGAGCAGCAGTTTAGATTACTGCTGACAACACACTGTGTCAACCTATCCTCACTCGTACACACACACACACACACACCCACACACACACACATACACACACACACACACACACACACACACACACAGACACACACATACACTCCCCACACATACATGCACACACACTAGCATACAGCATCAGTAAATGAGAGGAAGGTGCAGACAGTCAGCTTATTCAACCGGCCTGATGACTAACACCCCAAATCTGTCAAATGTGGCTCTGTGCTGTGTTTTCACCAAGAGAGATGATCAAGAAAATCAAGACTGCACAGAAGATACGGAGAAAACTCTGAGGAGCCATGAGGGAGAACAAGCAAAGGACAGCACAGTGCGATGAATGGAATTTTTTTTTTTTTTACATATCTCTATGTCCTCTGAGTGTGTTTACACTGAAGCTCCAGGCGTCTAAGTGTATTCTTGTGTTTTTATTGGAGTGTGGGAGGACAGCAACATATTTTTATGTCTGAGTAGAACAATCATATGTGGTTCTGCTTCTGATGAACATTTGATATGTGGTCACATGACCAATGTCCAAACTAATGATGCACTAGTGATCTGACCAAATTTATATAGTGGCAGAACCATGCAATTACATGTCATGTAATTGGGGCCCAAAGAGATTTTTCTCATACGCTTACTTTGTAAAAGTAGAAACTGTAAAATGCTGGACAAAAATTTAAAAAAAAAAAAAAAAAATTAATTAATTAATTAAAATTAAAATTTGAGCGTCAAAAAGGACGTAGCCAGCTGTTTCCAGTGAGCATGCTCCATGAGCCCAACATTTTGGAAGTAATGCTGGAGATCAGGGTACATTTACAGCTCCGAAGCTGAATGTTTTTTGGCTTCATGCACCACTGAACAGCTTTCATAGGAATGAACAGGGCCCAACTCCGACAGAGTATCCAGTTCTCATTAGCGCATCCATGCTACCAAAGCAATGACACTGCAGACCTCCTGTTCACTGAGCGGCTCACTTTTATCAATTGTAATAAAATGCATGATTATTAGCAGGGACAAATAAAACAAAAACATAAACCTGTCAAAAAAAGTCAATTTTTGGTGAAGTTGCTAACCTTGAATGGCATTGTTTACTTCCAGTCTCACAGTGAGGGCCTACTAATGTGCTACATCTATGGTGGAACACTTTTTGCACAGCAGGACAATGGAGAAAAACAGAAAACAATGAGGATCATGTTGTGACAATGCTGTTTGAGACACAGATGGATGCAGCAGATACACCATCCAGTGGGTGAAAAGGTACATCCTAAACTATCAGGCAAGAATTTTTGCATCTTTTGTTGTAGAGATAACTTTTAATTATAAGAGAATTCAAGAAATGACTCAATCAGCCAACAACAGTGAGATCAAAAATGTGGTTATAACAGAAAAAATAATCAAATATGATTTTTTTTTCAGGAAACCCCTCATTATGATGCACTTGGTTAACCCACAACTTGACTGCTCACACTTCTGGTCTTTGTTTTGGAGAGCAACTCGAAGACAGAACAGAAAATGGGCAGAGTTTTTACTGCATATGATGCAGGTTATATGGAGCTACTTACATTTTACTGTCATGAGGGTGACAGCTTTAACCGTCACTCTTATCTGGTGCAGAAATTTTTTTTTAGTTTATTAAATAGTTGATTGACAAAGGTTTTTCTGTAGCTATTCCAAAAATGAATTGAACGTCATTTTCCGAACAAAATACCAAACATTTCCTAGTTGTAGTTTCCACAGTTGGACGATTTGCTCCCTCTATTCTGTTTATTCAATTGAACTGGGCTGTTGGTGAGACAAAATATAAGACTTTACTTTGGACTCTGTTAAGTACATTTCAAAGAGTAAGCAACTAACTGATGAAATTAGAGACTAAATTTTATGAACGAATAATGCCACTTTTAATTACAGGTAGTTGCAGCTCTAATCTGTTCATTTGTAATACTTCCTGTCTTTGTATGTTATTTCTGCTTCTGTGATTGTTCTGATCAGTTTCACCTGTGACATATTAGCCCTCCTGAGAATATGTACATCTTGCTGCATCTCAGTTGGCATACTTCCTTACTAACATGCTATTTTAAGTGCAGAAGAGCTTTTACATTGACAAGTGTGGCAAAATGAGGTGCATTATGAGTATCGGAGCAGCGGACACACCTCACTCTCAAGGCTCCACATTGTGTCTACACAGCCAAATAGGATTGACCATCAGCCTCGTAGAGAAGACTCCCTACAGGTATACCAATATGTATTACTTTAATAATTTTTTTAATTATTTGAGACAAGAAAGTTTGGCTTGTTTGTAAATCTGCTGTGAAGATTTCAGACTTGTGAGGAGCCACAGCTAGCAAAATGAGACCAGCCGGGTCTCATTTTGCTAGCTCAAGCGGGTCTCAAGCTGCCTGACCTCTGTATCGTCACCCGGGGGAAAAAAATGACCTGACAATCTGTGCAGCCCTCTGGTGGTTTCAAAATTCCTCGAATGTATCCATAGAATTTTGAAATATGATGTTGTTCTGTTTTTAAAAGATGTAATCTCATAATTTAAGCTGCTACATTAGTTTATTTGGATGCAAAGTAAAGCTAAATATTTTGATCGGACAGGAAAACAGCACTGCCTCTGATGCTCTTTTTTTTTACAAATGCTGCCACATTTCAATAAATATATGTATATTTACAAATGGAAGTGTAATTTGTTTTATTTTTTATGATTTTGAATGTTAAAGCTGAGCTGGTGCTGTTGGGAAGTAAGCTTCATTTTCAGTTGCAGAATGACAGTGCTGAAAACCTAAAAGTAGTGAATTGAGGTCAAGTGATATTCTGACATGTTGCAACTGCAATCAAAAGTAATGTGATTACAGAAGAAGCTCTGTCAGGAAGCAAATTGCCATTAAAAGGTATCAAAGAAGAGGTCAAGTGTTGCGATTTCGTGCAGGTGCACAGTGACTGTGACAGAGTTGAGATGACGCTGCTCAGACAAAACTCACACACCATGTGAGCAAGTACATGATGTACACAAATGAGACACAAGGTCTTTGTTTTTCCTCACTCCTTGTCAATTTGTCTGCATCTGTTCATGAGTCCTATATATGCTCCTTGTGTCTCATTAGCATACTGCCTGTGTTCCTCCTGTCATCCTGGTTTGTGCTTAGTTCATTTTTTTAGATTTTCCCCTTAGTTTTTAGATTCCCCTCAATCTGCTCCCTCAGATTTTGTCTCTTTGTTTTTAGCTCTCTGTCTGTCTTTCTGTCTTTCTCGTCTTTCTTGTCTACCCCTCTGATCACTTTTTGTTCCTTCTTCCTTCTTTTTGGCACTTTTTGAACTCCTGAATTTGTAAAAATAGGCAAATATTCACAATTATCATTTTTTCTTATGGTACTTTTTGGTGAATCTATTTTTATGTTAACACTTTTGTACAAACTTAAGTAAAATCTTGAATGCATAAAACTGATAATTTGAACACTATTGTATTACTAATTTTTCTTGTAAAAGATCTAAGTGCTTCTATTACAATGCAGATTAACGTCCACAGATATTTAACTCAAAACCAAAACACAGAGCATCCTCCACTGTCTCACAGTCCCCCAAACTGCAACAGTCTACAAGCAAAAATGTTGTTTATTTATGCAAAAGAGAGTGTGGGAGGACAGACAGCATGAACAAAGGAGACAAATAAAGAATGCAAAAAGGAACAGATGGAACAGCTAAAGGCTATAAGTGTCTTTTAAAAAGAAAATGTAGTAATGTAATAAAAGTCCTTAACTCAGTTTTTCCAAGACCTTTAATTTAAACTGTACCAAGGCAAGTTTCGAGGTGGGAAACTCATTGTAGCTTAAGACCCCTTAAAAAAAGTGATTGAAGAGGAGCACCACATAAACCTTCACAGATATTCATCTTTATAGAGGCATAAAGCTGAATTCGGTGTGTTATACCCCAAGAAATGTAAAGAGACTTCATTGATTTGACAACTTGACACCTGTGTTAGAATTTCCTCAATTAATTTAGTTAAATATTTTACTTAATGGGAGAGCTCACAATTATAATGTAATGCCCTTTACCGATTCACATGTATCTATTCTATTATTGTATATAGAACATGATTATAAACTGTAGATTTGCTTTACCTTCCTAGTTTATGTATCCTTTTAAAATAACTTAAAACCTAATTTCCATTAAAGCACATAATCTTTACTAAACAACAGTAGCCTCAAACTAAACCTGCTCTACCTACAATTGTGTAGCATTGTCTTTCTGACAGCTTCAAATCAGTCATGTTCTTCATTTTTCCTCATCTTTTTAAGTAGGTTTTAAGTAAATTCTTTACTAAGAAAGGAATAAGTAATTTGTTTTCATTTGTTCTGAAATATTTAATAATCAAAATAACCTATAACTGACAAGTGAGTTGGTATTAAGTCCAGAATGACAGTAGAGATTATCTGAAACCACTCCTTCACATGCTCTAAATCACTCTTTTTTACCAGCTTTAAGCAGAAAAAACTGGAGTGTAGACTTTCAAATTTTCTGACTTAAGTCCTTTTAACTGGTAGTTTCAAATACACTGTAGCAGAAAGCAGTACTGCAGGAGGCTTTAATTCAAATATATGTTGTTTTTGTTAACTATGCTGGAGCCTCCATCATGCTGTTATGTAGCCTCTTTTCTTAAGTTCCTGTAGGTGACTTGTGTCCTGAATGACAGTGGAAAACATTATGCACAGACAAGCCTCTAACAATGCACTAACAATGTGATCTTATTGTTCAGTTATAGAATTCAGATGAGACAAAAGAGGCGACAATAACAGAGATGTCTATCTGCATCACCGATTATTATGGGGTTCACAGTGAGCCGGGAGTGATGTTGTTTGCACTTGGTTTATCCCTTCAAGCTGCATGCAGTCTACTAACAGACTGTGTGATAGGTGGACAGAGAGAAGGACTGCAGGCAGGGCTAAAAAATTAATGCAAACTCCTCTGCATGTTTTTCATGAAGATGAATAAGGCTATTTATGTCTTTTACATGAAATATTCTCCTAAAGATCTGATCTGAACATGAATCAGAATAAATATTAGATATGGCATGAAAGCATAGTGCTCATTTTGGTTGCACGCTAAATATTTATCCATCATAAAGTATAAGGTGTGTATAAACCAAAACTGAACATAATTTTAAGCAACATTGGTGTACCAATAACACAGAACAGCACATGGTATTTGTTTTGTTTTTTTACATCGATATACTTTTGTAAATGGCAATTAATTTATTGCTGACCATCTGACTTCTTGAGGAAAATAAGATTATTTGCTTGTGCTGTTGCCTTTGAATGCATCAAAGCTAATCTATGGAAGGGCACATTTTGTACATTTTGTCCCCTCCTCCTCTGTCTGATGTCAGGTCTGATCTGAATGTCGGCCTCTGTGATCAGCAGGACAGAAAAGACCTTTGCTTGTTTTATACCACAAGCAGACACTCTGATGGAAGCTAGCTGGAAGAAGAGGATGAAAATAATAAAGACACACACTCGTCCCATCCTCTCTGGCTCTACTGTATCATATGATGTCAGATCTGATCTGAATCTCTGCCTCCAACCTCAGCAGGACAGAATGACCTTTGTTGTTTCCTCTGAACTCTCCGTTTGATCTGCACACTGCGTCTCCAACCTACATTCAGGTCAGACAGAGAGCTACTTTTAAAGTAAATGTGGTACTGCACTATACTTGTTTTATATTCACTAGTTTAATTACTTAAGATAAGAACATGTATATCAGTAATAGTAGTTGCTATTATTTGCTTAAATTAAAATATTTTTCCTTCCAACCATGCTCGGACTACAGAAAGCTAAAGTGAGGCTAGAATCTTCTATTCAACAAGAAGGAAAATAAAAACACATTTACATTGGTAGAATTAGTCATACATACTCAATACAAGCTGTCCAATGTCATGGCTAATTATTATCAGCTGAAATGAACTTATTGCACATATCTAAGTATTAGTGTATAAGACGACTAATAAGTAACAAGAAATTTCAATGAAGAAATTCCAAGCTCTATTTGATATCATTTGGATACAGTTTCACCATTATAAATAGCTTTATATTACTGACCCCTTTGTCAAAGTCCAATCAAAGGGGTCACAAAATTCTTTAGTGTAAAAGGCTTTTTAGGGAGCAGCAGCCAAAGAGGTAAGACAGGCTAAATGCATCCACAGTGAGACAGTGCATTCAGGAACAGTAGCCTGTGGACCAGCTTCGGTCAGCAAGGTTGTGATTTGCCAACTTTGCACTGTATGTAAGTTCCTCTTTATATAAAGAATTAAGTTGTTTGGTAACATGCTACATAAAGAAATGTAAAAGAACATCCTAACATTTTTTAACACTTTTTTTTTTTGCAACTTCTGGTGTTAAATGTAAATTTCTGCAGACTTGCAGTAAACAGCTGGCACGCAACTGAGCCAGATTCAAGTTTAAGCTGTATTAATAACATTCCCAAGTCCTATTTAACAAAAAAAGAGTTTTATATAGGAGCTCTCAATTTCCTGTCAGTGATAACTATTATTATCCGTCAGCAACACATTTCCAGAGATTTTAGGTACCTAAAGCCCACTGTGGCAATAAAAATGTCTGCTGGAGGGTACCTTATGACTAAAGTGGTTCTCTAAACTCATCAGTAATGAAAAGAAATTGTATTCTACAGTGAGCAATGAAAGTTTTTCAACAGATTCTCATGAGTAACTGGTGCAACCCATTACAAACTATATTCTCATCAGCACACAGGCCAACTTCACAATTCCTGACTGAAAGGAAAACCACAAAGTTTTCATTACCAGAACAGGGTCTATCTCTCTGGATTAGGGACACTATGGTGAAGACATTTGCCAACTGTTTAATAAAGTCATGAGAACACTTGTCTTGCCAATTACACAGGACATTCAACAAGGAAAGAAAATCATCAGTGATGCTCAGTATCTGTGGAGTGTTGTATCAAGGTACTGCTGATCAAAACCTGATAAGTTTCTATGGCTGCAGCTTCACAATAAAAGCATTTTACTGACAAAACATAAGTTGACCTTTAATCATTAAGTGTTCATTAAAAGAAACGTGTTTGCTAGTGGGTTTAACAGCAACTACTGTCTTTCCTCAAACCTACATATATGAAACCAGACAATGGTCAATTATGGCTTTTACTGCATAACAGGAAATCAGTTTAAATGTTGTAGGGAGTAATTGAACAAGAAGGGGAAGCCACTTGTAACAGGAAAAACAGTTCTTCAATCCACTGAATCACTAAAATGTGTTAATTTAAGTGATCTCTTCAAAAGATAGGTTTATTGAATCTCTCAGTGCTTTAACTGAGCCCTACATGTCCAACTCATTGAACCAATACTTGGTTGGACACGAAGCTCAGCTTGCTAACTAGTAACCTGAGAACAGTCATCATGAATTATATGCCAGTGAGCTGATACTTCAATAGTTTAAAAGAACTGTTTTTTTCCCAATGACACATAATTATTCAAGAAATTATTCAGTGTTACTTCTTGCTTTAAGACTTTAAGACATGAAGGGAAGGAGAGGGATGGACTTGAGAGACTCGTTGACAGGATTCATATTCACTGTGCAACTGAACGTGCAGTGTTTCCTCGCACAGAGACGATCTGAGACAATCTCAGGCTTTTTTTTACACTGTCTTTTTCATAATGCAGGTTTCACAGTATATAGCTAACTATGATACTTCCCTTGATTCAACCGGTGTATCCCTATAGCTGTGTTCTTTTTCAAACAGTAATATACATTGTTGTATGTATGTTTGTATTCTGACACATTCAATGTTAGCCTGTGCATATAATATTAATCTACTGTAGATAATGTTATATTTGGATTGCAGTTGAGGAAAGTGGCAGCTAAATGTTAGCCTCACAAATGAGGTGTGTATTTGTTGTCTTGATTAAACTCCATTCATGCAATGAAACAAAAGACCTGAATCACTCAGGAAGTGAGCTGCTCCCTCTCAGTGAACTAAGAGCTCAACTGAACTGACTGATAAATGGTAGTCATTAATGATTACTGTTGGCCTATTTTATGAAATTTATGTTACTTTCCATTTTCCAATGATGAATTTGAAGCCCATAAAGCTGATAAAACAAAGCTCAATTGCTTTTATGACCTTGTAAACTTTAATTAACATAGCTTTGCTCAACCTTTTATAATTTATTCTCATCACGTCATGTGAAATCTGACTACACCTAATCTGCACTGACACTCAGTAGTGCTGTCATCATCTAACTACATCAAGTCAGGTCAGTTTCATGGATACAGCCACAAATCATGACATAAGCTGTCTCAAGACACTCTCCATACAGTGCAAATCTAGACCACATTCTTTAATGTAACCATACCCAACAACTGAAAGCATTTGCTACATGAGCAGGCACTTGGTGACAGTTCAGAGGAAAAACTCTTAACAGAATGAAACCTCAGAACAAAACCCAGCTCAGAGGAGGGTGGCCATCTGACACAACCAGTATGTACTGATAACAAAAGCAAAACGAGCCAATGATGTTGGGAGCAATGGTAGAGTAATGTTATCAGTGCCCAAACACCGTGACAACAGTAACATTGAATACTGAGGAAAACCTTCCTTTGAATACAGTCTTTGTGTAATTTTGCCTCCCGATAGCTTCTCTGTCAGCAATTTTGCTACTCTCTGACACATTATATTGACTATATGTCACCACGTGCTTTACAATACATTAAGCTTCATTCAAATACCACATTATGATTTCCAATCCATCTGGGTCTTAAAATATTTATTTATGTAGGTATTAGAAAAGGTTAAAGGTAATGGGCCCATTAGTTGAACAAAAAAGACTTGTTCAAGTTAAGACACTTTGCATGTCTGAGTAAAACAAAACAGTTGTCTGCTTTGTAAAATATAAAAAAATGCATACTCAACCACCACCTTTAAGAGTGACAGTAAAGCTGCATTCACTGATTTTTTTTTCCATTACAGTTTAAGTAGAACCAGCTGAAAACACAACATATGCTGCATATAATCTTATACAGTGAATGTTTAATTAAGTGATAATGTGCATGTGCCACTATACATCCAGCAAACAATACAAAATATCAAATATGGATATATTCACTCTCCTTTAAGCTCGTTCTCACTCTCAAACAAAATGTGCTCCTATGTGTCTCTCGCATTGTCTGTCTGCTGTTTGATGCTGAGAAGGTAATGTACAGTGACTTCAGAGTGTTTTTGTTGAAAGCAGCTGTCTAGCCGCTGTGTAAAATGAGGATGATAACAGCTGTATGATGTAACAGGATGTGTAAAAGGCAGGAAAAACAAAACAATTAACTGCAAAAGGTTAAACATCTTCTGTAGAGGAAATGAAAAGTCCAGAGTTGTATACATATTGCCTTCTGGGTTTGTCATTATGAGCAACCCCTTGTCCATTATACAAAACCATTTAACCCATTTTAAATTAAACAAATATATTTTACTGCAGCTGCAAGGGTCCAGTATGTCTCTCTTTGGGGGAATATACTTGTAGAATACCACAAAAATGGAATACAATATTCCTGTATTTTTCATTTGTGTATAATTGCCTGAAAATAAGAATCAAAGTGTTTTCATTACATTAAAATGAGCCTTAGATATCTACAGAGGGAGAACTTTCCCTTTTCTCTCAGGGAGTCTGCAATGTTGCACCTGGTTCTCCTACAAGCTAAAAGGGATATTCAGCTGAATGAACTCTGCAACATCACCGCTAGATGCCTCTAAATGCGACACATTGGACTTTTAGGCCTAGAGTGCAGAGGTCAATTTGTTCAACTTCATGGACAGTATATTACATATCATTATCATTTGTTCATGATTGCAGGGTTTTTATCAGAGTCCTCTAAGTCCTTAATACAGCCTTTGATTGACTGGCAGAAGCACAAAGAGATCACTTACTGTTTCGATCCCAGCATTATGTAATCTTACATTTTACAAACTCCTATCAGAGTTTAGAGATTACCTGCTGGGGAGGGGTAACATCACTGTTAGATCATATATCTGTTGTGCTGCCTTTGCATTGCCACACTTGTTGACTCAGTATATGACTGGAGGGCCCACACATTTCCTGTAAAAGTAACCAATATTACCAACACTGTTGTGATGCATTATAACTGATACAGTGAGTGGTTGGTCAGCTGAGTGACTGCTTTACAGTCTGTTTCATTGGAAAACCAAGCAACTCTGAATGGCTCACTGCCTGGAAAACTGTTGAGCATACCTGTTTAGATGACCGATTTCCTGACTTCTTGTTTGCTTGGCTGGTAATCTGGGAGGGATTGCTTGTAATCCCACCGATCCCTAAAGCAGAAATGATGGCATCATCACAACAGCCATGCATTAGAACATCTCTGATAATCCATCTAGCTTCCTGCTTGCAGTCTTAGGCAGAACTGGAGCAGCAATTTTAAAAGTGTTGGGATTCTAGGTTTGGGGTGGAAGCCACTATTCAATATCAGATTGATTTTATTGTTCTATACGTAAAATTTTTATTCAAAAAGAGATATTTCACTGACTAAAGCCTCACTCCTGTCATTAACTCTTATCATTATTTGGAAAATACAAAAACATGCAAACTTGAATGGAGTAACTGCAAGAAAAAAGAACTTAATGATGCCGTGACATAAATGGGATAAGGAATTATTAGCTCTCATCCTCTCAGTGAGGAAAGAGCCTGGAAGACAAATAAATCCAGCAATCAGCCCCTTAAGTGCTTTGGCTGTGAAGACAGTTAAAAAAGGTGAAAGGGAACACCATATCAACGTAATGTGATATGAAAATGCTGTTCTATATCTATTCATTCAATATCTAGCGCTTTTAGACTCTTGCACTCAAACACTTAAGAGGTGATGTCACCTACATTAGTTAGGGTTCTGGGCTTAAGGCCTTAAGGGGGACACTGGGACTGGGCCAAGAGTTGAGGTTTTCTTGTATTTGGTCTTTGTTTATCACCTCATTTTCTGCCAAGTTTCTCAAAATCTTAATTTCTATGCAAAAAAAAAGCATAAAATTTCATTTGATATCTGAAACTCAGATCATCTGATAAACCTGCAATGTGAACAATATTTCAGTGAAAGTGCTCCAATAATAATTATTATCCAGATAATAGTTCAGTATATTGTTCACTTTACAACGAATCAGACTTAGTTTACCTCCACATTATCAGACTCAAGGTTTAACTATCAGGCTAAACTTTCAGAAAAATGAACTTTGCATTAGTTTTTACATTGTTAGCTCTGTCTTAACATCACAGTCCTGCAGCACCAATTATCAGTCTTCTTTAAGGCAAAAAAATGCTCTGGCTTGTTTGTGTTTCTTCAACCCTTTAACACCCACCCTTTTTAGGCCTATTTGAAATAGCTAAATGGAAAAGCTTTTAACAGAAAACTATTGAACCAAAAATGCATATATGCATTAATGAATTCATTGGTGTATAATCTAACAAATTGAAAAATAACAAAGAAAGTAAAAAATTTAAACACCTAAATCTTAATGAGCTGTGCTCAGTCAATAGCTTCAGTGGATCACCGGTGATCCAGTGGATGTGTTATGGTTCTAATTTTGTTTGTGTTGTTGGTGCTGACCCCTCTCTCCCTCTCCCTTTTCAGCAGGTCAATGCAGAGAGGCGGGGCTGATTGACTCGGGAGCGAAGTCATGAGGCACACCTGCCTTGCATTGGCAATCATACGACTATTTAAACCACCCACGCTCTGGCTTCAGCGCGAGACGATTTTCGTCCATGTCCGCGTGCCTGATCACTTCGCGACTGATAAATCTCCCCACTCTCGAGTCATTCTCTGTGTTTGTGCCAATCTTCCAGTGAGTTTTGTAATCCTGGTTA
>JAQMCX010000008.1:2440914-2456667 GCA_029814765.1 Acanthurus leucopareius
TAATAACACAGATTTGTTCAAATTAATTTTCAAACCTGACACAGCAGAGAATTCCTCAATACAGTTAACCGCTTTGACCGCCTCATAGCTATTAGACAAAAAAAATGTGGTATCATCGGCCAGTTGGGCTAGTTTAAATTCTCTATTTAAGGCTGTTACACTTTGAAATAAACCTTTTTTAATATGCACAGCCATAATTTGAGTTACAAGGAGAAACAAGAAAGGACTCAGGGGGCATCCTTGTCTTATTCCCCTACAGATGTCAAATCTAGGAGTAGTGCTGTGGGCTAGCTTAACAGAGCTGTTACATCCACTATACAGTGTTTTAACCGCCTTCATAAAGTGACTTCCGAAATCAAAACACTTCATAGTTTTAAACATAAATTGGTGACTTATCGTGTCAAATGCTTTGTGAAAATCAACAAATAAAATAAAACTATTATCCAATATATATTCATTATAATCAATCATGTCTAATATTAATCGTACATTATTACATATATTTCTTCCAGGCATAAAACCAGATTGTTCTTCGTCAATAATATCATCCAGTCCAGACTTTAATCTTTTAGCAAAGACCATGGCAAATATCTTTGCATCGTTATTTAACAGACTAATTGGTCTCCAATTTTCAATACTCAATTTATCTTTTTTTGGTTTAGGAATCAATTTAATAAGACCTTGACGAAGAGTTGGCGGAAGTTCTTCTTTTTCTATGGCTTCTTCAAAAACAGCAACTAAAAATGGGGCTAATATCTCACTAAATTCTGTATAAAATTCACATATTAACCCATCATTACCATAGATTAGATTTGTTATCTTTTAGAGAGCCAATACATTTTTGTACCTCTGTTAAGCTAACCCTCAGGTCACACACAGCTTTAAAGCCGTCATCAATACCTTTAATGTCCTTTTCAATATCTTGAAGAAATAAATCCATGCTACCTTCATTTTCAATGTCAGCAGCATATAATTTCTGGTAGAAATATATTTTTCATCTTCACATACCTGGTTATTAATTTGAATTTTACAGAGAGAAGATAACTCAAAGTTCCTTTTTTCCAAATTAAAAAAGTATTTGGTGCACTTCTCCCCTTGTTTGAGCCACTTCCTTCGAGACCTGACAAAGGCTCCTCTGGCCTTTTCCTCATACATTTTGTCCAATTCAAGTTGTAAAGCTGACAATTCTTCGAGTTCTTCTCCAGACAGGCTTGATTTCTCTGATAGTCTTATTATTTTTATAATTATCTGATGTTCTCTTTCTCTACTTGCTTTAGCAATTTTTTTCCCAGATGCAATAGCTATCTTTCTAATGTCATATTTCATTAATACCCAATATTTCCCAAAACTGTTTAGTGAATTTGCTTGCCTCCAGTATTTTTCAATTACTTTTTGGGCTTCATTTTTGAATTGCTTATTTTGTAATAATGTTTTATTCAATTTCCGGTAATATCTATTAGAATTGTATCTAATTGCTGCCATATTGACCTTAATTGTGACAGCCTGATGATCTGTAAAGACTGTAGGTTCTATTAGCGTGGACTCCACCTTATCATCTATGTCTGAGGTGATCAACCAGAAATCTATACGAGATTGTTGAGATCTGTCCTTATTACTCCAGGTATATATCTTTTGGTTTGGATTTCTGTGCCTCCAGATGTCAATAAGACCCATCCTGCCACAAATATTCCCTAATTCATTCATTACTCTGTCCTTAGGAGGCCATCTGTCCAAGTTTTCATCCATCACTGTATTGTAGTCTCCTCCCCATAATACTTTGGCTGTAGGGAATGTTAGTAACAGCTGGTTAATTTTGTTTTCTATTGTTGAAAATATAACTGCATTATTTTGTTTACTGTTGGAGGCATATATATTTATAATAATAAACTGAGAATGGTCAACATCTACAAGAAGGATTATCCATCTGCCATTTGTATCTGAGAAGTGATTGATAATGTTACCTTTAATTTTTCCCTGTAATATAGCGACCCCTGCTGACCTGTTGCTACCAAAGGAAAACCGCACATTTCTCCCCCACCGACTCCTCCAAAATGACACATCTGATTCTGAAGCATGAGTTTCTTGGATAAAGTAAAAATCTGCACCTTTATTCTAGCAATATAAAAATAAACACTTTCTCTTTAATTGATGTCTGATACCCCTGGCATTAACAGAAAGAACACAGATTGACATCCAAAATAACTAAGAATAAAAAAATAAAGACACTCAAAGTCCTCTCTTAGGATTTGAGTAAACTGTTGCGTCTGCGACAGACCAGTACATCCATATATTAAAGGGCTTATTAGAGGTGGAATTTAAATAACTGATGTTGGCCAGACTATCCAGGCTTTACCAGAGATCATCACAAGAGGCACTGGTTATTATCACAACAGAAAAAGTGCCTTGTAATTCCATTAACCCTTATCAACCATGTTAATTTTAAAGCCTATTGCCTAATGAGCCGACACAGTAGAGATGTATCAGAAGAAACATCCTGATACAACAGATGTTTTATCACCTACGTGTTGCTCATTGACACCTTTTTTTCCATCGATGTAAGCAGATGGACCTCTGAAGCCTGCTCTCCTCCCCTCCTTCCTCGCCTGCTCCACCATCGGCCACCACTGTTCCGGGCGTCCTTGGCTTCTTGTGTCAGGTCTTCCGTTATTCTTATCTTTCTTTCTTTCAGCACAGCAGATGTTTTTGCATCTTTCCAGATCTTGTCCCTGTGAGACCGCGACAGGAACTGGACGATGATCCGGCGGCTAGGACTCGCCTCCCCGGAGCGGGGGCCCAGTCTATGAGCGATGTCCACAGAGAGGCTCAGTTGGTCAGCGATGTCGGGGGAAACCTGGCTGAGAAGGTCGATGATGGTCCTCTTGATGTTTTCTCCAGGTCGTTCAGGGATCCCAGCGACTCGGAGATTCCATCTTCTCTTACAGGTGTCCAGGTCGTTGCACTTTTCACGGAGCACAGTGTTTTCTTTCTCCAGAGTTTCGACTCTTGTTTGGAGAGTCTCAACTTGTTTGGTTACATCTTCTACCTGTTTCCCCAAGAATTCGAGAGAGTCAGTGACACTTTTTAAAGTGTCAGTATTGTCTTTAACTGTTGTTTCCACTGACTGGAGCCGTCTGAGAGACTCTTCGTGCATCTTCTCAATTCTTTCCATGACTGTCAGCAGAAGTGAATTAGTCACAGGATGCTGGTCCCGCTCCTCGGTCATTGTCTTTGATATCTTACTGGGTCTCTTTGTATTCTCTGGAGAGGACTCTGAAGATTGCTCTTGATTGAGTAATCATCCATGGCACCCAGCTGGGTCTCCAAGGCTTTGCGTGCATATGTGTGCATATCATCATAGCGCTCCATATTCATGTCCATAATGTAGTCCGACACACACGCAGAGAAGTTCGACCTCGTGGTCAATCAGCCGGCTGTTAGCACGGTGACGGTGGGAAGGTGAGGACAGCACCACTGCAAGTCACTCCTTGCCTTAGTTAGCCGTTTGGATGCGTGTATCAAGCCCTTAGGTGAGTTTAGCGGTTCACAAATGTTCAAACACTGTTCAACAAACTTAAATTCTGCTCGTCATGTCGCAGAGCTGCACGCTGCCGTCTCACCTGCGAAACGCCATTCCTGCCTCTCCCATGGGATTGGTTCAGACCTTAAGACCAAGACTACATTCGTCATAGGCAGAGCTTCCATATGTAGACGCTGCGTTACTGGGGGATTGACGTTCCTCCGTGGTGGCCATCTTGGTACAGTGCCGGTAGTCATAGTTACGTAAGCATCTATTGAGGTAAGAGGTACTGCATAATTTAAAAAAATCATTACTCGTAATTTTCAACCGATTTCCGAGTGGTTTTGAAGGTATCAATACGTCTAAACCAATGACGGTCCACGAGAGCAGACCAAACTGTCCCGTCACTCTTTTATTTCTTAATCAAATGTCTTATTTCAGTTTTCAAAGTCTAGACAGTTATATTCAAATTATATGACATAATGTTTATACACGCACATATTTACACACACACACACACACTTATACAAGTCAAAACCAAACGAAAATACAATAAAAAACCTAACAATCCCTGTACCCCTTCCCTTTCCTTCTCATCTCCCTCCCCTTATGAAACACATAGCATTACATGCATGTAGTTATAAGATAAGAGTCAAAACAAATTATTAAAATAATTTAATGATCAGGGTTACAAACTAACATACTGGGCCCCATCGTACACCCGGCGCAAAGCCGGTGTGCCAGTGGTGCAGGTGGCATTGCCATCCTACACCCGGCGCGAGTGTCATTTTTGCTGCCACTAGTGTAAGAAAGCAAATCCACTGGCACCAAGTCTGTGTGCAGAGGGGTTGGAGATCTGGGAGTGATGGCAGAACAAAGGCGTGGCTCAGAGCATCTGCTATTTTGTACCCAGCCAATAAGTCAAATGCGCCTTGCACTTAAACTAGCCAAAACCCGGTCTAAACATGAGGTGCAAACAGCATGTACTGCAAAATACATGCTCACACACGTCTCCACAATTACACACAGTTCTTTTCAATTTTTGCCACTCAGTAGAGTAAAATATTTAGGTGTGCTTTGAACATATCTAGTAAAGTTAGTAAAGTGTCCTTTGAAAATATTTTCGATCACAAAGTATAAATTTTTAAGTAAACAGCGTGCATATGGGAGTGTGTGTATCTCGTGTTTGACCAAGACGCACGCAAACCCTTCATTCAAGTGAGGGTTCCACCCCACCCCACACACACGTTATTGACAAATTAGGAATTATTGTAATTATAATTATTGATTAATTTCAATGGACATGACGGGATCACAGCTGTCAGATCATTTTTAGCAGATCAGTCGCTGACAGCTGGAGCAACTCCAGCGTTTGTGTCAGCCTATTTTATTGGATCCCAAAAAACAAGGATTTAACAATTATGAATCATATGCACCCGGAACCAAAAGATCTCCACACCGGTGAATCGCTTTTCTTTGTTTGAATTCAATATCAAAAAGTGACTGAAAGAAAAACAGTCCTTCAACCATTAATTACCATGTGTATTCCACCCACAAAATAAATTTATTTTTTTAGGTGTCTGCGTATGTGCGCGTATTTGCCTGTACAGGTGAAAATGTTTGGTAGAAAAAGTTATGACAAAATATGGAAATGTTTGTTTTCTAAACGATTTAACTGGGGGTGAAAATTTGCTGAGAGCTGTTTGGCCTGGTTTGGCTCATTACAGGTATTGAGCTTTGTGTCCTTGTCCAGATGTATACTAAATAAATCCTCGTAGTTCAGCAAGCTGTTTACGTTTGCAACGGGTGTAAGATATATCTATAGATCCCTATATATTTCAGAATTGGTTAGCAAGTGATGCTTTCAACTGTTGAGCTCCTGTTTACCTGCTCCCGAGTAGGTTGGTGTTCAAAACTTTAGTTACCGAGGCAGTGAATCCTAGTAAGTTGTAATTCACCTTCATAAGACTGAAAACCCAGAGTTGACCTTTAAGTTAACTTGCAAATTGCAACGCTTTAGTACAGGCTTCTTGTCCTATAAATGGTTAAGTTCAACTGTTTGCAACTGGGGCTATGCACTTAACCATTACAAAATAAATGAATTTAAAATTAGAGTCAATTGAGACCCCTCCCTAAAATGATCTATGTAATACTTGGAGTGTATGCTACATCCCACAATTCTTTGCTTTCATCTTTCAAATTTAGACAAAATAAAGAAAGAAAAGGAGTCAGCACCATTTGATTCATAATCTGAGGAGAAACAAGATTGTTAGATACAAGCCAGCATTCATTGGAGGAAATTAAGCACTAGCCTACACTGATAAAAAATATCCTGCTTAATCTACTTTAAAAAAATTAAGGCAACTTTTTGCACAAGATTATTATGTAGTTCACACAAGGCTCCTCTTTGTATGAACTACTCAATGTTTCTCAGTAAGAAATACATTTTCCAAGTAAAGTCAGCTTAATTTTCCAAGTAAAATCAACTTAGTGTTTCCATGTAAAGTTAACTTAAAATCACTTGTAAAATTTAGTGATGTTTAATTGAAAAATCACATAAATTTTACTTGAAAAAACAAGTTAATTTACAACCAAAATCAAGCTTACTTTACTTGAAAATGTACTTTTTACATGCAAATAATTAATTAGTTAATACATAGACCAGTTTTGCTTGATCTACATAGTAATCTCATGCAAAAAGTTGCCTTAATTTAAGTAAATCAAGCACACTATTTCTCAGTGAAATATAACAGCAATCAATTACATTTTATGATACCTTCTGTATAGAGCTTACATGTTTGTCATGAAATAATTCAAATTAACAGGACTCAATATCTGCCCCACAGATTTTGAGCCGAGTATGAGATAAAAATTTTCTTTCATGGAAAAGTCATAAAGTCAAACTTGAAAGGTTTATTGTCTGTATATCATGTGTTCACAAAAACTCATGACAATCCACAAGAAATGCTGGAGAAAAGTTTGGAGCCAATATTTCATAACACAGATATATGAACATCCCCAGGCTCCACTCGACAACTGGGCTGAAGGTATATTTCAGTTCCTTAGGGTAGCTTAGTTCCAAGGAATATATGAGGCCCATTAGGTAAGCACAAGCAAGTGCAACATTCAAAATACCAAAAAGGACCTCTGTTCCCTCGATGGCTATTCCTGTTTGCTTGTCAAGACCTCCATCCCTGGTTTTGCTGACCACAAAGATGTTGAGAACAAATGTAGGAATAGCCTCTTGGACAGCTGCAGCATCATCATTCATCGTCAATAATCTGTGAAATATACCAGAGGGAATAAATCAGGTTATCTGCAGGTTATCAGCAAATTGACTTTAATGCTTTTAGACTCTTCTAATACCACTTAATGACATCTTAATGTCAATCTGTCCATCAACTTGTCACAAAATTAAGTTTACACAAAAGCATTATGTGAAAACATAAAAAATGCTGTTTTTGTTTGATGATGATTATATCTGATGTTTACTTCTGAGTTTTCTTACATTAGAGGACAAAGGGGGGCACAAAAAGGGTTTAAGTGTTACGACCGATTGAATACTATTCATAATATAGTGCTGTTTAGTATGCATCCACCAATTAGGTAATCCCAGCTAAAATTAAATGTATACTCTTGAAACTTGATGAGCCCTAGAGTAGTTAGACTTCACTTTTAAGATTTATTTGTTAAAAAAAAGGGGGGCTCCTAATTAATTGAATTAGAGAGGAAATATTCCTATTATGCACAGTTCCCACCTGCTGGTCATTTTAATTGACCATCATACTGTTCTGTGTTGCTGACAGATTGATATTTTGATCCATATTAGGGCCCAACTGCCCCACTTAAATTATTGGAATGGTTGAAGAAAATTCAGAAATTTGGGTCACGACTTGTCTTTAAAGCCTCTAGAAACCCAAATCCACACTAGTCTTACTATTAATTTAGGGACTCATGTACATAAAAACAAGCCTATAAAAAGCATTAGAGACTGGATTTAATGCAAGTCGAATATTGAGCCAACTCAACGATGGGGAGCTGAATGAAGATGAATACTTCACTAGAAACATGAACACATGAATTCAGTAAGGCATCAGCTATCCTGGATTGCATACCGTTGTCTCATATGTGGATACATGCAGGGCTCTGAATCAAAGTGGCAGAGGTATATTTTATTTTTACCTGATAGTCCTTTTGATCAATTCCTCTGGCTTTTCACCTAGGTAGAGACTGAGGCCTCTGATCACAGCTTCTCTTCAGGACTCAACGCTGTTGTCCTACAAAAATACGGAAGGAGATTATATTTGGCAACCAAATGTTACTACACATATACAATGTTGCTACATTTTTGTAAGAACTTGCCTCATTCAACATGTCAAGGGTCTCATCGAGCTTCTTCCTGACAGCTCTTCCCTTCCTCCTGTACAGGCTCAGTAGCTTGGGCATGTATTGGTCCAACTTCCCCAGGAATGTGGACTGAAGTGGCTTCAGTGTGATCCTCCGGAATTCCTCCTTGATCTTAGAGTAAAAGAGGAGTAAATTAAGTTTACAACAGCAAATTAACTACTCAATAATGTCTCACTGATAGCTTATCTGAGATATAAAATAAACAATTATATTCCTGACATTATAAAACCGAGTGAAATTCATAAAAAATCAAGAACACAGACATGCAGTCCGTTGTCCTGTCCTCTGAAAGGGTGTCACAGCCTGCATCAGGCAGAGAGAAGGGGGGCCGCCGGCTCAGCCAGCAGCTGAGTTTACAGCAATTTTACTTACGTTAACTTTCAGATTCATAGCACACCAAGATAAACAGAGTGCTTGATTTTGGCTTGTTCGTAAAACCTCACTGTACACTGTGGTTGTGAAACTACAACCGCAGACTCGATTTGTCGTTTACATGAACTTCACCTCACCTGGTCAACACCGCTCATGATAGCTTGCGGCTAAGCTAACGTTGACTTAGCGCCTGCAGGCAAAGATACAAGACCGGACTTTTTGACCGGCATGTTTTTAACTTGACGTTACCATTCAAAACCAGAAATTACTGACTAACGGAAACCCTGTTACGTTAATTTATTAACATCACATTACAGACCTTCAACAGTTAGCCATAAAGTCACATGCTAACATGGTCTTAACAAAAAGCCTATGGTTACGTTAACGTAATTTTGTTACTTTGTTACTACTTTGTTACTTTATTCTTACCTTAAAATGTCCGGCGGGGTGGCAGTGACAAAAAGTTCTTTTGTGCGAGTGGACATAAGAAGATTGGCTGGAATTATGTAAACACATTTTGTTAAGGAAAAAATGCTCACTGTCTTGTCTTTTAAACTACGCAGATTAAGTCCAGGACAAAATTGTTCTTTGTAGAGATAAAAACAAACATGTTATTGTTTATATCATATATTCATTTGTGTTACATTTATATCCCCCCAGAATCATTTTTCTCAGTCTATCTATCTATCTATCTATCTATCTATCTATCTATCTATCTATCTATCTATTAGTTAGTTAATGGTTGAGCAAGTAGTGTACCGCGTGTTTATTAGAACCCTTTTATGGTGAAAACAGCTGTCTGCGCTGCTAGGAACAAGGTTGATAGAGCAAAAAGAATCAACTAAAAAAAATTAAGTTATGAGCTTTTAGAAGAGCTGAAAGAGGCCGAAATGCTCCTTAGAGCGTAAATGGCCTGCTTACTTGACATAATAATTACAAGTATAATTGTAAATATTAATAATTGTAAGTATTAATTGGTATTTTAATTTATCAAAGATGTGAGACTTCATAAGGTTTTCAAGTTACAGTAAAATGCAGGCAACTTTAAATAAACTAATGGGTCAATAGCAGCTCAAATTAACCCTCTGGAATAAAGAGCCTTAAGTGAACCCATTTGTTTTTCTGGATGTCTGCAGCAGCACCAGCAGCATTCAGTGACTCAAACCAGAAGGCGTGGCTATTAGTCCGTCAGCTTCATCAGGTTCATGCAGAGGAGGAGTCAGGAATTTGGAGCGGTTTGTTTTCACTCATGTACTGCGCCACTGTCTGTCCTCTCCTCCATTTATCCTGCTATCATCCCCTCTTCTGTTCTCTCCCTCCTTTCTTTCTTCTCTCCAGGTCTGAGAGAGTATTATGCAATATCCTGCCTGCCTGTATCAAACTACCCCTCTCTCTTTCATCAGCATCTTTGTTGAAGCCAATCTGTTAAACCATCCGTCCTCTCTTTTCTTTCTAGATCCTTTTTACAAAATCATTCCTCTGTCTCACTCCTTTCTCATTTTTACCCCATCTCCTCTTTCTTTTTCATGAAAAAGTGAGACAAAAAATCCAGCAAGTTGATTGTTTGTCACTGTGCAGTTAGGATTTGGCTCATACCTTGTCACCATCAACAATTAAAGCAGATTTTAGACAACAAGTTAAAGGTGTTTCATTAGGTAGATTTTCCTGTAGATGATAAATACTACTAACTCCAGTTAAGTTTAATGAAAAACTCCGGGATTGTGGAAATAGAAAGAAGGGATACCATCAGACCTCTGGTTCTTGCCCTGCTTGAGGTTATAGGCTGGAGGTCACATTATCTTCCACTAGCACAGTGTTTCTCAAACTATGTTGGGGGCAGAGGCATGACAGGTGGGGTGCGACGAACATGGCAGTTTTTTTTTTCTTTTCTTTTTTTTTTTAACATTCCCCGATCGGTCACTGTGTGTACTGACAATTAAATCCAACTTCCACTCTCACAAAACTACCACACTCAAACGAAGTAACCATTGTAGCCTTCAATGTGGCTAAAAACAGCATTAGAAAGGGGGCCAAATGAAAATGTGATCTGGAACCACAGTGTGACAATTACGATTGATGTCGGCATTTTAATTGCAATGGAACAAAGAATAAACTTTGTCAGAGTGATGCGGTAGGCTAGTGGGCAGTGATCTCGACGCTATACAATGGACAAATTTGTCACACAAGGAACAAAGGTTAGTGATTCAGCAACACTGGAGAAGACAACTAATCAACCAAAAAGTCAACCGGAAAGAAAATATGATGATAGCTATATTGCTCTTGGTTTCACGGCAACGATGGTGGGGGGCAGAAGAAAGACCCAAAACACAATTGTAGGTCTATTTACTTTTGGAATTTGTGTTATTTGAGCCATTACATTTTTTTCCTATACTTTTGAACTGGTGATGTTTTCTGTTTTGATGTTCTGTACAGTTCAATAAATTTGAACGAGAAAAAAAGCTTGGCAAGAAAGGCCAGGTGGGGCTTGACAATACCACCTTGTCCAAAGTGGGGATTGAGAGAAAAAGTTTGAGAACCGCTGCACTAGCATAACACAACTGGCAATCAGCATTGTGAGGAACATGCTAAGATTTATAGGGAAGGTAATGCTTAAATAAAAATATGGCATTTTCAGTTCTGCTGCATCAATTTTGATATATATACATTTTTTAATAATGCGTCTGACAATTTAATAAAAATGTAATGAGAAATTAGTGAGTTTGAAAGGAGTTACTACTGTTCATTCTACAGCAAATATAAGTGTTAAGTGTGGAAAAGTCAGGTAGAAGTAGCAAGGGCAGCAGGATACCTCTTGATTAAAAGTGCATATCTAATAAAAGACAGGTATTGCAAGCCACAGAACCCAACCTATGGTAAATCAGATAGTAGCTATCCACTTTACTTACAATTTGTGATATGCACTTTTTTTGTTGTCGTCTTACTTATTTGTTTTATGTTGGTTTTAGAATCACATTACTGTTTTATCACAGTGTCTTTCTGTTCTATATATAACAGACTCTTTTATCACTGCAGTCTCTTTACCCTGTTCATCCATCCCATCAAATGTTTAATTAATATATATGATTCAAGGTCTTCACAGTTAGACAAATTCAAGGGCAGATGGTAGTTACAGAAAGCTTGGCTACCTCACCATACTTCAGTGGTACATGTCCAGATTTTAGCATCAGTGCTGTTCTCTATCACTTTTGCTGTTCACACCACAAGCTTACATAGAGAGACTGAAGTTAGAATGATTTATAAAACTCATTTTTTTCACTGTAATAGCAGCAAAATTAATCTTCAATTTATCTGATTAAATCAAGAGGGACAGTGTCTTACATTCTGAAATGCAGCTGGGTTTTTTAAAAAAGCATCATTTTTCCTGTTGTATGAGCATTAAATGAATACATGGTCGCCTATAACATTACAGTTTAACAATTGAATAGAACTCAGTTATTCACCCTAATTGTCATTAATTTTTTCAGACTATGAAAGAGAAGTGGATCCCTGAAAATGTAAATTATGTTAAAGGGAGAATATTTGCACACTGTGCTTTGTCAGAATCGGAAATTAAACCTTCTTGTGGTGATGCAACACTGACACTCAGACTGAAACCGTGTCGGGGTTTTCTGCAAACATGAATGTGAAGAATTAAGTAAATACTGACATTTTATTGCTTTGTCCTAAGTTTGTTTTTCCTCACAACAGGTTCTCACTCAACTAATTGAACTTTATTGTTATGGAAATGTTTAGATGGATAGTTGCAGAAATGAAAAACTAATGGATGCAAAAAATAGAAATAAAAGTAATAATACAAACATCACAATAGATGAAAGGTAATAAAAATCAAATAAATCAAATGCAATGCAACATTTGAGATAATAAAAACAATATAAAATTTAAATTAATGTTTTCATCTGAAATTCCTAGAGATAGAGTCCTGGTCAGAGTCTCTTGAGGTTGTTGCGGTGCTGTAATCCCTGTTGTCAGACTGGCTTCAGTCGGTCTCAGAGGCTGTGTTCGGTTCTGGTCTGGCAGTGTTTACTGGGAGGCTACTGGCTGCTGTATAAACAGCAACAAACTCTGCTCTGGTCCAGGCAGACTGAGTAGCTTAAAGGGCCACAGGCTTACAACAAGCTAACAGCAGCTACTAGCTACAAAGAGCTACAGCAAAGAGTAAAGCAAGCAGCAGGGAGGGGTTACTCAGGAGGTATGCTGCCCCCTATTTTACACATTTCCCCGATAAAGAGGTAGGTGCAGGTCTTTGGTTTCTAAAGGGCTATTTTGTTATTAATATTAGGTGTGTGATGCTGTTCACATGCAAGTTTTGTTGCAGCTGCTGTGTCACAGAAGAGTTGATCAAGCTTTAGAGTTTTACTATGTTAAGCTGCTGTCTGTTAATTGTAAATGTGCTGTGGTCAGTGATCCTTCATGTTACCTGAGCAGTATTCCAACACTGCGTGTTAACAAAATTAATGTTGTCATTTTTGTGTTTTTCACTTGAAATTGCAGTAACCAACAGTATTTGACAGCAGTGAATCTGACACAGTTAACTTCTTAACTAGACAGTTTCTCATTCGCACATCCAGCAATTATGATCATTATTAGGTTGTTATGGAACATTTTACTACTATCAGTGCTTGAGGTGGGACAAATTTTAACTTATTCATGGTTAGATAATTTAGTCCCATAGTTCTTTACTAAAGGGTTGAGTCCTCTATAGGGTCAGAAGCAAATTCTGAGAGCCTGAAATGATTAACAGAAGATGAAAAGCAAAGTCCTGTTACTCAAATTTATATTCATTTTATATCAATCTCTGGTAATTGCTTTTGTAGTAAAATACTGGATTACTTTTGGGCCTCAAAAATCTATTTAAATTAAACAATCAGAGGTGTTCAGAGAAGTTCATACACTGCCTGAGAAGGAGATGAGATGAGAAATTACAATTTTATTCAACTGATAAGAGCTAGTAAAGACCAAAAGCCAAGGGGTTTGGGAACTAATGGATCAATCTACAAAAAGGCATTGTATTTTTAATAAAAATTAGTAGTTTGAAAAATATCTAGTAATTAATACAGCTGTAACATACATATGTGTAGTTGCATAAAAAGTACAATATTTGCATCTGAAACGAATACTGTTTTAATGTGAAACTTATCACGTTATATAACATGGTAAGTTTGTTGTTTTGCCAGTAAACTTACCATGTTATAATGTGAAACTTTTATCATTATAACAATAAATTTATCACGTTATAATACAAAACTGATCCATTTTTATTTTTTAATGGCATGGCAACAGTATGCCTCTGTATCATTAGACTTTAATTGTAAAGTAACAAAAAAAATGTGCAGTATTTGAGTGAATTAACTTACTTTTCACCGATTACTTAGGCCTATTTATCTGTGTCCTTCACACAGTGCATGGTGGTGATGCTGCTGATCAGACTTTTACAGAAACTGAAGGTAATAAGTGTCTGTCTGTGCTATTCCCACACTTTTAGTCAAACAGCAACATAGCTCAAAATAAATATTAATTTGTATTTTTTATTGATATGGTACCCAACATTTGTGCACACCAACAGAAAGCAATCTTTGCATGATGGGTAACACCTCTGCACGTGAGAGCCATGCAGGATTGAGGCCACACAAAGCAGTTGGTGGAGGAGAAACCATTCTTTTTTAGCCTGCACCAATCCAGAGGAGTTTAACTCTTTAACCATCTGATGACCTAAATAAGAAGTGAACCCCTGCAGAGCTGAGGCTTAGCAGAGGGATTGACACACTGATACACTGGATATACCATGTTATCACTGAATCAAAACTCACAAACACACACATAAATACACACATGCACACGCAGACAGAGACACACACACACACACAGACACACATTAAGACACTTTAACACACATGCCTGAAATTGTTCATAACAAAAAAATATTTAAAAAAGAAACATCCCCTGCTCTTTGGACCACTAATTTAATTTAAATGTATATTTGTAATTTCTCCCCTAGAGAGAAAGAGGGCTGGGAGAAAGGGGATTTTGTAGAGACAGTTTTAAGGTTGTAGGGGGATTTGGGGCGAGGCAGCACAGGGGGTGTCTGGGTTAGAGGGCTGGGAAGTGAAGGAAAGGGGAATTGAAGAGAGCAACACATGGATGAGGCAGGCAGTGGGAATTACACATCAGGGATAGAGGGTGGAGTTGGTGAAAAGTGGGAGATGTGGTTGGAGCCTCAGTACAGAGACATTTGTAGTGTAACTGACCCTTGACATTAGTCTTTTGATGCCTCTGACATTTCTGCTGCCACTGAATGTTCACTGCAGCGTCTAATACATGCATGAACAAACACACAACATGACCTCTGTCGGTTTTTGATGCTCGAGAGGCTGCTGATTCTTGCTATTCTTCTTTTAAAAAATAGGAATGAAAAATAAAAAAGAATAAAAGAAAATTCATAATGGCATGTGAGTCATCATTTGACTGGAACTCAACTTGTACTGCTCTCTCTGATCATAAATGGGTTTTTTTGACGGCATTTGAGAGAGTACTTTACATCCACTATTCATGTTTTGTTTGCAATCTGAATGATATTGTCCAAATAAGAGAAGGACAAAAATGAGAGAGATATTGCTGGCATTTTGTTGCTTTGTAGCAGCTCAGTGTGCAGCTTAACTGTGCATCTGACAGCATAATGAAGCCAAACAGAGGTGATGTAACATGGACGTACAGCACCACCCAGTGGACTGAAGGCTGCTTTGCAACCTTAGCATGATTAAAAATAATCATTTGATCTCCTCAACTTTTAAATTGTTTAAATGTTATATCATACTAACATTTCAATAGGCTTTAAGCACACTGCACACCACATCAAATTTCTCACCACTTTACAATGTTACTGATAATGCCAAGCACATTAGCACATCCACCATATGTAACCAAGCAATACATCTACAGCTGCACACATTGGCCTTATTGTTACTGCTGACTGCTGTGTGTTTCTTTCATCAGGATCATTCAAACACTTCCCCTACTCTGTGACTGAAAGACTACTTTTTCAGGGAAACATCGGGGATGGAAGAGGTATTCTTACCTTTTCTTTAGTAAAGGTAACATCACATCAACAAAAAGTTACCTTATTACGGTGAAAGGTCCTTCAATCAACCCTACCCTAAGTTTGAATATTGAAAAAGGGTCAGCAAAATGTACTCTAAGCATCAAATTAAAAGCACTGTTCTGTCTTTATATGTTGAGCATATGTTTTAATCTGCAAACTCAGCAACTAACAGCTTTAGTTGCTCTAGTGGAGTAAATAATTCTAAATTACCCTCTGAAGTGATAGTAAATAGAAATATAAAGTCATAGAAAAATAAATACTGAGGTTAAGTAAAGTGCCTTGAAATTTAAAACTGTTTTTTCGAAATGTAGTCACTCAGTTCAGAGTCCTGCAACGAATG
>JAQMCX010000008.1:2464203-2476372 GCA_029814765.1 Acanthurus leucopareius
CACACACACACACACACACACACACACACACACACACACACACACACACACACACACACACACACACAAACACACATGCACACACACACACAAGCTAGTAGGCCTAATGTAAAATTTCCTCCTGGATGGGACAGGGAAATGTATAAGTGTGCCTGTCATTGTCCAACCGACAATCACACTTCAGTTAAAGAGAGAGAACATTGAATTCAAAGTATTTCACTGACTGAATGTAAGCAAAACACAGACACAGGAAACAAGGCTTTTCTCTTTGTGTGTAAATTGTGAAGATTAATAAAGAATACTTTGTGTGTATTTATGTCTGTGTGTTACTGGACACACTTACTGCATGTTCATGAGACATAGCATGACCTTAAAAGTCACAAACATCTTAAAACACAACAGATAAAAAATCAACAGAAAATATGTTATCACACCAGATTCTAGAAAAAAAGGAATTTACACTGTGTTTCATGTCCCTCTCGAGGCCATATGAAGCATTTCTTGTCTTGTTAATGAATAAATCTTATACCATTTCTTTAATCATCAAAAAGCCCTTTCAGGGGCAGTGAGTAAGTGAGGACCAGCCAAAATGTCCTCACTTTTCATAAAAATATTCTCACACCGACAGGCGGACACATGCCAACTTGCAGAAATACATACAGACGAAACAATACACACACACATATGAATGGGCACACACGCACAGATATATACACACACACCCAGAGGCAGCACTGCTGAAAGCTGATCTGTGCTGGATCACTGCAGTTTTTTGCATATGTGTGTGTGTGTGTGTGTGTGTGTGTGTGTGTGTGTGTGCATGTTTATGCATATGTAAAATCTATTAGTGTAGTGCAGCCACAGGAACTACTGCTATTTCCTGTATTTTACATCTGGCTGTATTTTATTTATTTCAGTGGAAATAATTCAACAGTGAAGATTAAAGGAGCACATCAAAGATTTGGAGGTTTTCCTGCTGGTCCGTCTTGGTGAAAGTACTGAGACACGCCAACATCCTCCATGTGTAAGAGCCAAATACATTATCTACATGCACTTTGTAAATTTTCTTACACTGCTCTAGAAATAAAATAATTTTCACAATAAAATTTCATGGAAAAACTATGTTAGGTAGTTATGAATAATCATATTTTCTAACATTTGATGACAGTATTATTTTTTAGAAGCCCCAACAAACAAGTGTTGTCAGGCAGGTCTAGAAGAAAAGAAATTATTTATTTAACTCTGTAATTTTTTAGGTCATTTTATTTTTCAGCTCTTTAGTTTTCTCATTTTCTGGCCTCATATACATTCATTCATCCACCAATTAATTTTTCTTCTATTTTTATTTTCTCCACACAGTTTATTTTCTAACTAAATTGACTTATGGGGAAAAAAAAGTTAAAAAGGTCTTTTTAATCAACTTAAATGGTTGGTCAAAGTTTAATGTTTAAAGTATGACATTTATTTACACTCCCTTTCGACTGTTTGAATTTAAAACTATAAGATCAGTTTGTAGGCCCCAAACTAGTCCACAAAAATGCTGATTTCTTCCTAGAAGCTACTTTAAATCTACTTTAAATAAAATGAGAGGGATCAATAAGCAGGTTAAACTCCCAACATGCCTCCTCACCAGACAACAGCAATCATATCCACTCAAAGAAACAAAACTCAAAGAAAAGATCCCACAATGAATTAACCTCAGTGAAAAACAAACAAAGAAGAATCTCTGCAAATCCTGCAGACAAAAGTCACTCTAGAGCTACTAAATTAAATTAACAATCTAATGAATTGATCAATGAACTGACATATTTACTAAGCCAAGATAAGATCAAACAATCACTGAACACAATTGTTCTTTAGTCAATGCATGTTTGACCTTACCAGCTTTTCTATTTACCCCACACATGTAATCTCTGGATTACAGGGACTCTGGATTCATTTTAAGGTCCAAAAGTATTATTAAGGTATTTGACATATTTTGTAATAAAAAAGATGGTTGACATCTATAGATCCTGATGACAAAAAAAAAATCAAGAGTGCCGCACAGACTGCAGCTTCATCTATCACAGGGCTTTGACCCTTGGCACAATCACTCAGCACACACGTACTGAGAACCAAGACTACACAAGTCTGTAATGATTTCATCATGTCTCAGGATATCCTACCACATAACATAAACACTCAAAGAGGGTCCAGGGGTCTCTCCTTACTTCCTTCCCCCTGTATCCCTTTCTCCTCCATTCAGTCTCCCCCAATCTCCTTCAGACTCACAACCCAGTTTGGTTAGTTAAAACATGACTGCAGTGGTAGGCCTGGCCATCATTGTTTCTGTCTGACAGCGATACATGTTATTTTACCTTAAATGTATATCCTGGGGCAAAAGACCAAATTTCACCTCATAAGCTTCAATGATTTTAACAGTGTGCTATCAATATGAAAAAAAATTGTATGATGACATGGCAAGCAGGTTTGAGACCAGAAACAGCACAAAGCAGCAGAGTTGTGAGTCACCAACAATTCTGATGTTTGCTTACTGTCTTTCTCCACTGTGATAGTTTTAGATTCTTCCCAATGATTTAAGGAGAAAATTTGCTGGAGCATTAAGCATTTTATATACCAGCCCTCTAACACCTGACGCAGACTTTAAACATAACTATGTTAAGGACATGGAAGGTGGTGTATTATTGGGGTGTATTTGGTCAAGTACCATGAGATAATGTAATACAACACAAACCTTAACACACCCTTAAAAGCTTGTATTTGCTGACTTCACCTAGTTTACCTTCTTTCTTGCTGCAGTGATGAACAGGTGTGCACTAAGACCAAGTGACAGTGAGGAGTAAAACAAGCTTAAAACACTCAGCCAGAGACAGTATCAAACTGTAATCCAAATATAATCCCTTATACTGTTTCCTAAAAAATAACTTACAATAAAACACTTACAGTCCATTCAGTGCAAATATGCTATTCAAAAATGATCATTATCAATAACATGCACTTATTTAATTGGCCAACACAGTGTTTTGCTGAATGATGTCACATGACGTTGTACACAAAGCTGAGCAAGGTTCAACATTTTTGCCGCATCAGCACCCTCATTTTGTCTTATCAAAATAAATGATGCTATGTTCTTTCTTGCAGTCTTGTTTTTAGAGCTTCCTCCTTTGGAAACTTAAGGGAGCTATTTGTGGTAACTGAAAAACAAATTAGGGGTATAGTATGGGGTAAGTATTAGGGGTGTGTAAACAAAAGTGTCATCTAAAAATCTCAATTCTTACTTCCTACGTTTCTGATTTGATTTACAAATGTCTTGATTGCAGAATTTGATTTTTTAAAAATGTCTGTCAATATCATAATGTTAACAGAAAAAGGCAGTGGTTAAGTGCAGGGCAGTACTGCAACTTGACAATTTACAGCATGCACACACTAAAGTTCTCTTGCCAATTTTATTTTTTCTGAGAACTGAACCGTGACCCCAACAATTAAAATTGAATTAAATCACAAGATTTTCAAAGATTGTCAACCCTACTACAAATGTGCCATCTGTATAACTGTTCACACTATCAAAGTAAAGAATGAAAAGACTTCTACCTCCAGCAGATTGGCTTGTAAAAACCAGCTACAAAGGATTAGGGATGAGGTTAGTTGGTTCACCAACCACATTGAATATGCTGTTAGAGCAAAATAATCTGGAACCCATATTGCTTCAATCACAACTAGCATTTATTTATGTTCCTTTTTTCTGCAGTCATTCTGTCTCATGATAACTCACAGACATTGGGTTGAAGATCTAAAAAATATATATTAATAAAACAATGTGTGAGCGTCTTCGTGTATGTGTGCATGTCTGTTTTGCTACTTTTGGGGACATACACTAAACTCAAGCCCAATTCACTGGGTGGTTTGTGAGGACAAACATTGTGTCCACAATTTGGAAAACAGCAGATTTTATGGTCGGTTGTTTGGTTTAGGGGAGGTGTTACTGTTACTGCTAGAGTAAGTTGCTGAGAAACAAATGTTGGTATATATAAAATCATAGGCAAGTGTGTGTGTGTGCGTGTGTATAGGATCATACAGACTTGGTGCATATCTGGATCCGACAGGATAATTTCAGGAGAAGGTTTGTATTGACTAAAAACATGAATAAATTGCTGAGAGGTCTCATTTCTTCCAGACGCACAGGGCCTCACACACTTCCTCTCCTTTTTTGTGTGTGTGTCTGTGTGTGTCCCACTTGGCCTAACACCCTCAGACAGAAACAGGATATTGATGTCAGTTTCATTTTGAAAGGGACACACTAAAAGGTACTGAATTTTGTTTTGTAACAGTTTATGATGTAATCCTGGAAAGTTATATTTGGCTTGTCAACAAACAAACTGAGACAATTTTAGTATTTCTTTTGGAGCTGTGGATAAATTACAGTGAATGTTTCAAGTTTACTTTATGCAACATTAACAGTCAAAACATCAGAAATGGTGGTGACACAAATTTAGGAAATGTAAATTTCCAAGGTCATAAATCTCAAGTAACTAAAGTGCATATTCAGGGAGCACAGATTATATAACTGCTGGTAACACTGTGTAACTGTCCTGGACAAGCATATATCAACAGCATTTTCTTTTCAATAAATGTCTTAAATTGATATCTATTGCAATAGTCATTCTTTATAGTCCCCATTACATTTATTTTATAAATTTCCTTAATGACATCAGTTATGATGAAAGACTACATGGTAAAGAGTGAAACAACTGCAGCGTCAAGTTGGGACTACGTGAGTGTATCAGACCTCTGATGTCTGTTTGAGGCTAGGGGCCCCAGGCTACTTGAACCCCCACTTACAAAACCCACCAGAATCTCTGATAAAACTGTTCACAGTCAGGTCACATTGTAGGTAGTGCAGGCACTAGGTGTCAAAAAAGAAAAGAATGAAAACAATAATTACTTTAGCTCTACTATAAGAGGATTTGATCACTTTTTAAAATTGTCAAGCATGTCCAACATTTTTCTGTCTGTTTTTCTCTCCACTTGTGTCGCCAGTATCTTTACATCTCTAGGAGCATCCAGCCATAACATAGAGATGTCCCACATAAAGGGTAAGATAACAAAAACATAGACAGAGATAGCCATAGATTACAAATGTGACAGTGTGTGCCACACACTAACACACGCACACGCACACACATACAACCCTTATTTATCATTAACAGTATGCTCTCTGTCTGAGCCTGTAGAGAGATTATCTACAGACTGGAATAACAGGCAGAAAGCCATGGCTAGGGATAGATAAAGTAAGAAGTGAGGTCTGAACTTGTTTTGAAACTTATTCAAACATTAAAAGGCCAAATGCTGAATCTACCCCATAGGATACATTCACAAGTCTATTAGTACAGTTTTTGACAAGTAAGCCCCTCCTCTGTACATTGCCATGTTATCAATCTAGTCAATTTAGTCAATTTAACTTTTAAAATACTGATGTAAATGTGTTAATGCTCATTAAATAGGTTGTAAAAGTGTGTATTAACGTTAATGATGCACAATCCAGAAACATTAGGTGTTAAGCCCTGTACTATTTAGTCTATAAACAATATTGATGATCATTCAAAAACGTTTCATGGTATTAAATTGCAAATGTATGCCAATGACACCTTTTTATGCACATATGCAAAAACAGTTAAAGTAAGAGGTAAGCAACTGGATTATTTTAGCTAACTTCCTGTCGGTGACTGCAGTTAGCAGTCCCCTCCTTCATCCCAACATAACCACATGAATGTGCAGTGGTGGCCCTCATCAGAGGGAGCAGCGATGGAGAGCAGTGAGTCTCAGTTCACAGGCAGGGAGGACTGCCTCTTTGTCAAATGCTCTCTCCTGATTGGATACATGGTTGTGGGATATCAGAAAAGTTGCTCCTCGGCTTACTGAAGTGTGAAGTGACTGAGAGACCTGTGTTGGCCAAACACACTGAAAGCGATAATTAATGCCCATTATTTGATGCTCCTTTAGTGCTCTGCAGTCATCAAATTTGAAATGCTAACACCACAGAACCTCAGGATTTAGCAAAAATGTTCCTTTTTTCTAGCACTCATATTCTTTTGTAATGACTTAAAAGACCTCACTGACACACACAGACACCCACCCCCCCCACACACACACACAGTCACACACACACACAAACACATAAAGACATAAAGCCTCCATGTCAAGAACAAAATTAGTTCTGACGTTACATCTGATGATGATCACATCATCTACATCTGATGTTGTCTCCTCCCGTCTCCTTGCAGTCACAACAGAACAACATGGCACTAATATACGCATTCTGAAGAGCTGCATTTGGTAGTTGCTGATGGGAGATTACACAGCAGTCTGGCCACAACTCAGTGGAACATTATGGTGGACAACAATGAGAGTCAATTCTATCAGAAGACCTAAAGCGAAATGGTACAATCTGCTAAAAGCTGCCCAACTATGAAACCACTGACACTTTTTTCTAAAAGTAGTTTTGCTTTGTGTACAGTATTCCTTCTTTAACACGCTTCTTTCTGATGTGGAGGATGTGTGATGTACTATAACTCTGTGAAATGGGTCTAGTTGGTTTAGTGCTGTTCTGTCGTTGTGTGTATGTTTTAACTGCAACCTGCCAGGAGACTGCAGGAGAAAATCAGATTTAAGCTAACTCTGGAACAATACAGTAAACAGTTACATTTTCATTGAATATTGTACATGATAATATTGTCCTTTACAAAGAACAGAAATATAATGATGCTTTATATACAATGAGCATAGCAGAATTCAATATACTAGTCGAACCGATAAAGTTTATCGTCAAAAACATTATATTGATTCAATCACAATCACCATTTTGTCTCTTGGAAGATATGCCAATTAAATTATTTTTTCCTATTATGTCAATGGAAAACATAATCAGGGCAACACTGTTTACCATAAAATTTTTGTTTTTGCTAATTAGCTGACAGGTTTGTTTGAAGAAAATAGGGCTTTGCTCCCTCTCCCATGCATCAAGCCCTATGCCAGGCAGGCAAAATATAATACTTCACGTATGAAAATGACTAAATTAGAGCTTCTCATTTAAACCATCAGAGTAGGACAGTGCACCAAGAGGCAAAAGAAGGGAAACATCAAACCCACGATTCGTTCATGTGAACACTCCAGCAAATTAAATGCATAGATACTTTCATATCGACTTTGTAATAATGAGACAAGCTTCACATGGTTATGGTTGGTTTTCTGGCAGCAGCCCCGACTGCATCCTTACCCAACCAGAACCTACTGGCCTATTGTTTGTGTGCCACCCAGCCAACTGACCGGACGTTTACCTCCATTACCTCGCTGTGTTTACCTCCACATTCTGCCCAGAATAACCTGTCACTCAGCAGCCCCTATTCACTCATTTCCTCCAATAGCGTGACTCTGTTGTAAAAGGGGGCGGGAACTGGATTAAAACAGGATAGAAAGAGGAAAACAAGATGTGACAGAGAGGAGGGTTTCACAAAGGACAGGAAACACAGAGACATGTCAAAGAGAACAGGAGGGAGAGATGGAGAGAGAGATAGAAGGAGGAGAGATGGGGGGCTAAAGAGAGAAGTGGACGACAACGACAGAGGGAGAATACAAGAACAGAGGAGGAGAACAGGAAGGACAAAGCAAAGCTTAAAAGGAGGAAAGTACAAATGTAGTACCGAAGAAAGATATAAAGAAAAAGAGAAGGGAAAAACATCTTACTTTAGCTTTGAAGTCTACTTTTAGATACAAAGTTGTTTGTTGTGATTATGATTTAATACAACTGCAGCTAGGGCCCAATAGATGAGCTGATGAAAGTTTTCAATAACAGAAATGAGTCAAAGCTTTGGAGTTTGAGCAGTGTTAGTCAGCAGACTGACAAACACAGCTTTGATCTCTATCTTAGATTCATTGCATCCAGTCCAAAGGACAAGCTTAAGAATATAGAGTTTGTAATTATAACTTATTCAATCAAAAATAAAACAGTAAGTGAAAAACACATCGTCCACACAATAACCAAAAGCAAGGTCAGAAGTATTTGACATCAAAAGAAAAAAAAAAAAAACGAGACGTACTTTTTGACAAGAGGGCAGCTGCTAGAGACAAGTGACTTTCATTTGACAGTAATCTACAGTATTTTACATTAATTTATTATTATTAATGCACACCTACTCGCTGATTATTTCTTTCTTATTCACTATCTAATTTATAAGCCCAACATACCAGTGCCAGTGACTGACATCAGAGAGCTAACTTAGCTGAGTGTGCTCGGGAGGTTTTACGAGAAGGCATATCAAGTGTGGCCAGACGTGGTGAGGGATTGTTGTTGGGGGCTGCCTTTTGATTTGGCTCTTTTATAATCGCGTTATGGTGAAGGTAATTATAATGGTTTCAAGACAACCAATATCAACCACATATTACAGTGAAATGTACTGTTAACAAATACAACTAGCTCAAGTTTGATAACACATTCTATGGTATGTTTAGGACAGGTTTTACTGTCTTGGTTATTATCAAGTTGTCAGAACAAAGACACCTCAGACATTGGCATTAAAAATTGACATAATTGATTGAATGACACAGAACACTTAATGACTACAGTACAAAACACCATTTGCAGACTTTTATATGTGATCATAACCATTATTATGATGATAATGAGGAGTCACATAAGAGTATGGCCTCCTGTTTAAAAAATGTTGCCACTCTGTTATTTGATTATTTTGGGGAACACAATATTGTCATAGCTCACTGAAATTAATTAAAGTTATACAAGTATTTGATGGTAAAGTGGACTTGTCCTTTGAGACAAGAGTTGAAAAACATATGAAGGTCAGATGCTGCTGATGATCAAGTGATGGGATTTGGAATTTTCACAGTTGTTATTGCTTGTTCCAGCTATATGCATTATACTGTATAGCTCACTGTTTATTTGCAACAGGAGCAGTCTCTGATGATCACATGTTATACGTCCAACTGAAATGTTCTAGTGCACACTCACTCAGCTCTCATTTTGTTACAGCAAAATTTTCAAAAAAATGACACCAGAGAACACAAAAAAAATAAGCAGTATTCTTAGATTTCTAAAACATTGTTTCTTCATGGTTGCCTAACTCAAAACAGTGCAAAACAGGGCAGAAATATTTTTAGGCTTTGCAAATGTAAATGTGCTTTACAGGTTATATATACTTCACACTTACAGACGGAGGTAGCATATGAGAAAATATAACCATGCAAAAATAACCTGAAGCCAAAAGGAAATGTTTTAGAGTCACTATTAAAGAGTTTTGAGGGTTCACTTGGCTGAGCTGTGTCTCCAGATATTCGTAAAGCCTCAGTATGGCATGTTAATACATCAAAGATCAAATGCTTTCAGTGACTTGTTTAAAGTATACTGCTGGTTTTATAACACAAGAGAGAATTAAACAGGAAGTATCTTGATGGGTATCAAACATGCTGGCCGATACACAGACATTCAGTGGAATTTTTGCCCTAAGCTCTCAGATATATTCGAACATATCTGCATGTGCCAGTGGAGAAATGGTCTGTCAACACCAACAATAGGCTTTCAGTGAGTTTGGAAGTCTGACTTTTAGTTATGTTAGCAAACCAACTGACAGAAGGAGCTTTGAAGCTGTGGCTGAGGCACTCAGCACCAGAATTGTTATTTGGAAAAAGATTTAAGAAAAAAAATTCTTTGAGTTTCAGTTGAACTAAAGTTTATTTTTTCAAAAATTATATTTCGAGACATACAATAAAGATTCCTCTTTTCTGTCATGTATCATCAATGCACTGACATGTAACTCAGTGATTAACATGGAAAATGAGGTAAAGGATCAAATTATTAACATATCCCAAAAGAAAAATTAGATACATGAACAGTCGAGTGGTGTGTGTGAGCAGATTGTTTTCAACTACAAACACTCTCAGGAAGAACCACTGGCTATGTTGCAAGCTGTACAGACAGAAAAAGTGGTTGTAGACGTTTGATAAAATGTTGCTTTTCTGGAGAGCTGATGCATATCAAGGCTGGGAAAAGGAGACCTGCAGCCTATCATGCTGTCGCACTCAATAGTAGCACTTGGATGTGCATCATCCACTGTGAGTACCCTTTTAGAAGTGGTCACAGGATTTCTTCAAGTCACTGACTAGGTAATGACTGCATTACTTCTGTCTCACTTTCATTGTGAAATGTATATTACTCCGTGGATACTGTGACTGCAAAAACCCTCAGCTTGCAGGTCTAATGACTTGTATGAAACTATTGTGAAAACAATGAAATCTCAGTCTGCAATGCTCAGCCAGACAAATGAAAACTCTATCCATAATGCATGATGTGAGTTTAATGGCTACACTAAGAGACTACAAAAGCCATTTGTATTGCAATAAAACCACTGAAATCCAGAAGCTTCAACTGACCACGGTAATCTCAATAGAGGACTAACACGCTAGCTAGTCTCTTTGGAGGAAACACTGTTTCCTTTGGAGCAGTAAGAGAGCTTTAATAGTCCACTGACCATAATAAAGATCCAGCCAGTTTTGACTGCAGATGATGGAATAAGAAAACACAACTTAGCGTGATAATATCACAGCTGAACTATGATTTTCCTGAGTGGGAGGTCAGAAGTATACAGATATTAATCTAAGCAAGAGCCATAGACTTATCATAACCAAGCTAATTTTGCTTTGTTGCTAAACTTAAGATTCGTGTCCCCTCACCATCTTCCTCAACTAACTTCTGATACAGATAATTATATTGTGATGGCTCTAGGGGTAAGGGTTAAAGAGATACTATGCCCTTGACCCTCCTTCTTTTTCCTTCTTTTCACTCTCTTTACCCATCTGCTCTGCATCACTGCAGAACATTTAACAGCCAGTCATACTTATCAATAGCAAAGCAGCAGCTGATGAAAAAAAAGAGAAATAGGAAAGGAATTAAAAGGGAAGGAGAACAGATCAACATATACCGCTCTCTGACATGACCTTTCTTTTGTAAAATGTCACACTATTTCTATCATGTCTGATATATGAATTATTGCCAGTAAAAGTCAAGCTGGATGTCTTTCCAAGTTGAACCTTGTAACAATTAAAAATATGGCCAAAATCTGAGTTGAATGTAATTAAATCAGCAGAAAGGCTACAGCGCTACAAGGTTTAATGCAAAGAGAGGGAGATTACATGTCTTTTTTCCATTGTTATAATTTTGTAGCTTATCTCTTGTATCTCTTGTAAACAAGGGAATATGTGAGATCAGACTTGAAATGATTTATATAGAAGAAACTTAAAACTAGAGATTCAGCTAATTTTATTGTATGGTTAAGCGAGATCAAACTCTTGAGAAACCACCCTTAACCACAATGTAGCTCTTAGTATATCTTTTCCAAACACATAACCTGATGGCTGGCAAGATGAATATCCAACTCTTGCATTCCTGCAAATATATCTGCTTGGCAAGGTAAATTAATAGAAAACTTATTGGAAAATTAAGTTTAAATCGTCAATTCTCAGGACAATATCATGAGATTTTCCTATGGCGTAGCTAGTTTTATTAATATGCAAGTGTAACCTGATGTTTATTGTGATGACTGTTATTTTCTTGTAGATTGTAGAGCAAGGGACTAAACAGGTCGGCAAATGAGTTTTTCACAACACAATACTGCAAATTTTCACATCTAAAGCCTTGTTTAGAAACAAAGGGTTTCAATTACTGTCTGTAAAGGTTTTTGATTTGAAACAGATACAGGAAGTGTTGAGTTTGTATCAGGAGTAACTATAACAGGAGTGGATCTAAAAAAAAGCATCAAACTAAATAACTACGGTGACCAAATACACTTATCAGATGGAGTGAAATAAAAATAAAAATTCAGTATTTATAATGAACTTTAGCTGATGCTTAATGTTAACTTTAAGTAGCACAAAGTCTGGGTTAGGTTTAGGCAAAATACAAGGATACAAGGATACAAGGAAGTTTATTGGTCATTATACAACAGGTTGTATAATGAACAACAGGTTGTATAATGAAATTAAAATGTGGTTCCCTCTTGATTGATTAATTGACTGTATAAAAAATGAAGTAAAATTATTAAACATGGAGGAGTGCAGATGGTGCATTAAGTAGTCTCACAGCCTGAGGGAAGAAGCTGCTCTGTAG
>JAQMCX010000008.1:2476472-2487182 GCA_029814765.1 Acanthurus leucopareius
CACGAGTGAGGGAAGGATGGAGCGAGAGATCGACAGGCGGATCGGTGCAGCGTCTGCAGTAATGCGGACTCTGCACAGCTCAAACACTAAAGGAAGAGAGTCAACTACAACAGGGCAATCTGTAATAAATATAAAAGCAAGCCTAGACAGATAAATGAATAAGAAATAAATTTAGACAAAAGGAAGTCAAAACAAATAAGTCGTCAGCTTGTTTTTAAAAGTGTAAACAGTCCTTAGAGATTATAGATCCAATGAAAAACAGTTCCAGCGTTTAGGAGCTCTTACCTAAAAAAAAGAGTCTCCTTTAATAAATAGCCAACCCACCATCGTCAGAATCAGAAATTCTTCATGTATGTTTTTAAATTAGCTTTCTAATGTAGGTGGATTCCTGGCCATGTAGAGCTCTAAATGTAATAACAAGAAACTTAAATATGATTGGAAGTCAGCATAGAGACGTGAGGATTATTGTAACATGACCCAGCATCCAAATAACAGAGGTGTCAGCTAGCTAGATCCTGAAGCTCCATGGACCAGATGAGATTTAGATTTGGCACAGCATTTTAACAGTCATGCTGTTTTTGAGGTAGATCCCAAAACCTTCTCCAGCAGTACCTAACTATGAATGAAATTTGGCTCTATCGTTCTCTCAATTAGAATAGCAATAGAACAGTCAAAACAGTGGAGACGGAGTCTCCCACTTCCAAGAAAGCCTCATTAGATTACCCCACAGGCAGGGTGATAGTGACAGTTTTACAGAATGCAAACCAATTGTAACGTGTAAATATTTGACTGAATACTGTTTTCAAACCTTATTCAATTAAAAAACACAGCTTCCTGCTTTTCTCTCTCTCTTTGTGGCAGAGCTGCTAATTTCTCTGTTCTGTCGTCTCAGGTGATGGAAAGCGAAGAGTTTATGCTGCTGCCTGCCAACCAGTTAATTGACATCATTTCTAGTGATGAGCTCAATGTGCGGAGCGAGGAGCAGGTTTTTAATGCTGTGATGGCCTGGGTGAAATACAGCATCCAGGAGCGCAGGCCACAGTTACCACAGGTATGACCAAAGAATTATCCCACAACACTTACTGCTACTGTTGCCAGTACCATTTTTGGTATAAAATCTAATTATATACAAAACTCAGTGTAAGTTCAGACTTCTGTTTTGGAAAAAAACTTGATAGCACTGGTGTGGATTTCCTGTGTTCTGTAGGTCTTACAGCATGTACGACTGCCACTGCTCAGCCCCAAGTTTCTGGTGGGCACTGTTGGGTCAGACCCTCTCATTAAGAGTGACGAAGAGTGCAGGTTGGTGGTGTCAAATTACCATTCCATTGTTTTTTGTGCAAAAATTATCATCTGTATCCAGGAATTTGGTGTATTTCTTAAAATAGACAGGCACTCAATCATAGTCTCTATATTTTTTTTTGCTCTACATTTTTTTTTTACTGCTCTCTTCCAAATTTAAAAAAACAAATGCTGAGAGGAAAATTGTTTACTGAGAGATTATATACATCACATACATTTTTTTGTTTTGTCAGAGACCTGGTAGATGAAGCAAAGAATTACCTATTGCTGCCACAGGAGAGGCCGCTGATGCAGGGACCAAGAACCCGGCCGAGGAAACCCATCCGCTGTGGAGAGGTCCTCTTTGCAGGTCAGTACCTTTAGGCAGATCAAAACCCGCATTTCCTTGCACCAAATATGTAGATGTAGTGTAGACACAGCAGTGAAGAGGATTGTTAAGAGATGCCTCTTAACCTTACATGTGTCATTTTGTGCTATATTGTGCTACATTGTGCACTCTCCCTTGTCCCCTCCTCATATCTGCTGGTCTTGTAGTTGGTGGTTGGTGCAGTGGCGATGCCATTTCCAGTGTGGAGCGCTATGACCCTCAGACTAATGAGTGGCGGATGGTAGCGTCCATGAGTAAACGACGATGTGGAGTGGGTGTCAGTGTCCTGGATGATTTGCTGTATGCGGTAGGAGGTCATGATGGCTCATCGTACCTCAACTCTGTGGAGAGGTAATTACACAAGCTGTGTCTGGTGATTTACACTAAGTTTCATGCTCTTAACCTTTTAATTTTCTAAATTAAAAAGAGCATGAAGAAAATTTTACTTTATTCTTTTTCTATCTCTTTTAACCAGGTATGATCCTAAGACCAATCAGTGGAGCAGTGATGTGGCCCCCACTAGCACTTGTCGTACCAGTGTGGGAGTGGCTGTCTTGGGTGGTTATCTGTATGCTGTTGGAGGACAGGATGGAGTTTCCTGTCTTAACATTGTAGAAAGGTATCTGTTAGAACTCTTGTGTATATGGTAAACTGTATTTTCTGTTAGATCTGGAATTAGACAAACAAACCTACAGCATTCTCACATTTTGTGGTGTTTCAGTGCACTGCATTTCTTACCTTCATCTTCCTCAGTTGAACAAGTTTGCAGTCACACACTTTTTGTTTATTATAATGAGCTGACTAAATTCACGAAGCTTTCCACAAACTGACTGTTCAAAACAATCATTTATCATTAATTGCTACAAATAGAAAAAAGAAAGCCTGCTTGCTTGTATCAATTATCTTGTTGGTAATCTAGTGCTATGTAATAGTGTTATATAAATGACATATGCTTCTTATGCCTTAGGTATGACCCTAAGGAGAACAAATGGACTCGTGTGGCCTCCATGAGCACCAGGCGACTGGGTGTAGCTGTTGCTGTGCTGGGAGGGTTCCTGTATGCTGTAGGAGGATCTGATGGGACGTCACCATTAAATACAGGTGCAGTACTGAGTCTTTTGATAATTACAGCCCTTAAGTGACTGAGAAATTTCCTTAAGAATAAAAGGGAGGGTAGACACTTGTCTGTAAGTTTATTAGTTTATATGCACCACGGAGTGATCATACACAAAAAATTAGTATTACCAATTATTACCTGTGTGAGTGACAATGGCTCTCTGCTTTGAGTTTTCTAAATTCACCCAAGTCTACTTTAATTACCCACTTTACACCTTGCAATTAATTATTTTTGGGTGATAGGCTTAGTGTCATAGTATTTTATTCTTTTCTTTTGATGTTTACCTTCTCAGTGGAACGCTACAACCCTCAAGAAAACCGCTGGCACACAGTGTCTCCCATGGGTACCAGGAGGAAGCACCTTGGCTGTGCGGTCTACCAGGACATGATTTACTCTGTTGGAGGGAGAGATGATACAACAGAGCTGAGCAGTGCAGAGCGATACAACCCCAGAACCAACCAGTGGTCCCCTGTAGTAGCCATGACATCCAGACGGAGTGGGGTGAGTGTGTGTTTGAATTAAGGGTTGATTTCGTAAAACATAAGCTTCACAGTCATTTGTTAAAAACTAGATTATCTGCATGTAACCTGCCAAAGGTTTCAACACATGTGGGAGTACAATTTCCACATATGAAGTACTGCAATGTTTTTCTAAATCTTTAATCTGTGGATGAAGCTGAAGTGATATTGTCTATGGTTCCGAAGGTGGGCTTGGCTGTGGTGAATGGTCAGTTGATGGCTGTTGGAGGCTTTGATGGGACAACGTATCTCAAAACCATTGAAGTTTATGATCCTGATGCCAATACATGGAGGTAATTGCCACTCTATAAAAAAATAATGTTACAAAATACAATATATTAGAGCAATAATGACATCTAGTTTTTATATAGACATAAAAGGCAGACAACAAGATTTAATATTATGTTTTTGTTCACACTATCAGTACAAAGGTTACACAACTGAAGATGATAGATTGATGAAACGTGGCAACATAAGGATTTGTGTTTTTTGATGTCTGTACAATCACCACAACAATCTACTCAATATGATTCCGATATTATATACCGGTACTTGGGAATAGTTTAAAAAAAACTAGGGCTGTCAGTCGATTAAAATTTTTAATTGTGATTAATCGCATTAGTGTCCTGAGTTAACGCGCGATTAATTGCGATTAATCTTTTTAATATTACATATCCAACTTAATTTGTGCCCATTCATCAACTGTCCTTGTTTGCAGTCAATAGTTTTACTGGAAACAAGAGCAGATATTAGATGACATAGCCCACAAAAATCATTATTTTTTGTCTTATATGAGTAATGTAGCATTAAATTAGTCTATCCATCCAGTGATACCTGCTTTCAGAAAGCAACATCCAGCCCTGTTTGTACTGTGAATTTAGAGGTCAGTTTGCTTCTGAATAATTTTTCTAGAGTAAATCACTTCACATAACTTGTGAAATTTGCAATGCTTTTATTGTTAAGATTGTCTTATTTGCATTAAGTATTAACAAGGAGCAGTCTTTGAGTCCACCCCTATTCATTTGACATGCATGGCTTTTTTTTTTGTGGTTCTCCAAATAGTCACTAGCATCTGTGTCCACAGTCCTCTGGTGACCTTATTTTGAACACTTGTTTCATAGTTAGTGCTTGGTATAACTAAGTACTTTCTACCAAAAGTTAAAGGAGTTTAGTTTGTGCTGAAGCCTAGATCTTCTAAAATAACGAAAGGCACTAGTTACAGTATCAAGTATCAAGTTATCAATACAAGTCGTTTGTCATGTGAGTAAAGCATGTAGATATATTTGATGTAGTATGAAGCCACAACGGCGTGACAACTAAAACATACAATAAACAAATATTTAGTTGACACGTAAATCAAAATAGTTGGTATGTAACACTACATGGCATGACAAACAGATCAGTCAGGTCTACTAACTGTCCATTACAGAAGCCCAATGTACTTTCACTTTCTTTCTCTGCTATGTTCACATTCATGAGTAACAGAACGGTACAGCAGTACTTTTAAGCATACCATTTGTATTAACACAAAATATTTTTATTTTTCCTTACTCATCATTTTTCTCATTTGCTCCATCCAGGTTGTATGGAGGAATGAACTATCGTCGTCTAGGTGGAGGGGTGGGCGTTATAAAAATGACTCACTGTGAATCCCACATATGGTAACGCCCCCAAACAAACACACACATTTAAACACTTCTCATCACGTTACAATGGATGCCTCTTCTCACCAACTCTCGTGCCTCCAAAAGAGACGCTGTAATGCGAGGATGAGAAAAAAAAAACATTGTGGGAGACGAGATGGAAGGAGGAGCTCTAGTTCATCCCCACAACTGCTCTGAGTTCATTAACTTTGGAATACACTGGTTGTCTTCATTTATTCACTGCAGTCACCATCAAGTGCACTGACAGCAGAAGTCGACAGCAGAAGAACGATTAAGCTTCGAGGTTGGACAGGACAGCCCACCTGCCTGCTACAAGTTTTCATCCTCCAAACATTTTGGTCAGGGACATTGGATTTGTGTGATGACTAAAACTCAACTTAGGGGAGATTAGCTTAGGTTCCTGTGATTAAAGAAGTCAAAAGCATTAGGTCACTGTAAGAAGATTGTCAGTCTTCCAACTGTGAACACATCTATCACCATCCTTGTCCTAAAATACCAGCCCCAAATCTGGGCTACTGACCATCGCCTTCATTAGGTTAAAAAAAAAAAAAAGGCAACAGACCAGCTAACTTTCTGTTCATGTCATGAGATGATTATTTCCTGGAGGTAAAGCATTGTATGTTGACTGTCAGAGGTAAAGTTGCTTTAGGCTTCACAGCATACATCTCAGCTGTGGATGTAATGTCTGTTGGCCTCAAGTGGTAGCATTAAACACTAGAAAGCTGTCAGCCAGTTATTTCCTGAAGGCATCCAAAGACTTTGACTGGATATCAGAGATGGAAAACATTATTTAACAAAAATGGTCACAAATGGAAAATTGGTAGTGTTAGAAGGATATCTTTAAGGAAGTCATAGCTACTTAACAATTTCTTCTAAACTTAATGTCATTGAATGGGACTGTTTTGCTGCACTTTACTGGAGGCTACTGTGGATGTTGGTTACCTTGGTTGTTAGAAAGTCAGATGCAGACAGTGTACTTAAAGAAATAAACTACATGGTATGCTTGTCAACTCAACCGCTCAGTTGAAAGACTTTTAACACCAAAATCAGTGAATCCTGTTGCTGGTTTATTGTAGGCTCTAGTGCTGAATCCCAAAAGCCTCAGTATGTTTTCAACAAACTCAAGGCTTCACTTTTTTTATGAGACCTTTTTTTAAAATAAAAAAATTACACATATTTAACAGAATGTGGCCAGCCTAACTCAAAAGTGGAAATCATATCCTACATCATTCTTTTCAGAAAACATTATTACTATAAGATGGTCACTAGGTTGCAGCAAACATTACTCAAATGGGACAAAAAAGTGTTTTGTTTTTGTTTTTTTTGTTTTTTTTTAAGGATTTTTTTTTCACAGGTGGATTAATCTATTTTTGTTAGTAATGTGGAATACCACTTATCTCCTTTACTATCTGATACCAAGTAATACCCAGTCTGATATCTCAATAGCGATACTGATACAGATACTTTTAATCTATTTTATTTCAAATTTAATTTGACAGCTACATAATGTTATATGCATATTTTGCAAAGCAGTCTTTGTATATGAGAATTGATCTTAGGGCAGCATATGTTGGAATCGATCCACATCACTAATTTTTGTTGCTCTTGTGAGTATTTGGAGCAGGTGTGGGGAACGGAGGTAAGAGGTAATCATAAATGCTGTCTGTAGTATTTGGATATTGTGTAGTTTTTTTTCATTTTACAAACATCCTGCTTTAAAGCACCACACTATTTCCCCTTTTTTTTCCCAAAGATTTTTTGTTTTATGGCCTGGGTCTTTAAACCCTTGCATGTTTATGCATTGATGCTGAACACTGGAGCCACTGAACTGCTGATTTTGTAAGTGATGAAAGTGTGTGCTCCTCAAAGTATTATGCATTAAGTAAATTAACTTTCATTACCAAAGTCCAGCTTCAAGAGACATCCTATATTATTCTTTTTTAATACAACAGTCAGAGAATCAGTGTAGTCGAACAGATGGATGGTAGCAAAGCTCATTACTTTACATTTTCAAAAAAATTTGAATAACATTGTAAATATTTTATCTCAGAAATGAAGCATTTTAAGACATCCAGAGGATGTTATGCTCCTTCAGGTAAGATTCAGCCTAGGCAGCATCAAGTCAAGTTCAGTTAAAAACGTCAGTCCAGCAGTTCTGGAGCATTTTCACAATATGAGTACTTCTTTATTTTCACTAAGTTCCATAACGTCCTGATGACAAAAATCAGAGAAACAATTTTGCATTTAAATGTAGGAAAATTAAAGCCACTTTCTCTAATTGGATTTTGGTTTCATGCTTTGCACTAGCAGCAACTTGCGACCACTTTACTGCAAAAAAACTAAACAAACAACAAACACTTTGATATGTCATCCTATACAGCACAGCGTAACGTCACCACCTGCTGGAGCTCAGTAAGGCCAGTCAGGCCTGCATCCACATGTACTGTTGTTTAAGAGAAAGGGGTTGCACCAAGCACCTTCTTGGTTCTCCAACTTTATGCTTAACAGCTTCATGTGCTCTTGTTAAAAACCTTTGAACTTTTTTCAAGGATATTGGAATCCTTACCGATTTTCCTTTTCAAAGAGGCGTAGTGGTTTCCTTGGTAACCAAGAAATTGGAGAAGATTGTTCTGACTGTATGTGTCTATTCCAAGTTTGACGCCGCCTATTATCATAAACATAAGCAGAACAAGGCTGGAAAATTCCATTTGTAGGAGAAAATCAAGACACTGAATATTGCTAGGAAGTGTGATGTTTATATCACACGTTAGCTTGTTTTCAGCTCTGTAGTCAGCCCTCTGTTACTGTAATGAAACATAACCCCTGTGCAGCCTTTTTTTTCCCTCTCTCATCGCTGAGGGGCATTTTCCCAGCATCATCAGCACCCTGCCAGTGTGTTTCTACCAGAATTAAATTTGGACATGGGCCCTTATACTGCAGCACTGACATGAATAATAAAAACATCCTCTTTGCTGTTTTCTAAGTTGTTTGGGGTCTTAATACTATTCTGAGTTTATTGTGAACAGAGGTGAAGACAGACTCAGTTTAAGTAGAGAGTGAAGTTTCTTCGGATTAATCTTCTCAGATTTTATTGCACTGTGATTATCTTTTTTTTTTTTTTTTAAGATTATATTTTTTATGGGTGGTCAACTTTCCAAATATGGGGGTAAAGTGTAAACCATAAGTCAGCTTCGGAAACAGACATTTCAGGCGTCAGAAGAAGAAGTGCAGATGTATTTCATAGATGCAACACGTGTTACTCGTTTTGTGTCAAGCATGCTTCATCACAGTCCTGTACTTTAAACTGTGCAAGGAACAAATGCATTGCTGTAATGAAAGGCAAGTGACAGCAAATACAAAGCTGTTATGCATTATTTTAACAGTATTTTCATGAGCAAGCAGGTCATCACCTGAATATTGCTGTTGATGCTTAATAATGTGGCAATTTTAAATTTCTTTGGGGTTTAGCTTTCTGTGTTAGTGGGAGATTTCAGGTGGCAGGTTCACTGTTGGTCTAATCATGCAAAACATTATGTTGAAAATGAACATTTGTGTTTTGACTTTGTTTTGCACATACTGATCTGACCATTTCATGCAAGGTTTTAAAATGCTGACATATTTCATAGAGATTGTAGCTAAAAGCCTGGATTTCATTTTTTTGGCTGACTGTGGATGCCTGCCTCTTGAAAGGTCTCACAAGAATATGTTGCTACTTTTCACTGCCACAAATTACAAGGAAATCCCACTTAGTTTAGGGGTCCACACATTCTATAACTTTGGCTCAAGACAAGCCCTGCTACTATTGAATAGCTTTTCTAACATTCAAAAGGCCTTGTTGTTGGTTCAGTGATGATGCATTGTGCAGATAACCCATTAAGTTTTTACATAGTTTATTTAGCTTAAAAAGAAGTGCTGTGTTACTAACCCATAAAGCACCTCATAGATATTGGACTTGGGATGTCCCCGACTAATTTCACTCTCTTCGCTCTCTCAGACTAAGTGGATTTTCCTTCTAATAATGTAAGCCACGAATGATATGTAGTCACAGTGACAAACAAGTGTCAAGCTCAGTCAGTAGCATATATTCAAATACCTTGTTTTGACTTTCCTCTGTGCAGTATGTTTGACATATGACCTAAACATGGCATCTCTTGAGTTTGTTTCCATGCATCGGACAGCGAGCTGTGATCACTACAGCAGCGTTGGACTCACCATGTTCACTATGACAAGGATTAAAGTTTTTTCCTGGAAAACAAAAAAGGTGCCTGATTCTTCTGAAGATCCACTGTAGAGCTTTAATTTTAATTTATTTTAGGTCAAGTTCTTTTTCTGCTGCTTAGGTTTTCACACAGCAAAGAAGGAAAAAAGAAGTGAATGTTTTAGAGGGATTGAATTTTTGATCATAATAGTCAGTGTTATTATTGTAGGTAATAGATTGTCCAGCTTAACCTTGTCCAGCTGTCTGTCATTTATGTCCAGACTTTCCCCTCCTATAATGTCAAATATCCCTGAGATGCCACACATCTCTGAAATTCATAGTTTTGAGGACCTGCCTCAACAACTCTTTATATAGAGTGTGCCCTTGCCACAGTACTGTTCCTGTTTCTTCTTCTTGTGCTACTTTTCTAGCATCCTAATCTTTACATTTTTCTTACGCCCCTCTCTGTTTTCACACTGTTAAGAAGGAAAGAAGAAGGGGATGTTAGAGCATTACTAAATTATTAATCATAACTGTCCGTGTTATCATTGTTGGTAACGGTTTGTGCAGAAAATGTTTTCAAACTATTGTTTTTTAGAGAGCGGTGGAAAAAAGAGGACTTTTTGAAGAAAGTGACTGAATGTGTCTTGCCTTGGTCCAACATAAGTCTGAAAACTACAAAATACCCACAAGCTTAGTTAAGTATGCTGGCAAGATTTATAAAAGTCACAGCACTGATGTAGCTGCTTCATTATTCAGATACTTCATATCAGATATAAAATAAAGTGTTTCAGTATATGTGGATCTGAAAATGTCAAATACACATGCATACACATTTTGTTGAACCAAGCGAAGGACCTCTTGGACAAATGATGACAATTGAACCTTCGTTTAGCCTGCTCCGGAGACCCAGGCTGGAAACCCGAGCGCACCGTAGGACAGGCTCAGACGGGGGTCCAACACTCTTGGCGGCGCTCCATTGATTCCTATACGAAACTTTCAGATTTTCAGAATTTTCAAGCATTTTTGTTTACTTTTGGCCATTCATGGTAAAAAGTTGCTCTTGAGGCACTTGAAGTAGTGACACGTCGATATGGGTATACCGGGTATACCCGGAGAGGTTGAAAGAAGAAATTATATTTTTTTCCCCTTCCCAAAAACTTAATCTAACCCTGAGAAGTGTAAATTAGGCTGGGCATACCCAGTTGAACCCCGCGGTTTGCTTCGAGGTAAGGCATTTGTTTTATTGACGTATGAGATGGGCGCAGAAACCTGTGGAACTAACCAAATTGTTGTTACACCTCACTACAGGCTCCTAATGCTATGTTAGTTAGCTAACACTAACTGACACTATCTAACATGCCACTGAGTGCAACGTTTAAATAAAATGAATCTTCTGCTTTTGCTTTTTAATAATTGGAATAGTGAATAGAGACCTACCCAGCTTGTAACACTAGCTGGGTTTAAATGGAGCCTAATATTCCAATTAGAATCGGGTTAGAAGCCCAAACCGAATAAAAATGTTCCATATAAACACCTCAATC
>JAQMCX010000008.1:2487282-2517538 GCA_029814765.1 Acanthurus leucopareius
CCCTCTCATTCTCAGGGATTATGTCCCTGTAAAGAGTGTCTAAAAAAGTCAGCAGATGTTGTGTGTTGTATGGACCAAGACGGGGGATATGGGTGAGGACGCCGTTTTCTGAGGTGGCTGCAAACATAGTAATATTCCCTCCTTGTTGGCCCGGGACATCAGTGGTTGCTCTCTGTCTAGTGTGATTCCTTCCACGCCTTCTTCCTTTTGTCAGATTGAGACCCGCCTCATCAAGGTATATGAATGTGTGCAGCAGTTCCCTGGCCTCCAGCTCCAGTACACACTTTATCACAGAAGGGGGAGCGAGAAAAACTATAACAACTTTTCATGTGTAACATAATGCATTTTGTACAACATATTGTACAATATGCACTGTGAATACACATACACAGAACTGTCGCTGTTCCGTTCAAATGGCACATTGTGCAATTGTTTCATGCGCATTTCATTTCTGCTGAGCACTCTGTCAATTGTAGCGATTTAAAAAGGATTCAATATCCCCAAAGATGTAGTCATTCTCTATAACAGAACTTTGTATCTCTCTCAACCTTGGATGGCATTGTTTGCAATCACCATTGAACAAATGGCTTCCTCTTGTTGCGGAGTAAAAAGGGGCCCTCTTCCACCTCTGCAAGGTTGTCTTGCAATCCTATGTGGTGCAGAGTAAAATTACAGTAAATATGCCATATATTTACTGTAACACTACTGTACTGTACAATACACTAAATCAGTGCTGCAGTAAAGCTGTAAGTCTAAATGTCAAATGTAAAAAGTGATAAGTTCTTGTCCCACTGCAAGCTTCATGTATAACACAATGACAGTAGTGCAGTGCAGATTGTTTAGTGCTGAATTACTGTCCATTATACACACCTGTTCTCCCGACGAAATGTTTGAACAGTGGTTCTCCTAACATTTGGCTGCACCCTTCGACCAGCCTCAGCCATTGTGAGGCCGTGATTGACAACATGATCCACAATTGTAGCCCTGATTTAATCAGGAATCCCCCTATGTACTTGGCCTCTTCTTCCTCTACCCCTGTTTTGTCCCCTTCCCCTTCCTCCCCGCATCCTCACCCCTCTTCCACGAGGCTGCCCTTCCATTTCTGTGTCACAGTATTGTAGAAATGATACACACTATGTCCTGCTTGGTTCATATATGCTTGTAAAGTGGGGGTTCATGGGATTCAGCTCTGAGTGACTTTGGAGAACTGGCTTATCATTGGTTGCAACTAATGCTTCACACACCCCTTCTCATCAGTGAAAGCTGAGATTCGCCTGAGAGAAACTGTTCAATTTAGGAGACATTTTCAGAAAAAAAAAAAGATAAAAAAATGTATAAAATTTGCTTGACAGATTTTGACAACAAGTTCAACATTTTTGTATGCAATGACTCAAGCAATGAAATGAGGACTATTAGTTTTATAGGGAATGACTATTCGGCGTTCACATGTATAGTTCATTTTGACTGATATGACATAAACATACGATAATGTTAGAAAACAGCAGAGAGTTGAATGAAAGCAATTGGTGCATGTCCAAAAGCATTTGCAATTTGTTGGAAGGAATGAGAAACTGCTACTATGATGTGCACAAATGACTAAATGTTGTGGAGGTTTAACTAACTGTTGTGCAAATGTTAATAGTGATGTGAAAAATGCACCAAAGTGACTGAGAAAAACTGTAACACACAGAGTCATACACAACCTCAAATTCCTCCCAAAACCAAGTTTTTTTCCTCTGTTAAATTAAATGAGAAGATAAAATTAAAATGGTAAGCTTTTTAAAAAAGGGGATGAATATAAAAACACTTTCTTAGCCAAAGTCATATTGGCCCATATCCCTGACTCAAACAAATGCAGATATTGGAGGAGGATTCACTTACTCCTGGTTGTAATGTATATCAGTTTTGGTTATTTTCCACATTATTTTACTTAAACATTTTGGCAGGTAGAGTTTTTTTGGTTTTTTTTTTGCATATTAATATCTTTGACCAAGTTGAGTTTTTGATTCCTGTGTTCAGTAGTTGGATCCAAAAAAGGCTGCATCAATTTCTTTGTACAAGATTAGTCCTCCCGCATTTCTATCAATGAGCTAAATGAGACATGAAGAGACTTGACATGTGAATATGTATCAGAGGAAGATTGATGACTCTATGTGTAATCAGCGCCTTCAGCTGTCTGTAATACTGACAGACAGGACTATAAATGGCAGAATACATATGTAACACATCCATGTTTATATAATAGCCTATGCCATTTCGCTGCACTTCAGTTAATTGGAACTGTGACCAAGCAGCCTGGTTTCCATAAACTAGTAATCACATATTGTGTTTTTATACCTATGTCATCTATGACACTGCTCCATTTGTGGAGGAGCTCACTCACACTTAAGCTTTGGCACTTACCAATTTAGATGCTTAAGCTCACCGAAGATCCCTGCAATAAAGGTCAATTGGCTGTTTACAGCAATAACACACTCACATAGTCAACACTTACTAAAAAAACAGGCATTGGACTCAAAACAACAAGGCAATAAGACTCCATAAAGATGTGGGAGGTGAAAATACTAAAACAATTTCACTAAGCCAGATATAAATGTTGAAGTGTTTGAAAGAGTCTGCTAATCAGCTCTAGCTGAATCTAGCATTTAAATGTGCACAACACTACTAATGGTCAGAAGGTAGAAGACAACAATAGAGGTGCAGGAGCAAAAACTGTTGCAATTCATATTTTAGCAACTAGTTTTAATGTTAAGCTCAGTACTCCTGAGAAGCACTGAATTAAACTAGCAGGAAACAACATGAAACTGAATGGCTGAAAGTTGCTGGAGTAACCTTCAGCCAGAGTGACCTTCAACACATTTTTTAATGCAGCAGTGTTACAAAAGTACAGTATGAGAATTTACCTGAACTACTGGTGAGAGTTTACTTTCTGATGATGAGGGAGTTGAAGCAGTTCACAGGACGATGTCAAGTGTGTAGCTGAGTATCAGAGCCGCCTCCATGGTAAGGAAGGTGTTGATGCGTTTGACCTCACACAGGCTGACTCAACAGGTGCAGGCTACTGCTGTGTGTGTTTGCAGAAAACTTCAGCTTGTTATCCTGCGTCACACCCTGGCTGTCTGAGTTGGCACCACAATAGTGATGGACAGGTCTCATTGCAAGCATCCCCACCCCTGAAAAACACTGTCTCCTGTCCTCATCGAGCTGTGGGTGGTGCCTTGACATCCAAGAGAAATCACAGGATTCTATATGATGCTATTTTTGTTAAGGAGAGCGACCATTTCTGACATTAAACCAATACTTTAGTGGATAATTGCTTTTCATTTGCAGAGCCTGTTTTTCCATCACTATCTAAAGCCTCCGCACTGTTGTGTGGGTTTTTAGGGATTACATGACATTTACAGTGACACTGATCAGCTTCTCTTTTTTGTATTTACTAAAAATTCCAGACATATTGTCAGCTGAAGAAGCAGAAACCTAGTCTTTTTTAAGATCATTGTCATTAAAAATTCCACTGATGCGTGTTGCAGTATGCTCACTTGTCTGGTTGTCATCTTCATAAACATGCAACAAGCCTGTTTAATTCCCTCTGCGGGTGACAGCAAAGGTAGGTGGTTCACGTTTTCATTTTCTTTGTCGCATGTGTCAGATCCGATTGAAAATAACTAGACAGTTTGTAAATGTTTTAGTAGCTCTTCCTGTGCCTTCTGGTCTAAAACACACTCTGTATGCTGTCGACTTCACTCCTGCCACAAGAGAGTGGAGTTTGAAGGGATTTGAGGCAGCTTTTTGTCTGCACAGTCCATGCATTGCAGACCTGAGATAGTGTGCAATAAATGATAAACTTGCCCTTCTTAGCATTTGTGTGAATTTGTTGTGTGTTCTTTATTTTGGGATTGAAGTTCTGGTCATTCATATTTAATGTGGCCTTCAGTTGTTGTGTCCTGTCAAAGTCAGTGGGTGGAGGTTGTGGAGCTTTAGTACAATGTGAAATGTAACTACCCAGGGACTGTCAGCTTCTCATCAGTATACACAGCATGTTTCTATTATTTACTTTGCCTTCTTGTTTCTTCTCCTTAGCAGTTCAGTCTTATGCACAAGCCTACTGTGTGTTGCAGATGTTAATGCTGTCAGCTTCGGGTATAAAACAACTTTTAGCCTTATTTTCTGAATAAATACAATTTTTCCAACACTTGAGGAAGTTTTACAAGGCCCAATTAACCATAGCGATGTTTTTTATTAGGGCCCACTAGGTGAATTCAGGTTTCAAAGAGCTCCGCCCATGGTGATAAATGTAAAAGTCTAGATTTGATTTGCATCCAAATAAATAACTGAATTTACATATAAATCAAACTAAATTGTGCTAATTAGTTACATGAAAAATTTAACTAATTAGCACATACCAGTTCCCTCATCAGTCTCATTGGTTACCTGTGAAACTGAGAGGGGAGATGAAGGCGACATCTGCTCATTAACAGTCACACCAACTTTGCCCGGAGGTTTCAAGAGTGGTGCAGTGTTTGTATACGTGCTACAGAGAGACATAACAACCCTTCCGTCTTTTTATAGCTTCCTTGCGTGACCCACAATCAGTTTATTAGTAATCTTTGAGGGTCTGGTAAGAGTTTTTATCTACTGACAAAGGCAGTCTAGCTCTAAGATATGCAGAGGGCTTATGCTTCTTTTTGATAATTTCACCTTTTCAAAGAAAATACTGTTTGCTTGTAGTTTGGGACCTGCAACACCTGCAGTCACACTATTGATCATCTTTGTTTTTTTTAAATTGTTTTTTCAACTGATGCATCACTTATGAAAAACGTGAAAGCATCCATTGCAATTTCCCTAAGCCAAACGGGGGACATAACTTCCTCTGAAATAAATCCAAAAACAATTTAGCAATAACATGAAAGCAAAAACAGCTTTAAATTCCACATTTGAGGGTCTTGAACTTAAAATGACAATCAGTCAACTGATAAGTCTTTGTTTTAGTGCCCTTACAAATCCCTGGTTCTTAATGATTATGAAGAGAAAAAACAGTAAAAAAAAATGTGTTGTGATGATAACTGGGTAAGAAGGATGAAAAAAATATCTCTCAACTGATTTAGAGGGAAGAGGATAAAAATAATTGAAATTGAAAATGTGATGAAATTGATTTATATTTTTTAAACAAATAAAACACTTTCTTCTTTAAACTTTTCTTGAATAGAAAAATTAAAACAAAAATAGTGGATTTCACATTTCTTTTCTTGCACCTTCACCAGTCATTGGAAAGGCCAGTAGTTACTATTGAGTGGGAAATCATTTTTTAAGATAGAAGTGAATAAATAATGGATTCCTGCCAAATAAAACCTACACAGTGGAGCTTATGACCCTGTGCAGAGGAAGCTATAGTAAGTCTGCATTGAGAACGAAGTAAAGAAAATTTCAGAGCAGTTCATAAGAGCTCAGATAGTTTTCTGTGTGATGATTTTAACTGAAGCAAACTTAAAGGAATCTATTGCCATTGAAAGAAGAGGCTTGGCCAGGTTTCATGTTGATGTGTTTGCTCTGGTGCTATGCCTGCCATTCTGAAGATCAACCTACATTCAAGCCTGAACCTCTCAGTCACTTTTATTGAACAGGGCTGTAATACTAATAGGGCTGCTATTGAAAGCAGCAATAGGTTTTCTGTGCGGAGCGGAAATCGTTGCAGACCCTGCCACTGCAAATCATATCTGCTCCACAAAGCGTTTGTGTGCAGGGGCTGTTAACCTTGGTGTGAAATAAGCTGCAGAATGTGAGATTTCTCACCATGTAGCGACTAAAGGCCGATGTATGCACACTGCCTGTAATAAGTTTATGTGAGAAACGCTCTGTTCTCACTTGTTATCACTGACTGCCATTAGCACATGCACTTCACCAACTGCATTTCTTTTCAAAAGACAGTCAGGATTACGGAGACTGTCATGTGAAAAAAATACTTATTTACATAAACAGAAATTGTACAGATCACACGATTAAATTCAAGACATCGACACCATTAATGTGTTTTACACTCTGCAGTCTGTGCTCTGCTGCATAACTTTTGATCCTTACCATGGGACATTAAATCATGAAACACTGGAACTCTGTCAAAGCTGTGATTTCAAAATCATTTAATATGCCGTGTAGTTGTTTTTTTGTTTTTGTTTTTTTTTAATCACAACATTGTGCATTTAAAACTCCTTGCATGTTTAAGTGGGAAATTTTTCTTCAAAACGACAAGACCTTGAATTAATTTAACACCAAAGCAAAGTTAGATGCATTTACTAGAGAACTGTTATGAATGTTATTTTTTGTAGGGTAATTTGACTGTGAAGGACTAAACAGGCAGGCATGAGAACTCGTGTTGGTTTTCACAAAGATAAACCATCTTTTACCAACAAAAAAACAAAATTTCAAAATGTACAACAAAAGTTATAGCCACCTAAACAAAAGGCAAACAATCAAAGATTGGGCATGGAAAAACATTTTTTAGCCTTATTTGTTGAGTGATAACCTCTTTAAGATTATCATTACATTCTGGTTTGAATATTAATTATAGGAATATGACTGTTTTTTATCAACTGAACCAACAAACTGTTGCTCCACTGACAGAAAACATATTGTGTGTTAAAGTGAGAAGCTTTCAGGGCTTTTAACAAGTCAATATAACTGGCCTTAGAGAAGAGAGGAGTCGAGAAGTCAGCCAACTAAATCAATAATGTCAGAAGGCTAAGTAAAGCTGTAGGGCTAATGATAATAAAAATAATAATAATAATAATAATTATAGCAGTTACATTTACTTTACTAAACAAGTAAAAAGTTAAATATTATACAAGAAAAATTTAAATAATAAGTAACTTTTTAAAAAAATTAAAACTTTGCAGAGTCTTTCTTCAAATCCAAAGTCTAAGACTGTCTTCTTTAATAATCATCAATATTCTTTTTAAGTTAGCAGTTCCCCAACTGTTGGGTTAAAAAAAAAGTGTTTTTTTCTGATAGTTCATTACACTTTGCTTCAAATTTGTGAGATTAGATTGCAGGCATTAGCTGCAATTTTTTGTCATGACATTTTTTTTATTTTCACAAACAAGATAGTTATTATAACAAGAGGAGCTTAAGCATTATAAGCAGTGTTGTTCTCAGTGTTACCAGATGGGGGCAGCATAGCTCCACAGTATTTTATCATTGGGCCTGTTTCAGCCCCTGTAAGGAATAGGGTGACATTAAGCAAGGCAGTTAAAGGTTAAATACTTTTCTCAAGGGTGCTACACACAGTCCCTCACCGTACGGTAAAAATCCTCACAAAAGAAGCTGCAACCTGCAGCTCACAGATCGCCATTTTACATCCTCATAACGGCTGGGCTGCTGCAACTCAGCTTCAAGCCTGTATGCTAATCACCTGACTCCAACTAATCTGTAATTATTTTGCAATTGATGTCGAATCTAGGAGAAAAAAAAGGGGGATGGGGGTGGGTGGGTGGTTGTTAAGGACCTGTAAAGCTTGCGAGCACAGCATGACTGTTAATTTCTCAGCATACTTCTTATGCCACACTGACACCTTAACAATCTCTCATGTTCACTGCAGTGTAACGAAAACTCCCTGGTTCTCAAAATACTGCTAATTAAAAGGAGACATTAAATGCCCGAGATCTCAGTCCACAGATCTACACACAGTATGAATTAGTCTGTCAAAAGTGAAACAGGCTTGGGTCAGTCATTTTTTAACAATGGGTAGAGAACAAGATGCTCTAAGCCTCTGGGAAATATCTCCAACATGTCTCAAAATATGCTGAGCTGCAGTTGGAATGTTTTTATAGATTCTGCAGGCAGGATATTTCTGTCAGTCTTAATAATGTTGCAAGGGATAAAAAATACTGCAAAATTGTTGCTTTTTTCATATGAATTCCAGTAAAACCATATGAAATCAAAATCCTCATAGTCACAAGTTTAACAGATGTGCCAACATCAGTCATGTAAAACAGGCTTATAAGAACTTGGTATTAATTAATATTGATTAATATTAATGATTAATATTAACTTGATTAATATATGCATAATTTTGATGGTGAAAAGAAAAACAACTTCAGAGGGCAAGTGATTGCAACTTGCACTGCATGATGGAAGTTTATCAACTACATTAAATAAGCAAACTGCTTTATCAAGGTAGTTAGAATAAAGCACGCTGCATCACTGATTGGAAATGTCAGGATGCTCTGTAAAACATAAATAAAAACAAACTTCAATGATTTTGCATATCTTTTTTTAACACGGTAAAATTTAAATACTTAATGTTTAAGTTAACGTGACACTGAACAAACTATTTTGTTTTTGTTTTTTTTAAATATGTACTCTTTAACCCTTTGCTGAGCCCTCTGACAAGCTCCACCAAACAGCTGGAGCTAGCAAGGAGCCAGTGCTAAGTATGTGTCCTTCCTGGTGAAATATTATCAAATATTTTGAAAAATTAAAAGGCTTTTTCAGAGAGTAGAAGACAAAAGTGCTTGCTAAAGCTCACAGATCACAGTGCTGCTGTTTTTACTTGTGTTTCACTTCACTCATAAAACAAAAAGGTTCTCTTTTAGTGATTAAGGACAAATTTAGAACAAGGGAAGGACATTTCTTTTTGCATATTCATGTCAAAAGCAAATTCAGGCTTTGTTGGTCTGGTTCAGCTTAGTTACCAACTTTGCAAATTGTTGACCCAGAGCTCTTAACTCCAGACTTCAGCTTTAAAGTTGGCTAGGGGTCAAGCGTCCTGAATAGTCGATAATAACAACATTACATAGAACAAACACAGGTTTGCTTGTTGATCTTTAAGGGGTTCAGCTGTTAATGAGGATATCCAGACAGTTTAACTACTTTTCAGTATTTTGGTTGTGATTTTAGAGAGGGAAATAAACATAACAGTGATATTTGATACTTGAAGATGTTGGAAGAACACATACAAACACCACAGGCATACTTAACCATAACTTGCCCAAAATCCATGAAACCAGCCTGAAAATAAAGGCAACCTGAAACGATTTCTTGCAAGTCTATGAAGCGCAGTCACACCCTGGTCAGAGCAGATACATGTTAGGTTATGATTGGCCAGTCTGGATTTAAAGGGCGGGTCTTAGCAAAGGGTTAGTACTCAATTTTAGGCCTGCAAACAGGGACAGTTATGACATGAGGTAAGACAGAGAAGACAAATATTAATCCAAACAGCAGTGTATACTTTCCTGCCTTTATTCTGTTTTCTTCAAGATCTCCGTTCAACTTTGGAATATTTAGTTTTAAACCATAAAAACATGGTGGACATTTGGGCATATTGTAAAATTCCATAAAAAATAGTAATTTTCCCTTAAATTTCAAACATTTCTCCCAATTTCAAATAAGCATGTCCCACAAGCACTGGGCTTAGACATACTAACTGCACTATTTCCCTGGAAAGAATTTAAACACCACAGAGTGATCATTTTGATCTGTCAGAAAAAGATTCAACAGGAGGCTAACTTGCATTAATTTGACTAATAGTTAAACCATGAATGAATATGCTACAGTATATATACATTACTGTCAGTCTCCTATAGTCAATGTGGGCTCTAAATAACAATAACAAGTATGAACTGGATATTTTTTGTTAAACTCTTTTACAAAAGCTTACACTATTAAGTTGTCAAATGCTCTGTGCACACCACCAAAATAATTTATTATGCAAATTCTGTTTTTTCCTGTTAAATTAATTCAAAATAACTTAACTGAATTATTAATTAGGATTTATGCATTAGAGAATGTATGGAAATAATAAGATAATTAGCTTGTCTTTAGATAAAAAAATCATGCCAAGGTTATGACCATAATTAAGGCTGCTAAAGTGAAAAAGTCAACAGACTATTACTAGTTTAATGATGCACTGACTGTTTGGCACTTTTTAATTTCGTTGTACTTGTTACAATGACAATAAAGGACTATTCTATTCTAGACTAAATTGAAAAATGTCAGGTAACACCTGCCCTGATATACCAATTTAACACCAATTTACAGGCTTGTTTTAATCTTCGGAGACCAAAGTTACTGTGGATTAGTAACATGTATCATTACAGAATAGGTTTTATTGTGAGTTTTGGATGAAAACAACAATATGTATTATTATCTTCAGGTCCATGAGCATTACCATAATAGATTATATTATCTTCAGGTCCATGAGCATTACCATAATAGATTAAACTCTGACTTAACTAAAACTTGACTTGTAACTAAACCTGTAACTAAACCTGTGCATGTGTCTGTGTTCATGGACGTATTCAAAGAGCCAGTTAAGCCGTTAACCAAAAAGATAGGGTATTTTTGGAATCTATATCTTCCTCTTTTTCTTTTTAAACATAGTAATGTTAATGTTATAACATAATATTTAATGTTAAGAGTAATAATAATGTGTTGACAGAGAGAAATGTTTACCTCTGATATAATGAAACAAACGTGCAAAAGCTTATGTGTGCCACACTATATTGTTAAAATTCAATTGGAACAGGAAAAATAACTATGATTATTATGGAAAGCGAATGTGTGTTATGAGTTGGGGATAATATTGAGGCATAACACTGATGCAGTAAGATTATGCCTTGTTGACCAAAGACTGCAGAAACACAAATGAGAAAACAGCACATTGTCAACAACAGCACAGCAGCACTTCTTTGTGAAAGTAAAGGCATTTGAAGACAAGTGCAGATATCACATAGTTACTGTATTTATTAATTATCTGGATTAAACAAGTGGCATGTTCACCAGTACCTGGGATAATTTGGATCTAGAGTTTACAGACTGTGAACGGACAGGTGTGGATAAGGGCGGCAGACATCAAAATACATGGAGGGAGACAGAGAGAAAGGGAAAGACAGAAAGAGATGGACTGCATTTATAGCTTTTCTCTAGCCTTTACTTTACCCAAAATGCCTTACAAAAAAGTCAGCATTCACAAAGTTACATATTAAGGGCAGGTGACTTCATCAAGAACTCATACACACAGACTGACACACTAAAATACAGCCTTTAGGAGTTACTGGGGGTTTAGTGTCTTGCACAAGGACACTTTGACATGCAGACAGGAGGAGTCAGGGATTGAACTGCTGTCCTTTTGAGCCTCAAAAAGAAAAAGAGAGAAAGAGGTTAAAATATTGGGCTTTAAGTGCACCTCACTGATCTGTATAAAAAAGTTACATATACAGAGGGGATTGAAATATACATGTTAAGCCTCTCAACCAACAAGAGAAGTAGACACAGCAACTTGTGTAAAAAGACAAACCAGCTGCACAGGACAAAGGTGTAATGTTTAAAAGTTGTCAAACTGTTGCCCACCTGTGGGAGATTTAAAAACAAGCGAGAAGCAGTTAGCAGTTAGTTGATAAGAGCACAAAACAGGAGAGTCTGAGCAGCCAAAATATTTCATGGCTTATGGGTAAAAATGAATATTCAGTTTACAGAAATACTATATGCAGGGGTGGAGTTTGGAAAGGTACCATATGTGTATGGGGATTTTTTTTTTTTTTGACTGGTGGCATGCCTCTTAAAGCTGAGAGTGCCAGACCAGGCTACTGCCACCTAGTGGGACATTGGCAATCCTTCAGATCTATGAATAAGCCTATTATAGCTGCTATAAGTGGTTAGCCATTCTATTTTGCGATTAGTGCGATTACTCTGTTGTATTTTCACTTATTTGGCATATTAGTCAGGCTAGGGTTAGGGTTATAGGCTAATTTTTTCTGTAAATGAATCTAACGTGGCAGCCTATGTACATTAGGCTGATAAATTTTCTTGTCCACCCCCAACCTTAAAGTTCAAACTCTGCCCATTACTATGTGGTGAGTTATGCAGCTGTATCTGGTAAGAATGAGTGGACTGCAGAAACCAAAAAAAAAAAAAAAAGGATGATCTTAATGAGACACAGCTGTCTATTTAACTTTACAACTTTCAAAGTGGGATAAGGCATTACCTGAATCTGTGCTTGGCAAACAGAACCTGGCCAATACTTTGATCTCCAGAAAGCAAAACTATTTTAAGTTACAGCAGTGATCAGTACAACAAAACTGTTTTTGCTTTCTGGCTGAAAAACTGCACTTCTTCCATTAGTATTGCAAACAGTATTGCAACCATCCAATTGAAAGTGGCATCCTGTTGGGACTTTTCTCTAAAGCCAGTGACATGGCAGGAATTTTCAGGGGTGGCATCAAGAGTAACCAATCAGATTAGAGAGAAAGTAATTGTTATCCAACCCTTCAAATCTGTGTTTAGAGCTGAGCTCACCAGCATTCACAAGGTCAAAGCATATGTTGATAGGTCGGTTACAGCAGCAATCAGTACAGTTGGTATAATGGCTCTTTATTAGGCTTGGAAACAGATGGTCCAATTGTCCAATGTGAGAAGCTGGGGCCAAAATTGACTGAACATCTTTGCAACAGCATGGGATTGAATTCCAAACCCAGCAAGCTGTTTTAAAAGAAATTTAAACATGAAAGCCCCAAAAGATTGTTCATTTATGATAATGAAGTGAAAAATCTTGTTTAATATTCAGAGATATGACTATTTAGATGTAAATTAAACACTAATACTCACTGTGATAGAAAGAGCAATTCACATTTTAGTTTTTGAGGAGAAATTAATCCGTAAATATTGAAAATTTGCTCAGAATGAAATCAAGACAACTGCAGTAGGATATTTTAATAGTTCCCGGGTGGCTGGGACAAGAGTGTAAACTTTCACACTTTGTGAGAAATGGGTGTTAGGGGTGGAGAAGCTCGTTATTCTAGTCTTGTTACTGAGGCAGCATCAAGGCTGCCAGGCTTACTGAGCTGCCATACTTAGTGATACCAGCTGTTGGGCCTACAAGCATGCACTGATCCTCTCTCTCTCTCTCTGTCTGTCTGCCTCTCTCTCTCAGATGTTCTCATTAAGGAACAGAAAAAAAAAATCTCCCTGACAGCAAGAGCAGGCAACCTTTCTTCTGTTTTAAACCAAGGATGTCAACTGGGTAAGGCAACACATACACACCTACCTCAACTCACCCTGAGCTACTTCAATATTAACCCCAACTTTTGAGTGTCATAATGGGGGGGGGGGGCAGGGAACAAGCCAAAGTCACAGATGTCGAGTAAGGAGCCACATGTATTATGTAGTTTAAAATGACAAAATGAGTCTGTCGTGCTGACCCAGTTCCACATCCTGTCAGTCATTTCTCATCCACCTTTACCATCCAGAGTAAGAATTTGTAAGAGTTCTTTAGATGCTTAAAGGAAAACCAGACTGGATGCTAGGACTGTTGATTCAAAGAGTCAGAAATTAAACAGAAATTACAGCAGGAGGTTTGAAAACACATGAAACTTAGAGGAACAAAATTTTCTCTAATTTCACCAATGAATGACTTCATTACCTAAAGGCCATGATGTTACTGGACTGTGTGATCTTCAAAATGTAATTTTGCCTTGCTTTCTTATGTAAATTAGTATAATTAGACTTTTTATGCAGTTTGTATTTAAACAGACAAAAACACAGCCAAATGTGCTTAAATCATAGATAATGGCTGAGCTGTCAAGCATTGTATGCACTGAATACGACAACTCGATCACTCATTTAAAACTTACCTACTTTCTGTGACTTTCGTTCTTCACACTTCATATCTTAAATCTTCTTCTTCTCTCGCATCTTAAAGTGGATTCATGAGCCTGAACCTGATTCCAGATCTCTAAATCACTGCCCAGGTATCCACTCTGTTCAGCAAGTCACAGATGTGACTGCAACTCTTCCTAGTTAGTGAAACATTTGAACTGTCAAGGTAAGTGATGGTACTGTCGTCTTCTGTGTAGTTTGCAAGCTACGCCCATTAGAAACCTTACATGAGTACAGTGGCCCCAAGAATGGTGACTAGCATCTCAAAGCTGTAGAGGTTGTTAACTGGTTTACAGAAATAACACTTAAATTTGCATATTTCAATTTATCCAAGTTTATAAATAAACCACTATACATCTGCGTCTCCAGCAGGGGATGCTGTTATTGGTTTAGAAAATAGCCTTAACTGGTGATGCTCAACCCCGCTATTGGAGATGTTCATTTTTGTTTATTTTTGTTTAAATCTGTATGCACGTTTCCTCAAACTATGATCATCTGAAATAAAACTCTCCCACCAATACTTGTAGGCCCTTTATCTGCTTTGCTGCAAATCATATGGACTTGAGGGATTGCACCCCAGGGATAATGTTTTAGACATTAGCAAACCAGTTTGAATGGACCATTAATACAGCTTAGTGTGTGAACCACACTGGTAGAGAAATGTGTAGAGAGGTTTAGAATTGGCAATATATTAACTATGATGAACCAGTCTAACTGCTAAATAAAATGACTTTTTTGTAGGAGAAATGCACTTGAGACAAGTTCAGATGAAAAATAATGTGCAGAAGCAAAAATGTCATTATGGTCATGTGGATGCACTTGGCTGACATCAGCCAACACAAAACAAAATGAAGGTAAGTGGTTAGTCACAAAATAATTACAATTGATATCCATGGTTCCAGTGGATACAAAGCAACATCAGAATTCAACTGTTATCATGTCTGTGTTTATCTTGACATCATAACATCGATATTTTACATCACTGCTCTACACTTTTTGCTGAACAGAATATTTGGCTCTTTTAACACATGACATGGCTAACATACGGGAGATTTATCTAAACCTTTTTCTGGTAAAAAACTGCCTGAAAACAATTGTACCCTGAGAGCAGAAGGTCTTATCCACACCAAAGCAATGAGCAAGGAGATATTTCAAAGCTCCAGAGAGCTGTGGGAACTGAGGAGACATACCAGGAAGTTCAAGTGCTGTGTTTCAGGTTTTGTAGCATCAGGCGTTTGGTTTGACCTGAATAAGAGAAAAGATTTAAAATCTAAACATAAAACTGACACTAAAAGTAGGCTAACTTTAACAGAGAGCAGCTGAGAGTCTCTTCAAACTCAATAGGTAGACAGGAACAACATCCTCAAACTAACAGGCACTCTGTCCACTGTCTGACTTTGGATGGAAGCATGAGTTTGAAAGTTAAATCACTGAGCTTTGGGTAATAGGAAAGAACAGCAGCAACAGTGGATGCACAGCTTAAAGCACAATATTTCTAGTGGCTGATGAAGTTGTTTGAATGATGGGAGTATGATGCTTCTAAAAATAATCGTCCCATTTCTGTGTATTTCTTCTTGTAGCATCTTGGGGTTTTAGACTGGTTAATATTTCATCGAACACAATAAGAATACTCCACCAAAATTCTAAATAGAAGCAGGATTGTAAAACTATATACTCTCATGACGCCTGGCTTAGTTCTGCTGGTGGGTGGTATATGAAGTGCCTCGCATCAAAATAACTGTGACAGGAGAAGCAGAAATGGAGGCTGCCAAATTTTTAGAATAAAATGCAGCTTCATTTAACTCCCCTGCTTCAAAAAACTATAGTGCAGCTCTTCAAATGCCTGTAACAGATTAGATCAAGCAAAGAAAGAGCCAGAGGTATTTTAAAGTACCTGTTGAGAAAGATTTTCTGTCTTACGCAATTGTAAGAAGTCATGTCTATATTCAGCTTACTACAGAGTACCAGTTTTGCCATTAGATATTGTGGTGTCTCACATGTAAAAGTTGTCAATATATATGGGGATATTGTTTAAAAATGCAGAGCACCATGATGGGTTGAAGAATTATGGATGTACTTCACTGCAGGTCCTAAACTGACAAATTGCCATGTTTTTCAGTGCATGCAAAAACCCTCTCTTCCACTCTCACAGACTGAAAGCTTGATGCATCGATTTATGAATAAGAAAAGATGAATAAATATTATAAGGTTGATTGTCCTGCAGCAGATTTCATCCCTCTCTCAGCCTCCATCAATCACTGACATGAAGACTTTATGTGCTGAGGTAAATCACATTTATATTTCATTAGACAGGTTTTGTCCTTAATAAATGATTTAGTTGATGCACTAGTAGAACTGTGTGAAGACACAATGTGAAATTTGAAGTCTACAGCTGTACAAGCACGATTACATTACACCAATTTCCTGTCCTCCCAGTGACCACATCACGCATCTTTTTTGAGACCCTCGCTACAGGTTTCAAATTTCATCACAGACCACCTACTCATGTTGTTCTATCGCATATTAACTTTTCAATGAAAGTTTACCCAGAGCATACAGGCTGCTGTTTCAAGCCAAAAAGCACAACTTGTGGTTTCAATATTAAGGACATCTATGTTTCCTAGGAGAGGTGCCCTGACTGACCATCATCCATACAAAGAAATTTTCTTTCACAGCCCAGTAAATATGCTCAAAGCATCAAAGGTTTTGTTCTCTTCTCACTTCTCTGAATAGCTCAGTTCTGTAATATCAACTGTTTACTGAATGAATCAGCTGTACTTTGTAACCCCACAACACAACTTTTCCTTTGGACTGTCATTCCCTTCATTACATTTCTGATTTGTGAGTATAAAGAAAGTTTAGAAAGAAAGTTATAAAAGTTACAAAAAGAGCTTCCTTCTCAAACTTCAGTCACTCCCACTAGTTTGTCTCGGTAGCTGGCGAGTGCTCAAGGCCCTTTTCTCCATATAAGAAATAACAGGTTTAAACCAGTGAAAGCAGAAATGTTTCGTATGTATAAAAAAAGAAGTGAAACAACATGCAGTTCCCATGAGGCTTCAACAGTGTGCCAATGGCTCTCTGAAAACATTGCTGCTTCATAACATAAAAGTCATTTTTACCTTTAAAAACAGTTTTAAAATTGTTCTATCTTCCATATTCCATAGATACTCAGTAAAGGATGTCTCTGGTTTATTACTTTCCTTTACTTGCATAGTATTGGCCATCACCCTTTTTGGTTTAATTGATCTAACTTAAGTTAGGGGTGGGCTCAAGATGTACACAAACATCATTTAACTTTTCTCTTGATTGCTTCTCTTCAGAGGTTTGAGGCACAGGGTGGCGTGTGGCATGGAGCAAGCTGAACGCTGGATGTGTGTGGCACAGATGACTGTGATGGCACTGGTGGAGGCTCAGGAAGGAGACAGTGGTGGAGTGTGCAGGGCTGGTGGCACAAGGCAGCTGGAGCTTGAGGCTGGGCCATGTGTCAGCTGACCCACTGAAGCTGGAGCTTGCAGAAAACACACCTCCCACCTCCAGGAAGCCACGCCCAGCCTCTGCCAAAAAAGCACAGACAGGGAAACTCCACACAACTCCACAGTCCACAAGCACAGACATAGAAAAAAAATCCAACCACAACAGTGAGAAAACTTTCAAAACTGACCAACTCTTTTCGAAACACGACATTTGGGGAGAAACACCACAGGCTGTTAAACCTATGGTCATTATTTACTCGGATACTTTGCTTCTATGAATATAAGTCTGTTGAGAAAGTACTAGAAGGAGTCACTGTTGATTGGATAGGCTCACTGAAACCTGCTGCTGAGTCACAATAAAAGCTCTATTTTGACATTTGGGTGAAATTCGTTTTACATGTGATGCTAAAGAAAAGCAAATGAAGCAAAATACATGAAACCTCATAAACCAACTGTTCTGATGTTGGAGCTATGTGTGCACCTCTGCTGACAAAAGCCACACAAACTGAGTCTTTTGTGCTTTCTGCAGATTCCATTATGGTCCAATCTCTTCTTTGAACACTGCAAATAATTTGGCACTTGCCAAGATTTAAAATCTTATTTTTAGACATGATAGGTAAGTTATTTACTCATTTTTAGTTCTTGGTTATACAGTGCAATCTTAAATTGAGCATGAATACATCTTCATCGTCTGTTTTAGTCTGGGAATCTTAAAACTGAGTGAATAAGTGTTAAAGTAAGCTAAATTAGTTGTTTCACCAAAACTATCTTTCACCAAGCTTGTTTCAAGATCCATTAGCAAGTCAAGTTGCTTGAATTAAGAATTATACAAAAGGCATCTGTTCAAAATACAATATTATACCCTACACCTACATACCCAAAGTGTGTAGCCACTCTGCTTTCAGTCATACAGATGGAGGTTCTCTTGGACAAAATTCATGAGAGAGATCTCACATCATCTTACAAGAAGAGCATGACTGAGTGGAATGCTTTTATTGGCCAATAAAAGCCAGTGTGGTCAGATGTGGACTATAGGATAGCACTTCCTCTCTCCCTCCAAGGCTACTACAGTCCATGTTCATTGCTATTGATTCTTGTTTTGAATTTGGCCAAGTTAGCCCAGTGTTAATTAGGGGTGCATGATAATATCAGCCAACATGCCAATATCCACCGATATAACAAAACAATATAATAACTGATAAAAAAGAAGTGTGTTTTGCTTGCACAGTGCAGTGCAGAGACTGCCTAGTTTTAAGTTGATTTTAAGTTTTCAGTTAATATTGAATTTAGGCAACAGTCTATTTAGCAGATGTACTCACTAGTTTAGGCTCTACTGTGAAAGAGTAAACTGACTAAGCAATTGGGTTGGGATAAAAGTGAGCATAGTGGTATTGGTTATTGGCCAGTTGAGTTGTAAAACACCAGCCTATTGGATATTGCCAAAAAATCCAATATCATGCATCCTTAATAATAATGTTACAATGGTTAATGGTGTATTGTGGGGAGAATTTGGTCAAATGTTCATGTTAATGTAAGCCTAAAACCTTTAATTTGAGTGTTACAGTAATAAGCACTTTGTAAGAATGAATTTTACAGGTTGAGCAGTTTGTCTAGTGTGTCTAGTAGTGTACCTGACTATACTTTGAGTGTACCTGTGCGAAGCACAGATTTTGCAGGTGTATTGAGGGGCACATTGGTCAGATAAGAAAAAATAAGTCACTGCAAAACTGTCTTCTTTTATGCAGTCCTCTCTGTTCATAGAACCTTCTGCTGTATAAATAAAGTTGTTGGTTTAATGCAAGACTAGTTTTCATTTTTTATGTCTTATAAGCAGTAGGTGAATGTCTTGAATCTAGAACAGTGATACTGTTGTAGAGCTTATAGTAAGGTACATGCACTAGAAATGATGACAGGTTGGAGAATTATGACTCATTATGGCAAAAAAAGCATTGCCTAACACTAGTCAGGAATGCTAACTTCAAGAAATTTTGTCTCAAAATACCAATTTCTGATCTTATTTCAAGTAGGTGGTGGACTTAAATCTGTGTCACAATCATAGAACTGAAAATGAGTTAAATACACTTGAAACGAAGAGGATGACATTGGAGGATAAAAAAAGATGCTACTTTTGAGGGGAAAAATACTACTTTTGAGCACCACAAACTTATTATGAGACACACAACTTCACAATACTAGCAAAATATAGCTAAGAATGAGTTTTTCTAGCTACTTTCAAGATCTTGTAAGGCTTAAATATATTGTCTTATTTCAAGAAATCTTATCAAGAGAATTTTCACTTGTTCCATTGGCAGATTTTTTACTTACTACAAGCAAAAAATATCTTGTATTATTATTTTTTTTAAACTTTTTTTGGAGTGGCCTTTTTTCCAGAATGTCTCTGACTTCAAACATGGCAAAACAACATAAAAGAGAAACTACACAACCTTCCCCACAACTCATGATACAATTACACATTTTCAGTAGCTGCAACAGGCTTAAAATATTTAATTAGCTGATTCTGTATTTATTCCATGTCCTCTTTGTAATTTTTAATATCTGTTTTTCACATGAACTATGATATTTTATTTACGGTACTATGCCAGTGAGTGACAAGCAGGTAGAAATCTCTTTTCACTATCAGCTATTAGCTGCATGCCAGCGTTAAATCTATGTGGCACAACAGATACACATCAGCAACTGACAGAAATATTTTTTGTTGATGACCAATGTTCATCAACAGGGCTGATATCGACAGATACCTGTGTTCAACCAATACACATGTGCATCCCTAATCATCAGGCTGATTTCTGTGAGCAATGATATCACAAAGGCTATATTTTATTGGTACAAACACACTTTCTCTAAAACTAACAGAAAAATATGAAGTGTAATCAATGAGCTTGTGTACTAATTCCGTAGCCTGTGCAAGAGTAGGCACTGCCACTTCATAAGCCAGCAAGTCTTGATTCAAATTCAAAGTTTCATAGTGCTGGTACTCAAAAGCAACCAAAGAGGAATCAATCAAAAATATCCTTGATCAGTCCAAACACTGGCAAAGCGTCATCCACATCTGCAATAATCATAGACTTCCCACTGATGTACTTATTACTGTTGAGGATATACCATTTCATAGAGACAACAGATTTCATGACCTCCATTCCCAAAAAATCTTGGACTTTTCTCTTAACATATTCAGTATTTGTAACAGCTGACACAGGCCTGGATTCTCTTTCATTTGCAAAAATTGGATGCTCAATGCCAATTTAATTCTGACAACATTCAAGAAACTGATTGTGGCTTGCTCAAAGCGCATGCACATACTCCTTATTAAAGGACCAAGGGAAATGATTTGACTAGACAGATGCAACATGTAATGCTGCTTGGGTATTACATAAACCTCAGGGAAAAGTTGTTCAGCTGATACAGGTGTTGCTCAATCATACTTTTGAGCCTTAATACAGTTTGTAAAGAAATAATGGGAGCAAGGACTATGTGGACTATCTCAATTAACTTCAAAATAAATTTAGTATACTCATTGTCCACACCATCCAAAAGAAAAGGTAGTATTTTTAAAAGTATTAACATCTGCCCACTCAACCGTTTCAATCTGTTTTCAGAAGCTGCCAGAGTTTTGACCATAACCGTACGAGGTTTATCCCGTATATCAATTTTGAATGGCTGAATTAAACTCATCTAATTCTATCTGTCCAGACAGGTGTGTTCACACCGGACGCGAAGCGAATTTTTCGCGCGACGAGATTACATACAAAGTCAATGCAAAGACGCGAATACACGCGAATTTTTGCCGGCGGCGCGAATCACGGGCTTGGCGCGATGCGAATACGCGATTCGCGTGAGTTCAAAAAATTGAACTTAGGCGAAATATTCGCGTGAAGCAGTGTCGGGACAGCCTATCAGCGTTGAGATTCTAGACGATGACGTCAGTGACGCCATGCGCCCCCCGGGTCCCGCCTTTTTCAGAAAATGGAGGAAAAATTAATCGTCGCCATCTATGGGTTCCGGGAGCTCTATCATGTTACGGCTACCACCTACCGCAACCGCACCGCAATAAAAAAGAGCTCGCCTGGAGGAGGATGAGCGAGGAGACTTTTTTACAACTTACCGGTCTGCCCGGTAAGTTGTAAAAATGTTGTGATTTCAGCAATGTGCTGTAGCTACTTCTCGATCAACAAGTTAGCACTAGCAGTTAGCACTAGCAGCGCTAGGCTACTAGCAGCCTAACACTACAAGACTGCAGTAGATGTTTTTTTTTCATGAAACTGCCTCCTACCTGTGCAGTATGTAATGCCATGTTTGTTTCTTTATAGGTGATCAATGCATATTTGACAGTGCTGGTTAAAAAATACAACCAATCCAATGCTGGTAAAGGCACTGTTATTGACAGTTATGCAATGACTGCCATCTGGCAAAAAAAATTTGGAAAAATACAGGTATGTACCGGATGTTAATGACTTTGCATTTTGTAAATATTGCAAATATGCATTTTTCAAGCAACAGGGATTTAGTATTTTTTGTGACTGCTTTCAGATTGATCCAGCGGCACATGATTTGATTGTGGGGATTGTCAATGAGAACCATCATTGGATGTTGGTGGTAAGAGGAGCACTGCACAACTCTTGCTACAGCCATTTTACTTGATCATTTTGGCTATGCTTACATACTCTCAGTTATTATTAAAGTTCTACACAAAACCTGACATTGAAGAATATCAGTAATATCACTAACACCAGGGGTTTCTGACTAATGTATGTTGTGTTTCCATGTGAATGATAAAAGGTTATGTACCCTCGAGAGAGACAAACACTATTCTTGGATCCACTCGGGGAAACAAAGACAAAAATTAAGAAGTGCCTGGAGTCAACGAGGTAAATTTGACTCTAAAATGTAGTTGTACTTCTATCCAATGAGTTGCAAATGATTATGTGCAATCGTTTTCACACATGAAGCCTATTATTTCCATACTTTAGAGCCTTCATGAGGAAAAAAGGCTGCCAGGTTTCAAGGTGGACCTGCAGCACTCTCCCTCATGAATGCCAGCAAGATTGCACATCCTGTGGTGTCCTGGCCTTAAAAGTGAGTGTGAAATCCAGTTACCTATCATTGTCAAACTCAAATTCAGTAGCAATCAATTACAGTGAAGATGTTGACCAGATTTTATACATGCTGATGTAGTTGTTATACGTATACCAATATTTTACATGTCATGTTTGATTTGTATGTAGTCAATTAGAGGGAAAAAGTCACAGATGCAATCCTCATGCCATTCTACTAATCAAACTTCTCTAAAGTTTGCAGAGAAAATTTTACAGAGACAGGCAATAAATGTTGAGACCTCAGCGAAGGCAGTGGAAAAAATGAGGCTGGACATAGCCACTTCCCTCCTGAGAGAATCTGGTGTGTTTCCTTTTTCCTCAACAATGTCAGTCATGTCATGTTGTTGGTTTTATGCATGCTGTCTCATAAATGCAACTATAAGCAAGTGAATTAATATTGTTGAATATTGTTTGTCTGAACAGATGAACTAAGCAGCCTGTGCTTTTATTGCGGAATGGAGGACCAGGACCAAGATAATCCACAATGGGTAATGTCTTCATAACCCTAACATTGACAAAATCATAAAAGGTTTTTTTTTCTGATTATGTCAATGTTAGCAATGTTATGTTGCAGAAGTAATTACAACCTTCTGCATTGCCGAATGTGCTTGTTTTTCTGTTGACATGTAAGATTACTTACTTTCAATTGTACAACATGCTGTAGGAAATTCAATTTTTTGTCAGAACACTATATTTATGTTGGTGAGAGCATCCAAAATTTAAGGAATATTAAGGATATTAATAGTCAATAAATTTAGTGTTATCCTATACTTAGAGGTACCCTATAAAGTAAAACTTATTAACCACTACACATCCCTGTTTGCCCAGATATGCTGTGATGGCTGTGAGAGGTGGTACCACCACGATTGTGTGAGGAGGCCTTCTGTGGATGAGGAGTACCTGTGCCCTGCATGCACATAAGTTTGTTTTTTCTGATGGATCTTTTTTTTTGTGTGGGACTTTTTCACCTTTATTTTTTCAATGTGAGATGCAGTTTTAATTTCCACAGTATTTAATTTATAATTTACTCTTTATTTATTTTATTGTGCATTTTTATATTGTTAGAATATTTATATTATTGACATATTTATTTTTGTTATATTTTATTAAGACACTGTTCAAGGTTGGTGACGTTTCTTAAATTGTTAAATTATATGTGTAAAATGAACATTCTAGGGCGATGGTATTACTAGGAAATATAACCGCTTTTCAATTGTCTGCCACAATGGCTGCTGGTCAGCAAGCTAGCTAACCTTATCATTAGCCATTGTCAACTTTTGCCAATATTAACTGTGGATTTTTGTCAGGCACTGCGTGTTAAGGCTGTTAATCCCGCATGGAAGATACCATACTCCCGGCGTTAATAGGTAAGTCATGTTCATGTATTTTACATATATTAGCTGATTAGCTGATAAGCAGCGTTAGCATTTGTATCTTTTTACGCGGGATTGACAATATGTGTGTGTGTGTTGGGGGGGGGGGGTGTTAAAGTGGTCTGGTTGTGGAGAGGCGAACGGCACACACACATGGATGGAGGGGGAGGGGGGACGGGATATAGCAGCAACAGCGGAGGCTCACCACCTGTGCGGCCACCACTTGGATTTGCCATGTTAAGCTTTTTACCATATCTTTGGATATGTTTGAATATTTGTGGACAGTATTTGTCCTTGTAATTTTGTTTTCTATTATTTTTATATTGGTATGAGATGTTGTGTCTATTGACCATGTTACCTGGTCACATGACCAAACTACTGATGATCACCTCACCTGTAATGTTTGCCTCATGCCCTGATGAAGGCTCCTCAGTGAGCGGAAACGCATTGGCTTTTTATCTTACCCAGTCCATGTTTAAAAACAGGATTTTTATATTTTTTCACAAAATCAGTGCCTCAGACCTTTCTTTCCTTTTTATCCTTGACATTTTGCCCCATCTTTGAAGAGCATCTGATTTTTTTCCATTTGACACTTTTTCTGACCTTGTGCAGCACTCTCCATTTTTTCTTCTTATCAGCTAATTCATGTTCACTTCTTCTGTTCCAACAGTAAATCCGTTTGACCATTGTAAACTGTTGATAGCACTCTTGATGCCATTCATTTGTTGCAACCTCTTTCAAGCAATTTTGATATACAGCACTACTTATGTTCAAACTCTTCACCATAGTGTCCTTTTCATTCTATTCCAGCCGGTGAGGACCCTGTGCTACCTGGAAAAGCGGCCTCCCTCCTCACCCGTGCTGCTCTTTGATGGAACAGTTGGCATTGTTGCTGTGGGAAACGTACCAGTGAGCACCCTCCCCCAGGAGGATTTTTGGGAAAGAATGTTGGTGTTAATGGCATACGACTACACTTTGCACTTGACATACCCAAAATGTGTTGCAACACTCCACTCTGTCAGTCAAACCGAGGTAGTTGGTGATGCTATCCACGACCAAGATGCCACTAGCGCATATAAGAAAGCAATAGCTGAATGGAAATCATTCATTGAAAAATAGGTGAATGCCAAGTAGCATTATTGTTAGGACAGTTGTGCTGTGCTTGTTTTGGTTTGCAGCACCTTTCAATGGTTTGTTTTGCTCCTGACTTGATTAGCTGCTCTGCATGTTTTGTACAGCGTCTTATGGTTATTTGCTGAAATACCTCACCAGGGGTCCCACACATCCTTAAAAGGTTATATTTGTATTTTCTAGAGGCCTCAAATTTTATATGGCACTTAAACTGAGTCAGGTTGACCATTTTGTGATTTCTGTTTTTCATTTTTAGTGGATCATCTTGTTTTGGCATTTACAGTCCATGTGTGATTTCTGTGCTAAATTAATTTGATTTTTGTTTAGGCCACAAAAAAATCTTATTTTGATTTTAAGATTGTGGAACAACCTTGACACAGTGTTGATGGTGTAGTTATTACTCCTGAGAGTTAAATAAATGATGCTCATCATACATAGAGTCCTGTTGTGATTTCAGTAGAGTCAGTCAAGATGTATAATCTTAGAATTCTTAGAATAAGGTCTGGTTTTAAGTTTTTGGGTTTAGTTTAAATATGGATTTAGGTTTATTTCAAGATAAACCAACATCTATCAAGACACTAATCATACTGCACTAGTACTGAGTAATCTTTACTTATATTTTTAATGTTTTTCTTGTTTTTAAACCTTGATTTGCAACAAATAAGAACTTTTTTTTTTTAAAAAGAATTATTTGCTTATATTTAGTATTTTTCAATTATTGGGCAATATCAAGCTTGATTTCAAGCATTTTGACCTGAAAATCAGCATTTTCAGCTTATTTTAATCCTTTTGGATACTTACCTGGGACAACTTATTTCCAGATTTAAAAATCTTATTTCAAGATTTTTTTATCAGGTAAAATTTACTTGCTGTATGGACAGATAATTTCACTTTCTTCTCAAACTTAATGTGTATATCTTATATTTGGGCTACCCTTTTTTGCAGTGAAAAGGTGGAGAAAAGCACTGGAGACAACTCAGCTCGCTGGTCTCGCAATAGATTCAGTGCTTCTCTAAAAACATCTACTTCCTTCCCAATTTGAAAATCAAGGACCATCAAACGGCAGGAGCTTTGAAGCATTGGGGTCATTTTTATCTTTGAAACCAAACACCTGGTTACTTATTGTAACAGCTGAATAGAGCAGTAAGAGAAGTAAGTTGGAGGGAAAAAAAACATTCATCCAAGTACTGAGAGGCATGAGGGAGATCTCACAGTTACATCATCTCAAGTAGTATTCACTAACAAAACACTCTTTACAGGATGACAGACATCCACAGAGAGAAACAGATGGAAGAGCAGTGGGATTCAACAGGTAAAGTTTTTGATTCATTGTAATTTTGTTCTGCTGGAGTGAATAAGAGTGTTTTCATTTAAGATTAAGATGGAACTTGGGCAGTTGAAGCCTCCTGAAACCCACCATGAGAAGTCGTCTGCCTCAGGTTACTGTTTCACATAAATAACAAACTCAAGGCATTCATTTATTTATGATTGTGCCAGTTTAACTTCAGTTCTTGGAGAAGAACAGTCAGAATTTGGGAATAGTTTTTGGTCCCTCACTTACTTTTGAGCCACATATTAAATATGCCAAACAAACAGCCTTCTTTCTTTCATGTCACATACAATTTGCCCTATAATCTCATCATCAGATTCTAAAAACCCTTGCTGCTTTCAGGGCATCTGTGATCAGCTGCTGCACTGTGCCTCTTTCTGACCTTCTTGTGCCAGCAGCAGCTCTGATATTGTCCAAAAACACACCTGACAGAGTCCTCATGGGATCCAAGAGGTTTCATCATTTAACAGCTGTCCTGGCGTCCTCTCTCCTTTTGACAACAATCCTACCTGTACAGTGTGTTTGGGACAGTGCCTGTCAGAGTGTGTATTATTCACATGTGAAGGCTCTGTTGTGATATTTTTACCTCTAAAGTATCAGTGTACAATCTTCAGGTGATGTTCACTTTGAAGGCATAACATGCAGGACTGTCTTTAAAAAAAGATCCTGTTCTGCCTGTGTGTACTTACTTTTTTGTGTTCAGAATGTTTTTCGTTGTGAACCCTTGAGCATTAGCGTGGAGCTCTCAGCCAATAACACAATGAGGCTGGAACTCTAAAACAACTTAGCAGCAAAGTTACATCACTGTCTCGTCTCCTCTGCTGTCTGTGTCATAAGCTGCAAGTGTGTGTCTATTACACATACACACACACACACACACACACACACACACCAAGGGGTCAAAAAGAGGAGAGAATGATTGCTTTGGCTGAATTTACACCAAACTTGACAGTGTGGCACCTTCCTGCCGGGTGATGTGGAGGCTCATGGGTAAAAGTAATCACCTTTGTTAACCACAGCAGTAACGTCTGAAAATGAAATATTGTTATTGTATTAATAATCCACATATGATATTATTTCATTAAAAATATTGTTTTTAAAATCATTTTTTGTTTCCTTAAATTAACATTTTGTGACAGAGGGTGACATTTGCCACCTACCATAAAATATAAATCCATTAAATGTAATTGTTCTTTTTGCATGCTTTTGTTCTGCTGTGAGACTTTATGTCCACCTCTCTACACCTGTTTTTAATTATTTTTTTCTGTGCTAAAAAAGAGGCACAGACATGAGAAATAAAGATCAAGATATACTTGGATGATGGCACTATCATTATTTTTTTCAAATTTTCAACAGATATCATAGTAACACATTTATTTAGAAGTCTTCAGGCCACAATAATTGTATAATTAAAATCTGATATCATGACAGCTCTGTGTTAAGGTGTGAGTGTGTTTATCTGGCTTTAGATCCTAACCTTTTTTCTTCTCTCTTTTCCTCAGGAAGTGGACAGTCTCCACACCCTCAGTCAAAGCGGAAAACTAAGAGAGATAATGCGAGACACTTTGGGATAAGAGGGCATCGTCTTTCCAGATTACAGGGATTCTTGTTCAATATAAAGCTCTGTAGCTCTGTAATAATGTATATTTTAATCAAATTTCAAGCAGAATCAGCTTCATTTTAGGAAGAGTTCATTGTTTTTATTATGACTGCAATGTCAGAAAACTCAATGGACCAAAAGATCAGCAACGAGACAGACTGAGGAAGAGTGAAGGGGATACAGTCAAACTGCGATTAGTTCTGCGATTGTGACGAAGTAATAAAATTACAATGCAATTCAAAAAAGGGGCATGCAATATGAGAAACCCTTTTTTTTAACTGTAAGAACACTGGTCCTCAGTCTCAAACTTCTGACTGTAGTGTACATCTGGTTCTGTTTGTGTTTCTAGCATTAAAAAAGTCCAACTTCATGATACTTAATGTGCAGGCTGCAGGCAGTAGAGATACTTCTCCCCTATGTGGAATACATCCACCGGTGAGAAGAATGTCTGTGCGGACACACTAGTTAAAGACACTGTGTACATTTCTGGGACGTGGCCTCAGTCCAGCAGCTCCTCTAACAGCATCTACAGAGACAGTGATAAAAAGGAGAGCTGTTAATTGAGCACAGGTGCCCATCCTTGTAGGTTTCCCCAGACTCCCGCTGCCTGTTCATCAACAATCAATCCAACCCTGCTTGCAACAAAAAACATGAAATATTGCCTGTAGCTAATATTTTAAACTCTGTGTGAGAGTTCCCTGAGCTACCTGGAAAAACTTTTCACTCTCAAGTAGTTCTGTAGTATAGCTGAGGGCCAAAGCTGTTGCAACAGTGTGTGCAAAGCTCAGTGTAACTTTACCCTGACTTTTCCACTGGTGCCACAAGCAGGATGACTTTTTGAGTTCATAGTTGAATATCCTGAAGATTGTTGGATATTTCCATGAAATTTGGTATACATTCATATTCCATGCAAGAGTTGGTTGTAATTGGTTATCGTTTTCATTTTCCTCACTGCCATCATTAGGTTAAAACAGGGGCGCCCATTACATCGATCGCGATCTACCGGTCGATAGCAAAGGTTGTCCCCCTCTGTATCAGAGGACTGAGTATCATGTATCATTTTTGTTTCACTTCTCAAATGTGTGTTACCTTGTGTTTGTCGATCACTGAAAACCCCAATGAAAAATATTTGAGTTTGTGAACAGACAAAAATGCAGTGTGTAGATTTGCAAAGCTGGAGACACACCCCAGAAGACTTTAGATGTAACTGCAGTGGAAGGGGGTTCAACAAAGTTGGGGTAGGAATGGGTTGAAAGAGCTTGAGTTGTGAGGTAATGATACTTGCTTTGGCCCAGTAGAGATACTTACCTTGTTTCTTTTGTTTCTCATCATAGGTCGGAACCAACATGGTCGAATACGTTGAGCGGGTAAAAACAGAGAGATCCTGCCCCTATGTCCTCCTGCTGGAGAGTGGGACCCAGTATTCTCAAGCATTTTCGGTCATCTCAGGGAGGACGATTGAGGCGGAAACGGTAGTTGCAGCGGTCGATACGTGTTTTAAAAGTTTTTATGTATTTGACTTGCACTATCCAAAAGAGTGCACGCCAACATGGCAATTCCTGCAGAGTGTAATTTTTGAAATGGAGGGAATTGTATCACCAGCGGTTGGCTTTCTTGGGAGCCAGCTGCAATCACTGGCCTCTAGTTAGGTTATAGTTCCTACAATTGTTTTAAGATATTGTTTTTAGATACTTTTTATGTGTTTTGTTAAAAGATTAAGTCACTGTTACCTTTTTTTTTAAAATACAATTAAAGAAAGTTTGTTGACTAAAATATTTCTGCATTGTAAATTTTAAATTTTGATAAATTATTGTTCTTAAAAAATGTTTCAAAATAGTTCATGTACTGTTCCCTATTTTTGAAAGTTTATTTAAAATATTTTGTATTTTGTGAATTTTTAATTTTAATAAATATTTTGTCTTAATTTTTTGTGTCAGAATATATTTAATCAATAAATAATGACCATAACAATATTATATAATTACAATAAAATATTAATTAGAAATTAGCAACCCAACTGATTGAGTAGAAAGAACCCAGCAGTATAGTCAAATTGAGCCTGTGGTTGGGTTATATGAACAACACAACTGAGTAGAAAAAACCCAGCAGTATTGTCAAATTGAGCCTGTGGTTGGGTTGTATAAACAAGCCAACTGTTGGTTTAAAGAAACCAAACCAACTTGTTGGGTCAAAATGACGCAGCATGTGTTCTGTCTAATATTAAACCAGTGTTGGGTTAAGAAATAACCCATATTGGGTTGTTTTTAACCCAACATTTTAAGTGATGTCATTGATGTCACCAATGACACCTCTTATGTCATCGCTTAAAACACCAACTCAATTGTGTATTAAGAGGAACATCACACAATTGATTGTGTAATGTCATCAGTGACATCATGAAGTCAATTGTGTTGTCATAGAAGCATCACACAATCGCCTTTGATGTCGCTGATGTCACCAATGACACCTCTGATGTCATAGGCAGCATCATCAAATCAATTGTGTGTTTAGAGGAACATCACACAATCGCCTTTGATGTCACTGATGTCACCAATGACACCTCTGATGTCATAGGCGGCATCATCAAATCA